>BLFK01000602.1:2985114-3006359 GCA_014634185.1 Astreopora myriophthalma | reverse complement strand
ACTGTATACATATCAACAACAGAGCTTACAACTGCATGTATTTTAAATTGTTCAGTGTCGGTTGATTACCTCTAACAGAAACGTACAGCTTTTATAACAATGAAATGGGGGTGTGAAAATGTACCATACTGTATTTACTCTATAGTATGACACAGCCAAAATTCTTTTGACAGTTCAGTTACTAAAAGGAAAAAAACCCAGTCACTTAAGCCTGGTTTTCACTAGCGACGCAAGCACAAGCGCAAGCATAAGCGCAAGCATAAGAAATTCATGTCAAGTGAAAACCAACATAATGCAAACACAAGCAGAGAATGCAAGCATAAGCACAAGGAAAAGGAAAAATTTTGATCCTTGCGCTTGCGCTTATGCTTGCGTCGAGCCCATTTTCACGGTGAAATAAGCGCTCTTGTGCTTGCGCTTATGCTTGCGGTTGTGCTTGCGTCGCTAGTGAAAACCAGGCTTTAGCTAATTGATTTGAATTGTCAAAAACCTATGTACAGTACTTTTCTATAACGGTATAGCTTTCTTAATAATATCAATCTCTTTTTGCTTCCAAACACGTGTTTATAGCTGTTAGTGACTTTGGCGGCCGAAAAAAAAAAGCCATTTGAGACCTGACACTTCTGGTTCAATTTTCCCCACCCCACCTAGGCAAAGGTCAAATTCCCCACCCCCGGGCACAGAAAATAGTTAAATGGGTTTGCCCGGGGGAAGGGGGGGGGGGATTTGAAGTTTCGATTTGATCGGCGCATTAGACAGACAGAATAAATTATTTTGAACAGCATTATGACTATCAAGCCTGCTTTTTATGCCTACATGCCTGTCTTTAGTTTCGTGTTTTCATAGGCCTTAGAATTTACCACTATTATGCAAATTTGGAGAGTGAAATTTTTCAAAAACCTATTTGCAAGAAGCATACAAATTAAAGGGTTGTATGCGTCAAATCACAGCCAAATTTTGATCAATAAATGGTGCATACTGGTAACTTATACAAGTAATAATATTATTGTTGCAGGACACATGCAAAGTCATGATATTTTTGCATACAGCCCTTCTATTAGTGTTCTAGGATACAAGAAGTTGTGTAAATAATGCGACATAACTAGAGGATTTTTTTTACCAGTGGCAATGGGGCTTATCTCAATATTTATCTTTGTATATTTGTGGGCTCGCAGATAGTGAATAAAAAACATCTCTGTAATTTATTTAACATATTCATAAAAAGGGGTTGTATTTCATCATCATGGTAGTTACAAAAATATAGTGTATTATTGTTTGTCTCACCACGAAGTCACCTGAGATGTTGATTGCAACTCTGCATTTTGACTGCGTGCTCTACTGCATCCCTAATTGCCTATCTTGTTGTGTCAAACTTTCTGGCAGTTATGTTTCTGCTTCCGCTTGGTAATTTTTCTTCATTTTTGACATGTCAGCTACACTGCATCCTAACTGTATTGAGCAATTTTAAAAAAATTATGTTGACTGGAAAAAGAGTTCACAGTGAATTCAACAGACAGCATTTTGTTATTTAAATGTTTTACAGAAATGTATGAAAATTGGCCTGCAGGCAGAAGGCATAAGTCAGTGACTGTATGCAATATTTTAAAACATTTCACTGTGGAATTTTCAAAAAACTGACAAGATGTTTCTTCTGGGGCCCTACATAGGAAGCTGTGTGTGGCAACCCCTATAATTTAAATTTAAACTTATTATTAAATAATTTTTATTATAAATTTTAAATGTTTATTTTTTAAAATTATTTTTATTAAATTATTTTATTTAATTTATTTTTTTAAATTATTTTATGTTTAAATATTAAAATTAAAATTATTTAATTTAGATTTAAATATAACCCCATGGCAATCCCTATCTTGCAACCATTAATCAACTGATATACTGTTATCTTTATTTTTGGGTGAAATGTGATGATCCTAGAAGGAGGGGGCATAAAAGCCTATGTCGCATATTTCTTTAAAAAACGAAATTGCCTTAAAGTGGCTCAGATGTTCCATTCCGCCTTCGATTGACCTAGAAATTGTTTTTCTGTTGGTTATTACGTTCGTTTCCCTTTCATTTTCATGATACTAGCCATGCAAAAAATAACTTCATCCACAGCGGTGTGTCTTTTAAATCTTTTGTTGAAGGGAAAACAAAAGAAACTTTTGTTTCTGCGAACAATGAGATCAGCACACCTCTGGGAAAACAGGATGCAAAATCTGAATTTAACTGAATTTAACCGAATTTCATTTTCTCGAGAAATATGCAACATAGGCTTTTTTGGCCCCAGCCTCTCAGTTGCTCACCCACCCAAATGCACGGCATGAGGAAAGAGAAAAAAGTGTTCCGAACCACCTTCAACAGGAAGCGGCATCTCGGCCCAAACTTCGGCTCTGTTCCAGATTTTGTGTACCTATCCCCGAATGACAGTGAGGGAGAGAAATGTCGGCCCCGGGACCATAAGGACAGATCTTTCTTACTCGCAGCTCAGTTCTTAGTTTAGCTCGGTTTGGTGGGCTTGGGCGCGAGGCAGCAAATGAGTGTAGTCGAGAAAAAGGAAAAACGGATATGCGCCCGGGAAGTGCTATTGTTTTTTACCTTATCCAGAATAATAATATACATGCAAAAATTTCACCATGCTGATTGGCTGAGAGCATGTCAATTAATCCCAAACAGTGCAGAAAGTTGGAATTGAGTGCAAAAAGTTGAAATTTAGTGCAGAGAGTTGAAAATAATTTTTTGTATGTATATTATTAACAAGTAATCAAATGATTTCGAGTGCAATTTGGAATAAATAAGCATTCGTAAATTTTTCAAAGACTACAAATTGCACTCGCCCTACGGGCTCGTGCAATTTTTTGCAGTCTTTGAAAAATTTACCTGTGCTTCTTTATTCCAAATTGCACTCGAAATCATTTGATTGCCTATACATATTTTCCGTGCAGCCAAACTGGTAATACTAGTTTCAGCGTGCGCGCGCGAAGAGTGCGTGCTGATTTGTGATTGGTCTATCTTGTAATTTACGTGGAAGGTTTTCTGACTTCTGATTGGTCTATCGACGGCGACATCACAATCGGCGTTAAGGAAAGCAGAACACCATTTGCAGTAGTCTTCGTAGAAGTTTTCTTGAGTTTTTATTCGCATTTTTGTTATAATGGGTATTCCAGGATTCGTAAGACGTCTTAGTTGTTTTGGTTCCAGCAATAGGAATGGAAAATCAAAGTAAGAATACTTCTCGGTGCTTTTAATTTTTAGTTCAATCTTTATCTGTAGTTTTTCTTAATCTGCGCACTTTTCTTTTTAACAGGAAACAAATGGAAGAAGAACTCGATCGCATGAATGCGATAATCCACGCAATGAAGAAGAAGATTGAAACCACAAGGTATCATTTTTCTTTCTTTTTGTCGGCCGCATTGTGCATGATTGGCCATATGTAACCAGAGATAAATTGTTCGTCTTTGCAGATGGATCATAGAAAAATGCAAGCAACAGCAGTTAGTAGAAACACAAGGGCAGATTTTACTGGAAAGGAGAAGCTATCTGATGGCAAAAGTAGGGCAGGTCGAAAGTGAACTTCGAAAAGCACTAAAACATCGCCAAATGACAATGGCCGAAACTATGTAAGTTAATTTGAAAACGCAGGTTCAGGATTTGCGTGGTAGTCTATTGGAAACTCCAGTGCTTTTTGTTTCTCTTCACAGTAAAACGGTCTTGCGGAAAGAGGCTTTGGAGAAAAACGTCAAAGACGCACAGAAGAAGTCAAGTATCTTTGTGCCCAAAAATGGGCCGAATTCACCAAAAGTTGTCGAAACATGGCGAGAAAACCTTCGACCAACACGTTCACAGAATGATATGCATAAGGCAGTGCCCAAGCCTCCTCTGTTCCCAATTTGCAATTTTGAGGGAGACCAGACGATTTGGCAAGCGAGGAAACTAAGTTTCCCACCGGTGAGCGTTGTGGATCCGCAGAATTAGATCGAAAAAATTACAGAGAAAATGTTACTTTTGTGTCACTAGTAGTTTAAAAGAAATTTCATGTACTGACCGCTTAGAAAAATACTAGTTTGTAGTTTATACGGGTAATTCGTTTGGAAGAATGCATTGATGTACCAGCTAGTTGTCAACACAAGCGTAAAACTTCAGGATACAAACGATTTGAAAAGAGAGAAAACAGTTATTCTCGCTGTCTTGGACAAGACTGCTTTCTTCAAATTTACTGGCTCCACTAACGGTATTAGAAGCAAGGTCCCAGCGAAACGATAGACGCAATAGCCCGTTCTTGGTCATCGCCGGATGACAGCCACAGATAACCCTGCGAGCGGGCGAGCTCTCTCGGGGACTGGGTTTGATAGTAATCCCAAGCACGGTTTCAAGCCGATACTTAAGACCATTTCGCAAACTGATAGCGTAAACAAAAATAAAAGAAAAATGTGAGTATTGAGTATTTTATAATCACTGGAAAGAAAAACTACAACGAGGTGCATATGTATGAGGCTGAATAAAATTGCTGAAAAGACACACTGTAATATTTGCGTTTTCTGACTAATTCTCTTACGAAGGCTCTTCTCTTGCGAAGCCAGAGGAAATACTAAGAGGATTAAAAGAGGGGAAAACAAAAAATACAACCAGTAGCGGTACCTCTAGAAATTTAATTTGTACCATGACGAGTCTCCCCGAGATTTCGGCCTGAAGATCGCTCATACCAGCCCGACAGTTCCACGCTACTTTCGGATACCCGTCCACGACAGCCTGTCTACCCCCGACAACGCAGCGAGGGAGAGAAATGTCGGCCCCTGGACCACATGTGCAGATCCCTTTCGTAATCACAGCTCAGTCAGGTTACTACTTTACACTGAGAATTCGAGCAATTTATATTTTCGCAAAGTAGTCGTTGTGTCGTCCATATGGTACGCATCTGAGTGGACTTTTACACTTACATTGGAGTTGCAAACTTTCCGCACGCAATTTAAAAGTGATAAAACGAACAAATGAAATAAAAGGAACAATTCAATCTCCCGTGAAACGTTTTAAAAGTATACCTACAATTTTTTGTCTTATGACTTATAACGATTATTTGATTTGTCAAAACGTGATTCGAAGACAGATTTGAACCGATTACACCCTGACTTTCTTACGTCGCCAATGTGTTATCTACACATTCCGAAACTATCTGGCATCGCGGTGAGGAATTCTACGAAATCTCTGAACCAGCCAAAAAAAGGGAACTCGAAATTCGATTTAGAGGAGTTCTTAGTTCTTAGTTTATTACACTCCTAGGTAGCACATACACCTAATGCTAGGGAAACACAACTTATTGACTGTTGTTAAAAATCATTAATAATTCATGAGCCTAACAGCCTATCAAGTCACCGACAATACGTCACGTGTATGAGCTTTAATCCCGATAAAACACTCCTAGCTAGTTAGGTTAAAGAATACTATAATAAAGCATAGCTTGTTTTTCTTGTACGCTAATATTTTCCTCTCACAGTTTGAGCCATTGTTCAGACTCCAGAGGGACACGCTTTTTGAGGAATGTTTTTGAAGTTGTTCAAGACAAATATATGTATGTATATAATGTATGTATGTATATAGTGACAGATCCCTCACGCAGCACGTGTTGTATCGGGTCTAAAAACAATCGGCTACGCCTCCTGTTTTTAAACCCGATAAAACACTGCTGATCGTTTTTTAAATATCGCTTAAAATAGTGGACAGTTTCTTTCAAAGGACTTACGACTTGCCAAATCGGTCTTTTCAGAATTTTCCAGAAAGTGTTGTTGTTGATCTTTTGCTGGTTATCGCCACGGTTAATTTTCCGTGTTTACATAGCCTCATCTAAATACGAGGAGGGGTTGCGAGAATTCGAGACTGTTATGAAAACCCGAGACGCAGTCGAGGGTTTGCATAACTGTCGAGAATTCTCCCAACCCCTCGAGTGTTTACATGAGGCTATGTAAACACGGAAAAATGTCCTCTATTGCTTTTATAAAATATTTCTCAAAAATAATTCGACAAATGAAGGAAAATGCTGTTTGTTTTACTTCTTGATTGAAACAGGTTTTCTCGATACACGCTCATATTTCCTACCAGCCCATCAAAATGCGCGTTTGACAACACAACTAATCAAAATTCGTGTGATGTCACAACCATGTTTACATACCCTCATCTAAACACACCTATTGACCAATGAGAGCACGCGTACTATCCTAATTATTTTATAATCCTCTATTTACAATTTTGGGAACGATGTCATACACAACACAGAAGAATATCTCTGATTTTGTAAAAAATTCGAGTTCTTGCTTCACTCCATTTCAGAAATGCTCAGTGAGTAAATTAAAGGTGCTCTTTTGGACTGTGAGTGAAAATGGGGGGGACAAAGTTCTATATTCAGTCGTCTCCTGCCACAGCTAAACAAGGCGGTGCGGCAATACTTTAAAAATATACCAGTTTTTTGCACAGTTCCAGTCCATCGTCAAGAAAATCTGACTATATATCGGTGCATATTTTATTTCCACGGTAGAGAGGTTTTCAGTTGAGTGTCGTAAAAGCAAAACGAACGTAAGTACAGAGCCAGTTATGGCCTTATCGCGGAATAAGAACACGAAAATCACCGCTAAGAGAATTTTGATTTTATCGGAATACAAAGGAGAGTTTTAGCATCGTTTCCCGACAAAATTCTATAGAGATGTTTTCCTAAACTTGCCACCAAAGAAAAATTCAGGTTATTCCGTTTATTCTTATTTCAGAATAGGGTCAATCGAACGCGCCCACACCCTTTAGACAACCACAAAACGAAGTAATTCACGAAATGGTTTACTAGCCAATCAGAACGCAAAGCAAGTGAACGCAGCCGCGCCAAGCGCGGGAAAACGAGAGTGACTATCTGATTGGTTGAAAAGTTGACGCGAGTGTTTTTGTACTATCCATGACTCTTTCCAGTTGTCCATGACCTAAAGTTTAGCTGCCACTTTCGAAAATTGTCAAAATCGTCCTTGTTTTACGGTATTTTCTGACATAACTCGCCTGCATTTTATTTTGTTCTTACTTCGACATCTGCAATAATTTACGTACCACACATAACTGTAATTTTCCAAGACTTTCCATGACCGACAATTAAATCCCATGACCTTCCAGACCTGGAAACTGAAATACTTCAATTCCATGACTTTCCAGGTTTTCCATGACCCGCAAGAACCCTGAGCAAACCGAAACGAAAACAAAGCAATCTTGTAATTACTTTCGACACCCAACTGAATCTCAGAACAATAGAATTCAAGATGGTCGCCATATCGGTAAAAAGGTCTGTTGCACAAGTTCCAGCCACGTGAACTGTGTCATGTGCCATTTTGACCCGCAATTTTACACCAGATACTGCTCTTTACACTGTTGACTTGCAATGCAATTTCTTAGCATTCATTCATCCACTCATTTGGTTTCCACCATATTTGCTAGAAAGCTATTTATAAAAGCGCAATATTAAAAATTTTCGTTTTAGTGAGCTCCTTATAAGGTGCGAGTAGCTGGAAACTGTCAAAGTGATTTTTAAAACTTGTCTCCTTGTTCTTCGCACGCAGTTTAATCTGTCTTGAGTTTTTTGGTCGACGACAAGGAGCCAGTTATCCAAACAAAAGCAGACGCGAAGAAGATTCCTCGAATGGCCCCAATGTAGTCTGTAGGAAACACTAAAATCAAGCATATAGAATAGTTCAGTTTCGGATACACCAAGACCGCTGGATTTAAAAAAAGGCACCTTTGTACAGGGATAGCCTCAACCAGAGGGAAAATATTCACAAATAGCAAGAGGAAAGCGTTGAATCCCAAAAGAAAACAACACACAGAAGCGTGAAAAGTTCATCTTCGAATTCTCGCTGGTACCAGTTGTCTGGGTGAATTCGAAACTGGACTATTTCTGGAATCAATTTCACCTGTTACTCAAAGTGGGTCTTTAGCCAAAATCAAACATATGAGAGAAATGAACGACACAGTTGTTTGAGCTTACCTCCAGTGTCGAGATTTTGAACTGAAAGAATCAGATCAACAAGGAGGAACAGACTACAGCGGGTTAACTCCATGTACGGGGCGTACCATCTAGATGCAAGAAATAAATGCGATGAAACGTTTACGTGGAACTTTAATCCATAACACATGATACATACCTGTCATATTTGTCTCCCTTGTGTTTTCAGTGATCGTTCAAATTTTTTTTTTCGTTCAATTTGCCTTGCGAAAACCTAACACTAAGGTCTAAAGGCCGATACAAAAGAGGGTTTTGTTCCCGCCGGAGAATACTCCAGGGTCATTTTGCACGACCAGTACACATAATTTGCCCCGGGATCTTGCTTCCAAATATTTAACCTGTTTGATATCGTGGACCATTTTGCGGAGTGGGAATTCTCTTCCCGAGAATGAGGATTTGCCTTGAAATCGTTGGTACACACGGAGGAGCTTTGCTCCAGGGGCGTGCCCCTAGGGCATAACCGTGGAACAAAATCCCTCGTGTGTATCGGCCTTAAAAGGCCATATAAATAGCCAGTAGCCATACAATTTGCGCAGTAAGATGTCTCAGTGCTTCCTTAATTCAGTGTCCATGTTGACAATGAGAATAACTTAATTCTCCACTGCTTATACATCTGTACGTGTAACTCAAAATGAACAATTGAACATATGAAACTGTATTTAATAGTATCACAGTGAACGTAGCTACTCCAGCCAGCAGTTTAAATGAAAGCCGTAAAATATTCCAAGCTTGAACTTGAATTTCACTTACTTGTTATCGAAAAGAGCTCCAACACTTGAGATGGTAAAGAGGAAATAAGATACAACTCCAACTACATGAAGTTCGCTCAAAACCTATAGAATATCAACAGAAAGCAAACTGTTTGTCACAAAGTACTGATTTGTTTGGTTGCGAGTTCGCTTTTACTTTTAATAACGCAAACGGAATCGTAAGCCGCCATTTCGCTGGTGAGAGCTCAGTTAGAGAGAGCTTTTGTCCTCTAGGCAATCAACTGGACACCCGAAAGCTCAATAGATGACGATGATGATGACGACGACGACGACGACGATGACGACGATGACGATGACGATGATGATGACGATGGTAACGATGACGATGATGATGACGATGCTAACGATGATGATGATGATGATGGTAACGATACTAATAAGAAATGATAATAAGTGACAACTGATGAGAAACAATCTTTCAGGAAAATCTTTGTTGATTGGTAAAACTAAAAAACAAATAAATAAATAAATAAATAAATAAATAAAACAATAAAAATAAATACTTAATTGACTACTCCCCTTGAGAGACTTTTCAGGGCCAACGAAACAAATTATACAAATGAAAGTAATCAGTAGACTTAAGAATCTCAACTGACGGGAGACAGACCGATTGGTTATTTACAAGCACAGCTGAGAATTTGAACCAGAGACTACCTAGAACAACCCCAGCAAGTGGTTAGAGCAGGACTTGAACCAGGGACCTCTGGATCACAAGTCCAATGACCTGAGCACTAGGCCATGATGCCTCCTTTAAAATTTAAAAAAAAAAACCTAGCATCAAAGTTCACTGCAACCCAGGATTGAGCTTGGAATCCTTTAAAGCATAGCAACTGGTGCAAGTTGTACCTAAGTATTTTATTTCCAACTTCCTGATAAATAACAAGTGGCAATATGCCTCTCGTACTTACCATTCTCCTTGCAATCAGCAATTGATAAGTTACAATGGCAACAACAAAATGTATGAGAACATACAGATTGCCCCAGTAGGACAAAAAACTGTTATACTTCTGATTGGGATTCTCAATCTGAGGAAGAACAGAAACATAATGTAAACAATTATTTAAGCTATATATGATTACACAAAGGTCGTGTTCTATTGGGATCAACCGCTTCAACCGAAACCGGATTAGGTTAAAGCGGTAGACGTTTTCCAATAGAATACTTTTCCAACTATTTTTGGTTGACACGCAGTCACTCCTGGGAATAGTCATTACCAGACTACGCCATCTTTCTTGTTTACAAAGAGCGTCACGGGAGCAGTACGAATTATGCAACTAATCACGCAAGTACCAGCTTTTAAGAGCCCGCAAAAAACCGCAGTGGTTGCTACCAATGCTTTTTCAACCGTTTCAACCCAGTTCGATGCGGGTTGAAAAAGTTGAGCAACCAAACCAACCAACCTGAAACGGTTGATCCCAATAGAACATGACCAAAGAGAGGTAAAGTTTGAAAATGATGTGAAAACGAATAATTTATTAAGAGGTACCTCTGGAATATCTGCAGGGTCACCCAAACGAGGCTTCCCAGGAGTCCATCCTGGACCTTTGAAAATGACAGACAGCTGAGGAAAATGAAGGAGACAGCATTACACTACTTATGGCAAACATGCTGGTTTAGTGATTGTGGATGGAAGCCAGTTGCATGGCAAACAAGTTCAAATCCTAACCTTGTCCTTTAGACCTGGTGTTTCCCAAAATGCCTTCCAAATGTGAATGAATTGACAAACCTAGCAGTAGAATACACGTACATGGAAAATTGGCGCAAATTTATTCAAAAATTACATCACATATTCAAGAACAAACAAAAGAGGGTTGTACATAGTGGCAGTTAAGGTCACAGGGTTTCTGTATTGCAATGTTCACCTTGTTACGCTGTCTTTCCCAATTTGCCTCAAAAAATGAAAATGAAGTACAGCATGCACAGGGCTCATTTACACAAATAACTGTTCACGTGATAGCAAAGAGGGCATTGAAATTGTTCCAAACTGGAAATAACATTCTTTTACAGTGCAGAATCAGAGACTATGTGGCTTTATGAGCTTCTCTGTTCCCTATTTTGGACCAAAATGGCACATACTTATACAGCTAATGCAACTAAGGAGTATCCCCCCCCCCCCACACCCCCCCTGCCAAGCACATTACCTGTATCCAAAATGGATCCCAACTGGCCAGTGGATGAACCAGACCATAGGCTATCTTTTCATCTGTCTCAGCCTGAAATGTTCCTATTTTAATAGAGAACTACCAATTAAGAAGATATTTTATTGTCTCTCCTGAGAAAAAGGTTAGCAAATGAGCTCTGCTCTCAAAGAGCTTTTATAGACGAGAAATCCTCTTCAAAGATCTGGCTTTAACGAGACATCAAACTACTTAATTCTTAAATTCTTATCTCATTTAAAAAAATTATAATAGTTACTGCAGGCCTTCATGACTTACCAAAAATTCTGTCCCAAATAATCAAGGTTCCACCTGTCGACAAGTAAAACAAACACTTTGATTGCCTGCAGCTTACAACGAGCATGTAAAAGGGTCTTTTTGCATGTCCCAGAAAGCATTGTATTTTGTTCACTTGGGATTAGTCTTTATTTGGAGTTGTTTAGTTTCGGTCTTTTGTTCCTTTTGTTTTACGTCACTGGTGCTGCGGTACATGTGGAAGCTACCACACAAGAACAAGAAATGGTCAATTGAAACACAAACTTAAATGTTGTTGTAACTTTAATTTGAACTACTATTACTTTTTCGCATGTAATTAATATCACAGGTAGTTCTCTTTCTCTTTTCAATGGATTCTATGAATCTGCATCTCATTAGATCCTGTGCCACAAGGAATGAAAGTCAAACTCACCATAGTTTTTATCAATACAATATGGATTTCTTCCTGTAACAAAAAGTGCAAAGGGATTCGTACTGAGTGAACAGGTAAGCGTCAAAAATCAATAATTAAATTGATAATGCCCATAACAAAATGGTGAAGATGATAACAACGACAATGACCACAATAATTTGCAGTCTTGAGTGGGGTTTCGATTTTTTGCTTGCCAAGTTATACTTTTACTTTTTGTTAATTTATGATGATGTTGAGATCAAGTTTGCCAACGTAAATAGAAATCTGCCTAGAACTTAATTATATGCACAGCTGTATTTTGCTTAACATTTTTTATCAATGCTACAGGAAGTTATTTAATTACTAACATTTTTCATCATGGTCAGAGCAATGGCCATAAATCGAACATGAAATATGCATCATTAAGTAATAATGGAGTAGTTGAAATAACAACGTTGGAAATTAATAAAAACATGACTGGGCTATTATTGGTTGGGTCTCAAAGATGTTGTTGTAATAATGACGTGGTCATTATCGCCAGTTTTCACTGCCCACCAAATTATCATTATACCAACCATGGTGCACACGATGATGGCTTGGAGTATTTAAAATGTATTCAAGAGGTCCAATAGAGTGCACAATCTCAGTATGAATCCAGAACTGGTAGAGGAGGCTAAATTGATAATGGACAAGAAAAATGGAAGGAGGTACTGCCAAAGCCAAGGGAAGGTAAAAGATCTGCAAAACAAAATTTAAGAGATTAAGTGTAAATTTAAATGGATATTTTAATGTAAGACAACATGACAACATGACTCTTGTACAAATCCTAGAAGACCATTAAGTGAAAATGTTGAGTACTCTAAGTAAAGATTATTTTTATTATTATTAATTTATTACTCACCGCAGATGAATAATTCTGTACTACAGATTGTCTCAGAGCTGTTGTAAGGTTGTAATCCTCGGAGCTGTGGTGTGCTTGATGCGCTGCCCACATAATGTTGATTTCTTGTAGAAGAGAACTTGTTTTAATAGACTTTTAAAAAAATTTTCAGACCAAATGAAAGAAGCTTATGAAAGAAATGAAGCTAATAAATAAGAAAATCTATCAGTCAATCAATAACTGGTTTCAAATTGAACAGCTGAGAGTATAACTGTTTTGTGGCAAAATTTCCCCCAATTTTTCATTAATTTCCTTAAAATACCTGGTGTTAATTTGTGCATACACGTGGCCTTTAACATGTACCTAATGAACATATTAAATAAATACTCTTTGTCTTTTCCAAAGTAATGGGTTGTATGTAATATAAAAAAGAAGAGATTATAGTTTTTCTTAAAACTACACTTCATGACTAAATTAATGTTGTTAAAAAATTAAAAAAAAAAGAAAACCTCTGAGTAATCGACCAGTGTGTTGAAGACCAGATGTGAGAGAATGGGGCTTTTTTTGGCAAAACAAAAAAATTGGCCAAAAATAAATTCAAACAATAACATGAAAACTGAAAGCACCTCCATCTGGCTCGTTTAGCTGTCATGTCATTTAACAGGAATAGAAATGTACAGCCTACAAACTGCTGCACAAATACATGTAGTGTAAAAGAAATTCATGTCAACACATTTTCAAGACGATTTAATTGTTATTTTTGACTTGACTCACCATGTGCAGCTCTATGAAACCAGTAATAGAGGAAATCCACTCCAAGAAAACAAAAATACCATGTTCCTGGATCATCCCATGGTAGATTTACAAGACGAAAATGGTCATAAAGCCACAAATACAGAGAAAGATCGCCACTCAACACAATGACCCTACAAAATTTAAAAAGAAAATAATGATGTTTGAAAATAAAATTAACTTGTAAAAAGGAAGGTCCATATTAGTCAACAGCTAGGAGCTTATTATAATAATTAACCAAGGACAATGATGACAATATCTAAGAAAACATTGCCAAATGTAACTTCACAATATTATAATGACTTTGCAACTATTCCAACCCCTTCCACATGTGAAATGTGCAGCAACTGTCCAGGAATTAATTACTGGTATCAACAGCTTGGATATTTAGGAAGAAATGGGCAATTCCTGGTCAATGCTGGTCCTTCACAGAAATTTAAGCTTGGTCCTTTAATTTGCATTTTTGTTTAGGAAAGGATGGCATTGAAATGTACCAAAATGTGAAACGCACCTGCAGACTGTGCAAAGCCATAGGTCATTAAGCCTATCAGTTTTGGGGGGTGTTTCTTGTTCTCGTTGATGTCATCATTGCTTATATAAGGAGGCTCCTAACAGTTTTTCTCTTTCCTCAAACAGTGCATTGGGAGAAAAACAATATTACAGTTTGACTTGGCAGATCATTACCATGTTTCACCCTAAAATAAAGATCATATGGTACATGTAGTACTTTACTAGCGGGGTTATGTCAGGGTATCAAGATTGTGGTTTCCATGAAAACAAAGAGAGACATATTGTGGGATTTTTTAAAAATTCTGCCGCCAATTGTTTTAATTGCATACAGCGTCAAACTCATGCATTCTGGTTGAAGGCCAATTTTAACAAATTTCTGTTGGAAATTTTAGCTTAAAAACCAGTTTTTAGAAAGAACTCACTTTAAACTTTTCTTCTTGTTGACAGAATTTTTTGAAAATTGCTTAAAACTTGGGATGCAAATCATATTATTTCTGATAAATGGTTTAGATAGTCCAACTGGCAAAATTTGAGCTTTTCCTGTTTGACTGCTCTGACTTGATCTAATTAATTTGAGTGCAGTCATGTCCAGTGTATATAATAAGGGATCAGTCAGGCTATTTTTCTTTTTGTCATCACAACTAATTTTCTTTCTTTCTTTCTATTAATTTATTTTCTCTTACGTATAGCATCGTTTTATAGTATATCATTAATTGATTTGGATGTATTAATATTTCTCTAGTGTCTAGCATTGTTTTTATTACAGTAAAAAGTTTAGGTGTAAGCCCTCTGCAATGAGCTCATTTAGCTCTCTCAGGGCTAACATGTAAGAAAGGTTTAATTTTTTTCAAAGTGTTAATTTGCACCTAATAAATAACAAATTATTATTTATATACTATTATCACTATAATTATAATGATTATGATTACCATTATAAGCAACATGAAAAAAAAAGATACCAAGCAATTAAGAAGAAGAAACAAGTGAATTTTAAATTGACTTTCTTTAATAAGTACTTTTGATTCATCAACTAATGCAAGCAGCCTACATGGCATGTGTGGAGTCTGCCAAAAACCCCATCAAGTAACCTTAAGGTCCCTATTTCCCCCAAAGCCAGAGAATTCCAAAAGTAGTGCATAGCTTTAATGTACATAAAAGGTGTAAGTTATTTTTTGGTAAAGTCTTTTTACTGTGAACAGGAAAAATTATTTGAATAATTCTCCCTGCAGAGGAATTAGGCCCAGGGCATTTACATTTATTTAACCCTCCAAGGGATGAATACTACTTAACACTACCACCTTTAATGTCAACTCTAGTGACTCAAGCAAGAATGGAGCCTTTGTCTATAAATGTTACTCAAAATTCAAGCTTTCAGCTGCCATAATGATTCAAACTTGAAAAAGCAGAGAAAGACAAGGACAGGTTGTTGAGCAATTACACTTGTAAGCTATGCACAAGTTTTGAACTTTATAAGGGATAAATTTACTCAAATCAATAATATCAATAATACTATTAACAGTTTGCCTTACTTGGACAATTGTGAAAATATTCCTGCAGAAATTGAGCTAAATGCATCATTCAATCTCAACCTTGATCTTGGAAAATCAGTGAGGAAAGATAATATGTATTCAAATACTACTGCACCCAAGAAGAAAGGAATGGCCTGGGAATGAAGACAAACATAAGGTCAAGTTGATTAAGGACTATTCTGGTTTAGGATTAACGAAATAGCAGGAATAAGGTTTTCAAGAAAAACGTGTATTCCGAAAACAGAATGGTTCTTGCAGAGGTGACCTGGGAACTACCGCTCGGAATAGTCTGGACACAACTGAGACTGGCATGTGGCCGCCACACATGATTTGAGCGCCAAAATAATCCCCCAGAAACGTGTATTCTGTGCATTCCAAGTAAACCGTATTGTGTTGATTCCATTTATTCTACTGTCGAGAGCAGAATGAATGGAATACCATTCCGTTCACACCAAAAATGGAATGAGTCCCCAAAAACCATGTCAACCGACCATTCAGTCTATTCTCATTCCAGAATTATTGTCCCAGAAAAATGCACTCAAGGTCTGACTTGACCAAAGTGACCTCACTGAGGAGGAGAAGGAAAGATGCAGTGGTGAGAGCACTTGTCGCCAATCAAATTACATTGCATTCATATTCATTGCAGTCTCAATCCCTATTCTGTGAGCTGTAGATAATAGGCCATTTTGCTAATGCAAATTTCTACTGGTTCCATTCCCTTGTAGGGGCAAAAAGTCATTACTCGGCCAAAAACGGGCTCATCAATTCAATAAATATATCACATTTTGCCCCCAAAAGGTAATGGAACTAGGAGAAATTTTCATTAGCAAAATAACCTATTCTGGATATCTTGTCACTCGTCAAGCGTGGTTGCATAGCTGCTAGGGTTATTTGTCACCTGTTGACCACCACGGCTTTACACTACCAGGCGACAGCATTTTACAATCTTTTGTTTAATATATATCAATGTATAATAAAACAAATATTGAATTTGGTTTTTGGTGATATCCAGAATAATCAAGGTCTTGGTAACTGTTCTCAGCCTCAGTGTCCAGCTTCAGCTGATAACACTTACTTTGCCCTTGATTATTCTGAATACCACAAAAAGCTCATCCAATAATTGTTTATTAATATTACATGGGGAACACATTATTATGTGGAGAACACACACCCTGTTCATGCAGCATGAAACTTGATACTCCTCAGTAGGACCCCAAATGGTACTCCCAAATGGAGCCGACCCTGGTGAAAATCTTTGAGGGTTCTGATAAAGATCTCAATAAGGATTGTCAGAAACCTTTGCCAAGATCTTCAAGGATCCTCAGAAACCTTGGCCAAGATCTTTAAGAATCTTGCCAAGATCTTTAAAGATCTTTATGGATCCTAAAAGATCTTTCAAAATTGCTATTAAGATCCTTAAAGATGCTTATAGAATCCTGTCAGGATCCTTGAAGATCTATTGAGGATCTTTGCTAAAGATCCTTGTACTTGTTTTCACAAGGATCTTTGAAGGATCTTCAAAGATCCTTCCAAGATCCTTCAAAGATCTTTAAAACTTCTTTATCCTTAAAGATCTTTAGCAGGTCCTTGACGCTCTTTAAGAATCCTCAAAGATCCTGACAGGTTTTTCACCAGGGAAAGGCATGAAGTTGACGGTTCACCACTTGATCGAATCATTTCAATCTTATGACTCTGAGCAATAAAAAAATCACACTTTCAGGTAAACTGTAATGAGCTTGGAAAACTCTGGGTCAACTTTTTTTAGTGTCACTTTGTATCCTTGTATCCCATTTTGCCCATCCATGCTCCCCTTAAGTTTTTTGTATTTTCTTTGTGTTGTTCTTTAATTTAAGATTTATTCTATTTACAGTCAGTTGTGTGGGATGAAATTGTTTCACAACTTGCACAACCAAGTTCTGATCTCTTGATTAGAAAAAGTGTATTTAACATTGTGCCTAAAATATACTTCGTAAATCAAAGATCAATGCTTACTTGATTTAAATAGTCTGGAACATCTGAAACATTTGGAAAAGAGGTTTCCTTTGGGGTCACAGCATAAAAGAAGCGACGAGAACCTTGCAAAAATGTCACATTGCCAAGCAGCAATGGCTTTAAAACAAAGAATTTGCAAACAACATGTTAAGTTAACTTATCAAAGAAAAAGAAATTACAAAAACCCTTAAGGCTCTCTCATTACTTGTTTCCAGCATTAAGTTCCTGTGGTCATGGCTACTTCCAAACTTTTGACCCTAGCATTTTCTCCCATCAACACGGGCCATTTATAATTAAATACATATAAAAATTAAGGCAACTTTTTCGCTGGGTCTTTCTGCATGTGCCAGAGAGCATTTGTATTTTGTTCCCTTGGGATTAGTCTTAATTTGGAGTTGTTTTCTTTCCTGTCTTTCATTTCTTTTGTTTTACTTCACCCGTGCTCCGGCACCTGCAGAACCTGCCTTTTCACTTGGCAAAGAATGACACAAACCACTGACAATTCTCTAATCAATGGCAAAAAATTTCCCTTGATACTTGTGTTGACATGAATTTCCTTCAGTTAATGAATCATCATTAATGAACATGTAAACAAAGTACCCTGTTAAGACACAAAAATATAAACAAAGTATATATGCCATAAGAGACACCCAAACTATCCCCACCGGATATGCACCTCACTTTAGGGCCTGTTTACGTCGTGATAGATACACGACAAAAGTTAGCCGGGCAAGATTTCCGTACAGGTCCCTACTTCATTATGCATGCATATTCCTAGCAAAACTCTATTCACGCTCGTTCTTTTTGGAAGAGGCTTAGTAAGAATGTGCATGTATAATTAATGTAGGGAACTGTATGGAAATCTTTCCAAAAATAATTTGATTCAGCTCAACATAACCCTGCAAAGAGGGTCACACATTGAGCTACTTTATGCATGGCCTAAATAAACAACAAGTTAAGGGCAATTCATCTAAGAGGGTGATCCTTGTAGGAAGGCTTCACAGACCCTTGGTTCCCTTCATTTCAGTATTGCACATGAATTTTCCAATGACCTTATTCAAGCGCATTGCTATAACAACACAATTGCAATGAAACCAGCTGATCGAAACTCAGCGTAGAATTACGAGCAATTTGCATTTATAGCTTGTAAGCGACATTTCATACCGTGTCTGACATCATAAAGGGAAAACGTTACTTCCTATCGCTTTCTCTGAGGCACATCGGATATTTTATCAGCACGCGAAGGCTCCTCCAACTAAGTACAATTAACGCAGGACTTGGTGTAAGACTTCACTGTTATGTCCTTGACCACACCCAAGTCATAGTTAGTAGCTGCTGCTGCTGCGGTAGTTTATCCATCAGTCAATTGAAGCCCCGGCCCCCTGACCCCCGGGATATAGCGGGGATTTAACGCTTCCATAGCCGGGATTTAACGCACTTTTAACGGCGCGTTGGCCACGGTAGGCTGTGGATTTAACAAAATGCCATTGAAACCGGGACCGTGGGGCGGTGATTTAACAGCACGCGATCACCTAAAGAGGGGGCGACAGCGGGGACTTAACATGGAGGACTAAACAGCAAAGCCTTCAATCTGTTGAAACAATCTAATACGGTAAATCTGTCATCTCAGGACTGAAATGAGTGAAATTCACCTCTGTTTTCATATGTGTGTACATAAAGATCATGGTAACCAAGATACTAACCACCTATTCTCTGCAAACTATAGGTTATTGCATCATCAGCTTTCGTTCAGAACAACACCAATTGATAGACATTTTGTTAGGGAAAGTTGCCTACCCACTTTGTTTGAATAGGTTTTAACAGATTTAATCGTAATGGAAATATTTTTGAAGGAGTGTATTTTTTAACAGATTGAATCGTAATGATAATATTTTTGAAGGAGTGTATTTACATTTAGAGGGAAAGTTGCCTACCCACTTTGTTAAAGTTGTAACAGAATCATAATGAGAATATTTTTGATGGGGAAAGTACGGTCGAACCTCTCCTTACGGACACCTCTCTACTACGGACACCTCTCTATAACGGACATTCCCCTTTGTCCCGAAAAAATTCTCACCCGTTTTCTATAATACGGACCCTCTCTAATAAGGACAACAAACACTAAATCTCGGCCCCAGAGAGCGAAGTCATATAAACTTAACCTCTTTATTACGAACACTCTGGTGATCCGGTGTTGACATATAGTGTGCACGAGTTTGTGATTACGCAAGCATTAACGTTTTATTCACTGCTCTTCAACTGGAGTTTTGAAAATTGTACTTTTATTAGTACCTTTTTAGGTGAAGCATTGCGTTATACGTAGTTCCTTTGCTTTCAAATAACTGATTCGTATAAAGTATGTACTTTACGGAGAGCTGGATTCTCTGTTAGGTCTAAACATTCTTCATTGTCGATCGCCTAAACTGCATTTTTAACACAGGAATAAACTCAACTAAAGGAAAACAAAACGAAACGAAATGTGGACGTTCTACACCTCCATAGCGATTTTACATGTTGCTGTTCTTTCACAACAACCTTTTTGAACAGATGCTTATGGGAATATAACAGCTAAAAAAGAAACAGTTGTAACCAACCAATGTCCGGGAGAGTCCCTGAAGGCACCAAACATTTTCTAACTTTTAACACTAGCTCATTAGGAGCTACTGCTCTTTTTGAATAACTTGTTAGTTCTTTTGTCCATCCCCTGTGCAACGAGACACGTTAATGTCATTGTATACGCAAAATTATTGTCCTCGTTTGTTCGCGCGGAATTCAAACAATAAAACAAAACAAAATATGTCTGAAAAAGCGACAGCGTTTTAAAGTTTTACCGGAAAATGCGTGGTTCCTTTTGCTGTTTTGTCATGCTTAGCAAATGCGCATGCGCCAACTCCGTGTATTACAAATTAGTACCAAAAATATCCTTACCATATGGAAGACATGACAACTATAGTCGCAAATATATATCACTCCAAATCATGGTATAAAGCAGAAGGAGTTGAGCTGCGAGTACGTAAGGGATCTGTCACATATGGTCTAGGGGCCGACATTTCTCTCCCTCACTGCCTATCGGGGATAGGTATCAGAAAGTAGCAAGTATAAGCGATCCGCGGGCCGAAATCTCGGGGAGACTCGTCATGGTACACCGCTCAGGCTTAAATGTCCAGAGGTACCGCTACCGCTTCTGCATATTTTCCTTTAGGTATTTAGTATGCGCATGCGCAACTGCCCTTGTGTACCAATATGCCACGTGCAAGTAAATTAATATGTGCCTTCAAATCAAGATTACTTCCAGTTCGTGATAGATCTATTGTTGAAAAGAAGAAAGAGCAGAAGAATAAGTCGTAATTAGGGTCTCTCCGTTGGGAGGACCACAAGTAGTTAATATTCCAGTTAGCAGTGATAGTTTTTGACAACATAACAAGTTCGCATTTTGTTTCTGTTCGTTCGTTCGTTCGTTCGTTCGTTCGTCGTATCATCGTGTAACCCCGTTAGTTGGCAACCTCGTTCCCAGGGTCTCTCTTCTTCCCGTCCCCTGGAGCGAGGGAGGGGACGGGAAGAAGAGAGACCCTGGGAACGAGGTTGGTTGGTTGGTTGATGACAAAGAATTGGCTATCGCAGTTCTTTGTTTCCTGCTGAAGAGGTACGATTTGAACCAATTAACAGCCATGACCGCTGCAAGTTTAGACAATAAAAGATTGTGATGTACGGCGTCGAACGCTTTCGACAAGAGCTGAAATCTAATCGCGGAGTTAAAACTCCAATCCCAAAGAAAAAGTGCGCAGATCTCCCTCGTCAGCTTGTTCGTTTGTTGCCATGTTTAGTTTAACTTTTTGCGGAAGTTCTCCCCAGTTTTCTACAAATACAAACTGCTGAAGTCACTCGCGGGATTTTTTTTCCGCGAGGCATTTGTTTGCTGACGTCATCAG
>BLFK01000602.1:2961488-2974830 GCA_014634185.1 Astreopora myriophthalma | reverse complement strand
TTTAAGTGATTGAATCATGATGAGAATACCTTTGAAGGACAAGATAATTACATATTTTTATAATTAAGTTTAAGTTGATCAAAGTTTATACGGAGTGAATTATTGTTGAGGATATTTGGAATAAAAGCATTTAGAAGCGTTTTCATCACTACCAATTTGAACTTTATTTTAAATAAATAGCTTATTTTAAATCCACCTTATTGTACGAAGCGTTTGAGATATCGGCTCAGGTATCTATAGAGTATCCTATAAAAGGTGGGTCGTTAGCGACGTTTTGGTGTCGTTTTCCGGCGGAAGACAGGTCTTTTTATGTGCTGAACCTGTTGTGTTTGACGTTAAAACCCCCCCGCATTTGCATTCATATAATACCAAGATCCATATAATTCTGAAGTAGTTTTGGGGATGACCCATTCGCTATATCCGACACAAGGCCGATTTTACATGAACTCTGGCTTATCAAAATGAAAGTGGATTTCTGCAGCAAATTCGATATATTGAAGGCCAGCTTTCGGCGCAAATGGAGATTGTAGCTTATTAAAGAGGCTGCAGTTTTTAATAAAAGAACGAAAAACAGTTAAAGTTTGACATTTACAACGAGTAGACCAACGATCTCGATTTGAGTTGAGTTTCTTCACTTGGTTCGGATGTCCCCGCTATGCAGGTCTTTTAACAGAAGTCTTGGCCCCGGGGGCGGGGTAATAAGCCGCTTTTTAACACTTGGTAAATGTTAAATTCCCGGCTAAGTCCCGGGGGTCGGGGGGCCGGGGTTTCAATTGACTGGGCGATTACAAGAAGGAATGTAACACTTTTATCTAGTAGAAATCAAGCACTTCGATGCAACAGGATACAATTTCGTAGAGCTTCAACCAGACATTCAGCCATGGTCCGCGATATGTTGCTTATAGCGTAAAATATGAGTAGAGTTTGAAAGGTCAACGCTTAGCAGCGTAAGGAACTGCATAGGCGGCCATTTCCAACTCATCGCTTGTAAGAAGACTAGTTCGTGTGCGTCTATTAACTCAACCCAAGACGCTTGGTTTTGCTGGCGAGTGGTACGCGTATGATACGAGCCTTCCTCTTTTCCAAACGAACAACGAAGTGCAAGTAAAGCCATTTCCCAAACTTCATTGCTTCTTGCAAGTGTAAAGGTCATTCTCTGATTTAAATGCAGTCACTGCGTTTTCCAAATGGTACGTCGTAAAGCAACAGTGAATTCACGCATGCGCATACTGAATGCCAAAAAGAAACAAACAAAAACTCTGGACCAGTAACGGTACCTCTGGACGTGTTGCCTGAGCGGTGTACCATGACGAGTCTCCCCGAGATTTCGGCCCGCGGATCGCTTATACCAACCCCCAGTTCGTCGCTGCTTTCAGATACCCGTCCACGACAGCCTGTCTGCCCCCGACGCGGCAGTGAGGGAGAGAAATGTCGGCCCCTAGACCATACGTGACAGATCCCTTTCGTACTCACAGCTCAGTTCCAGTTACCGTGCTATAGGATTTCGAGCAATATATATTGAAACTGTAACCCGTTCTGTCCTCCATATGGTACGCAAAAGAGTAGACCGGAAGTAGACGGTTCCAATCATTGGCGCATGCGTATTTGCTAAAATTGATAAAATTCCATCAGCATGAGTTGCCCTGCAACATTACACTACGTAAACCTCTTTTGGCGACTCCTTGACACGCTCCAAGTCTCAATGTTTGTTTCCAAGTCACTGCTCATGCGTACCATCCAGTTCAATGTGGCGGTTATCTTCGGAAAACAAAGAAGACAAAAATTGGATGAAATCTGTTTCACTAACTGTATCCAACAAATCTTAATCATTACCAAAGGCGTTGCGCTCGAAACATATAGTATAAAACATAAATACAAAATGAACGAATGTACAGTGGGACAAAGCGACGAAACAGAACGGAATATTTCCATTTACCCGGTAGTCTGCAGAATTTACAGCTGGGAAATGTAGGCTAATGATGGAAGACTAACTTTACAACAAAACTCAACAAGAGCAACTGACTACTAATAAAGAAAGTCATTTGCACTGTCGGCCGGTATATAAACTGAAACGTAGCATGCATTAAAATAACTGTACGCGTTAGAATTAGTAAATAGGCCAGCGTTAGGTGTTAATTGCGGGGTGTAACAAATATTTTCGGGACTGGACGAAACTTGTGTGCGAACAGTTCGATTTGCTCAATCAAAGCCTTTTCAATGGGTTGATGCCTAGTTTTGCGTTTTCATTACACAGCTCAGTGATTGGCCGAAAGTCTGGCTCACTATAAGACAACAAGAGATCATCAGGCCAAGAGAGTGAATTCCCCATAGCCCCCATAGCCCCCATATCCATCCTTTTTCCTCTGAAGTTATTTTTAGATCATCGTGCTTGTTACCAGTGCCTCGCGGTCGGATAACCCTCGTGCGTCTGTTGAGTCTGTTGACTCGTCTTCGTAATCGTTGTCACTGCTGTGCATAAAACTTTCAAACTCCAAACCCGATCTTTCGTTTGAATTATCCTCTAATACCAACCAATGTTGGAAGTTCCTCTTTCAACTTCGTTTTCCAACTCTACCACCTACCAACTTCTTAATGTAATCTCTTTCATCGACAAAATGTATTTCAGACAAGTCGACTGGTTTATACACCATTTTTCTAGTGGAACACTCACGCAATGCCACGCAAAGCTTGCACTGCGCGAACTACATTCGATACATGATTGGTTGCTGAGCATTTCCCTGTCTGAGCGCTTGATCTAACAATAACTTCAGAGGAAAACGGATGGATATGATACATATATCTTATTAACCAAGCGCGAGGGCCGTACTGGGAGAATATCGGCCCGAGGTCGTGACAGTACTGACCGAGCGCAGCGAGGTCCATACAAAAAAGACCGAGGGCCGATATTCTCCCAGTACGGTCCCGAGCAAGCTTGGTTAATAAGAGATTTATTATACGACTGAAGAAAGCTTTGAAGGTTTTTCACGAATTCCATGTAACATTATGCGGAAAATGTACAGGATAAAAAGGACCAGATTCTGAGGGCTTAGCATGTGTACATTTTACCGCTGGAGCTGGTTCACCATCATTCGTCGTGCTTTTGAAAATTTCTAATTCAAGGCTGAAACAGGGTTTGTCAAAGTCAGCCATCCATTCTGGAGTTTTACGACGAAATTTTCGAAAGATTTCGTCCTCGTCCGCCATCTTAATTTCAAATTCAAAGGGACACAAGTGCGGGATCATTCGGGACAATTTTGATTGGTTGATTTTAGTTATTGGCCCTCTGACCGCCTGAGTCGTGTAATAAATGGTTGAAAAAGCTTCCAGATTAGTGGGGCCAAGTGTTCTGTGGACTAACCCCAAAGTTTTGTTTGAATCCTTTACGTTGGCGTGAACATAATAAGCAGGGGCTGAAATGCTGACGTAAGACCCTGCAGAGCGGGAGCCACGGATGCCACGCTTCGCTGACGATTTGTCAAAAATTAAAGCTCCTGAACCATTTCAGCAGGCCACCCGCAATTCCATAACCACCCAATTTAACTTCAGGGCTAAGATCTCCCCAAAGGTGCATTTGCCAACATGCATCTGATGTCAGTATCAGTATTATCAGCTTTAATTAAGGGAGGCCAAAGCCTCTTACACAGTACACGGCGTTCAAATCACGGAGTACGCATACACTTATAATCCGGTACTCTTTTCAGTTGTGACGAGGTCTTCAACAAAGATATTTGATCAGTAGGGGTGGCGTTGGGGGGTGGAAGGCATGGGGCAGCCGCTTTGGTCTTTAGGAAAACGAAACTAATGAACGAGGGTACAGTATCTCCGCACAAACAACTGTAACACATTTAATGAGAATACATAATTGCAATTACAAAATTAAAATGCGATGAAAAATTGATCAAATGGAGCTTGAGGAATGAACACCAAGCAATTCTTGTCAAAGCGGTCAGTTCTGATTACATCGGTTTCAAAGGTAGGTGGCAATCACTGCAACATTTTCTTTACTCTGCCAGACGACATTGTCAACTTCAAATTCTTCAGAGCTCAATTTCTGTGCTTCCCAAATGATCTCGTCTTCCTCAAAATCCAGAATTGGGAACAGAGGAGGCTTGGGCACCGCCTTGTGCATGTCATTTTGTGAGCGGATTTGCCGCAGATTCTCCCGCCAGGTTTTTAGTGGATGCGGGTCCGTTTGACACAGCTCCTTCCAAAAGAACCTTGTCCTCTTCTGCACGGCTCTGAGGTTTTTCTCTAAAGCCACTTTCCGTAGGCCTGTTTTACTGTGAAGAGAGACTACGCGTTACTTTTGGTTCAAGACATAAAACCACGTTGATTAGGAGTTACTCGTAGTTCAAGACTCAAACCGCATAGTGGAGTGTCAGGGAGATTTGGAAACACCTTTTCCCTAATGTTTATCAGGGAATGGCATCTAACAATGGCGGAACCTCTGGCATATTCTATGGATAACGGAGTTAAGCATCCACTGGGGATGTATCACTGGCCTTACAGAGGAGCTCCTACCCAACTGTGTTCCACCCGTTCGTACCCTGCAGCCGTACTGATAGACCAGAAACAAACTTACATGATGTCGGCCATCGTCATTTGGCGATGTTTTAATGCTTCCCCAAGTTCACTTTCGACCTGCCCTACTTTTGCCATCAGATTGCTTCTGATGTCCACGAGGATCTGTCCTCGTTTCTCTGCTAATTGCCGTCGCTTGCACTCTTCTATGATCCACCTGAAATGGCAAGCAGATGTTTCAATCAAGCACTCTTTGGAACTGAGTGGTCATTCAGAATTGGTGAAACAATAAACGGCAGGGGACGTCACTAACATCCAGTGACGAATGAACCAAACGGAACTAAAAGCTAAACAACAAGCAAATTGATTCTCAGCTTTAAGCAGCTGATGCGAACATAAGTCTCAGTCTCGCACTAAAACGTTTGCTCTATTTGCCCGATGCTTGTTGGACATTATGACGCAAAGTTCTCATGAACTTTTCATTAGAATGACAGTATTGTATACAAGGGACGAAAACTGAGAAAACAAGAAAGAATGCTGAGCGAAGTTTCCGCCCCCTTCTCCCAAAAATGGTAAGAAAACTGGTACCTTGTCGTACGGATATTTTTTTCCACTGCCCTGATGGTCTTATTCACACCAATGATTTCTCTTTCCATTTGTTTCCTGTTAACGAACAAATCAACAATGAGGAAAACTTGTAGAGTAAAGGAAGAAAAATACTATGAAGTATTCTTACGTTGAGTTGCCATTTTCTTCGCTGGAACTAAAGCAATTCAAACTTCTGATGAATTTTCGAATCCCCATGTCACAAACTCGGAATCAGGTGTATAAACACTCGGAAAACGTATTCAAAAACCTCTCGTGGTTTTTATGCCCTGAAAACTGTCTTTCTGCAATGAATGCCCATTGTGACGTTTCGGTTGATAGACCAATCAGAAACCCGCACACGCTATTCACACGCGCGCGCGCGCACGCCTTCCACTAAAAGTTCTGTTGATCCGAGGGTAATTTTTCGCGTGTAGCTTGCAATGCAACAGTGAGCAACATTCAAAACGTAAGATAAGTCAACCATTCTGGTACCCTTGGATGTCATTCCCTCCCTATAGCAAATTAATCTTACCACGAGCTGAAATGCAAAATTAGAAGACAACCTTCTCTACACTGTAAATGCTCGAATTAGCGCGCAGCTTCAGCTAAGGCTCAAGATACTAAACAGGCGATCCCCTCTCCCTTAAAATGAACCGTCGCACCTTCCGAAACGCACAGTTAAGAGCAGTAGTAAGCCCGGCACTACCAGAACCTGACGACAACGGTACGTTCAGGGCAATATTGTGCATATTAACAATATAGCTTGTGTTCATTTGATATAAAGGCACCGTCACATGCAGTCCCCTTTCAATAACTACTTCCCTTTAATTACCGCCCCATCTCGACTTACAAAAATAAATAAGCGTTTCAGGGCGCGAATTCGAGCATTTCAAACTATTTTGTGAAGATGCGAGATGAATTGCGGCGCCAAGCGAGTACTTTCTGCGCATTATCTGTAATACTGTCCCTTCCAAATTGAATTTTTGGACTTAGTTCGACAACCAGCTGATAGTTCCACTTTTGAAGAACCTCAGAGGCAGGGTGTTTCAAGGGGAGTGGTGAACCTCCGGCGCTCGTTTGGTCCGTCTCCTCACTGGATCGCACCATCCGCAAAAAGACCAGCCTAAGGGCCTGCAAAGGTAACCTTCAGGCTTCAGCCTTTAATACTCCATTTTGGGGGATGCCCATTTCACCCTTTCACATTTCTCTAGAGTCTTCAATTGCATTAAATGTCCTGAATAAATGTCCAAAATAAAACTCACGGCTTCCACACCGTAACTGATTTTATTGTACTTTGAACAGAACTGAAAAATAAAATGATTTTCTCGCAAATCTAATAATAACTATACTAACAACGATTGAAGAAAAACAAATTTCTATTCTTTCAGTGTTTAACTGAAACGAATGCATTTATATTGTGTACAGTAAGTACCACTAACTGAGATAAAAATAAAGTAAATCATCTTATTTAATATCTTGAAACAAAAAGACAAACAACTCTGATTAAGGTAGATAACCAAAAATGACAATAGAACAAGCTAACAATACAGGACATAGAGTCACTCCACACCAGATAGGGGGCAGATTGGACAGGCAGATCCAATGATATTTGGAGCTGGCAGTGACATTCTTAAAACAAAAAGGGTGAAAGAACATGCTAACAATGCAGGACATAGAGTCAGGCAGATCCAGTGACACTTAGGAGCCGGCAGTGACTTCCTTCTCTGGATGCACTTGGAGAAACTGCTTTATACCTGCCCCAGAGAAAAAAGACCAAACTTATTTCCTGTGTGGCATGCAATGCACATTTTGTTTACCAGTACGCACAAGTAGCATCTCATGGTATCATATTTCCGTTTTGTTATGTTTGTTCCAACAACTATCAAAGTCCCCTTGACTTCTGGCTGCTTTTTTCTTTTGTGGCCTTATAAGCCTTTTTCGAGACATCATGTCAAACCTACCACTTTTGCTTGGGAGAATAGGCCAGACTATGACACTGAGGATTGTGAACAGTGTGTGGATTCTTTAATGTCCCACAGAGTTTATGAGCAAGGGTTTTGACATGGGGCCTATGGTTCGTATTTCTTATCCGAGGTGACTAGAAAGTCTAACCTTTTAAAGGTGTCATTACAAAGGCAGCACTTTCTCCTAGATCCTGAGTGTTGGTCGTACCAGAGCCTAACACCAAATTCCAGTGCTCTCCCAAATGAGCCATCTGGTCGGCGAATATGGCCAATTTTCAATAATTATTGTTATAAAAAATATCCCACAGGGGCAATTTTATAATCCACTTTATTTTTGCAGAGGAAGAAAAAACATACCCCGTAATTTGTCTTCAAGAACCTTTCTCTTGCTGTTTGACAACTGCAATTCATCTGCCAGAGAAAAGAAAAAAAACACCATGTCAGACAACAGGGCAAGGTATTAATGAGTCAGCTGATAGTAATGCTGAGCTAAAAATTTCAAGTTACATGATAAGTTAGATTTAAAACAGATCAGCTAATTTAAAATATAATATAGGCACATTCAAACATGAATTTAGTAAAAGTAAAGTTCTTCCAGTCATTTTGTTGGCAATTATTCAATTATGAAACAGAACACAGACAATCTCAAAACTTTTAACAGACAAAATTATTGAGACTTGCTCACGTGGCCTAAAGTTTGAACTGCTATACAGACAATTAAAGTGAGCAGAGGAGAATTAGCCAAAAAAGATCTCCCCAATATTTTGAACATTTTGTTGTGAGGGAAAGTGAACATTTTAATGAATCACCTTTAAGGGCTTTGATTGTTTCTTCTCTAGCTCTTCTAATTTCCTTTTCTTCTTCAAGCTGTCGTTTGAATTCAACTGATGAAAAAAGAATATCAATGACTGCAAGTTCATGAACACTGCTCTCAGTAAAAGAACTATCACTTTATCCTAATGGTAAACAGCTCAGCATGCATCAAGGTATTATCATTATTATACGGTTATATGCCCAGGGCTCAAAATTGCGACTGATACAGGCACCAATGCGCCTAACATTGGCGACTACAAATTCTGGTCTAGTCGCCACCTTGGAAACTAGATTTTTGTATGATTTAGAGTAAAAATTAAACAGGTCAAGTCCAAAAGTATTGAAAAAACAAAAAAAGAGCGTACTTATATAAACAAAGTCTGTCTGCTTAGTCTTTTCAACTCTTTACTGCAGATGCAGAATTTTAAGTAGGTACTTCATATATTACACGTTATAGTAAATCCAATTTAAGCCGGCAACTAAACGTAAACTGCTGGTGACTATTTTTCGCCACTTAGGTGCCAAAAGGCAACCAAGCAATTTTTTTTAATTTTGAGCCCTGATACTGTACCAATATTTGTTTTGTTTACTCATATATTACCTTCAAGCTTTTTTATTCTTTTCTCAACACCAATTCGTGCATTTTTATGCTCTTCAATCTGTTTCATCAGTCCACCTGATTGGATAAAATATATAAAAATGCCTTTATTGCACTTTTTACAAACATGCACTCTCTAGTTCAAATTTGAATAAATAGTTTTGCTTTTCACTGCTGAAAATCACATAAGCGGACCCCGTCAAAGGCCACATCACACTTCGTGATAGGAGGATTTCGATCCAATTTGTCAGTTTCTGTTCTAAATGCTCTGTCAACTGTCACCATGAGTATGATTGATGGCTGTAAAAAAACCAAAACTTTTATTAGATTTTGAAGTCTAGAGTCTGCATGTTTTTTGAAAGGCAACTAAGACTGACATTTCAGTGGCCTAATGCACAAGTTTGCACCAAACTCTCCCCAAAAGAATGCACCTTTCATGTGCTTTTGCTTGGAGCCCTTCTTTTCTATTACCAACAAATTCATTGGCTGATCCTGAATATAAGAGCCTGTGAAATTCAAGGATGCAGAAAAACAAAGAAAGCAAAAAAACTTAAACAGTAGATTAAACCAAGCAAAGCAAAGAAAAACTTGTCAGATTCTTACAACAAGGAAACCCCAAATTTTAGTCCTTTTCTTTTGCATGTGCTGTTGTCGTTTGTTCTAGAGGGAATTTGGGAGGGCATGAGTCATCTGTTTGTGAACCATAGTGAGAGAGAAACTGAATCTAACCTTTTTCAACTTCCTTCTTTCCCAAGAATGCCTTCGTGAGAGACAGAAAAGTTTCATTTGTGTCTGGCACTGACTGGAAGTCTAAACAAGGCAAATCTAAACAAAAAATGGTACGACAACATTACTACTTTCAAAAAAATTAATGACATTTTCATCAAAATCCCCTTGTTTTTGCCTAACTTTCCCCTTAGCTTTCTTTTTCCCATTGAATTCATCAAATACCACACCAAAGATTGCCTGAGTAAGCAATTTGCATCTATGAGACCAAAGTAATTAGAGTCAATCACAATTTGAGAGAAATACACATACATCAGCCAATCACAAAGTGAAGTAATTCACCTGCTACTTAATCCGAGAATGCAAACCAAGAAAAGGAGCTAGCACAATCCAATCATGGGACAGCTACTGTGAGTAAGTCACAAATTGGTTTTAGTTTTGCATCCGACTGGTTGAAAAGTTTCCGCGAGTTTTTTTGTCCAATCATAAAGTAAATGAAAAATCACAACCAAATTAGCAATCACATGACAACAACAGTCAAGTGAAAACTGCTCTATCCTATGTAATGACAATTCCAACAACAACAACAACAACCCTTTAATACCCTTAAACTTACTTACATTACTTTTTAACATCTTGAGAGGAAAGAACCAGGGCACTGGGGTACTCCGTGGCCCCCACCCCCACCCCCACCCTCTGTACATACGTATCTCAAATTAAGTCGAGACAACACCAAAAAGGTACTCCATACACAAACGATTGTTTTACTCCCTTACTCGAGATGTCAGTCTTTCTCTTCTTCTCTTTTACTTCTTCTTCTCTTACTTCATCTCTTAGGGAATCACTAAACGAGGCGTCTCCCCTTTTCGAGCCAGCACGGAGTCTTGTTTTGGTCTCTATTTCATTCTCGAGTGATCTTTGGCTGCGATCACTGTTCACATCTTCTTCAGATGCGTCCGCTTTGTGATCATCCTCCTCTTTTAGCGGTTCCATAATTAGTGTTTCGACTATTGGTTTGCTGCTTTCTGAATAGATGGGGTTGAAAATTGTCAGATGCAGTTTACCCGGTCGCTGCAAATGCTGTGTGATGAATTCCACGGCGTCGTCATAAGGTAGTAATCGCATATGCTCCTTGCAATTAGTAGGGTTTTGGACCAAATCTTCCTCACTGCTCGATAAAAGATAGCCAACTTGGCTCCACAACGCTATGAACGCATTCATAGAGAAATCTTTCAGAATGCTTGTGTCCTGTGTGCGAGCAACGTCCGCTAGCAGAACCATGAGATCTTCCCGCCGTTTGAAGCACGTCCATTCTCCAAGAACAGGACAGAGGACCGGTCTCTTGCGGAGAAAAGGGGATCTAGAAATCGATGTGCTCATCTTGAGGACGGTTTATAACAAATTCTGTCAATTTCTGGCAGATAGGTGCATGCAAACCACTGTTCCAAACGACGCGCTATAGTGAGAATCTTGCAGTTGCTAGAAGACAATCCGCCATTTGTTTGTGTTTGCGCGCCAAAAAAAAAGGCCCCTTGCGGTCTGTTCAGTGTCAAAAGTTAACTTAACCCAGTCAGAGTGGGGTGACAAACAAACACAAACAAGATCGGGAAACCCTGAAGTTTCCGTGAGTAGAATTGTTAAACACATTTGATTGAATGAAAAAACACACTATAGGATAGGGTTTCCCAGAAAGGGTTTACCCTTCCCTATGGTGTGTTTTATATTCAATCAAATGTGTATAACAGCACACTACAGCGGAAGGGGAATGCGTGGGACGAAGCACCAGGGAACGTGTTGTGTGACGATTGCGACAGAGCAACAATGTCACGCTATATTTACGTCTTGTCACCTCTCAAGGGACACAAGAGGCTATTGTAAGACCTTGAATGAACGAACGAATGAATGATTGAATGAGTTTTTTGCATGGAGTAAATATTGTTTGTACCCTTCTTAGTATTTCTTTTCCAATCGTACACGACACGATGCTACTTTTTTACACGAACATTACTTCATGTTGCGTTCCGCTGACAAGGTCTTTCGCGGATTCGTTTAACAAAGAGCCTGCTGTATTTTGCCACGTCGAGTTGTGCTGTAGTACAAACGTGTACCAACTGTTTTGTCTACTGGATTGTTTTCCGTTTATTCTGTAGGACCACAAGGAGTTCTAGCTACCAGCATTCTTTTCCTGGAGGTAAACATGAAAGGGGTTTGGTATATCGGGCTCTGTGCAATTCTTATTCACAGCTGTATTTGTGCAGCAACCACAGGGAGAGACAGGCCAAAACCTCACGAGGAGTCTCTCTCGGAGAAAGATCATGTGGTGAACGGAGAACACAGCACCGAATACGACCATGAGGCCTTCCTTGGCGACATGAAAGATGACTACGATGATCTACCTGCGGAAGAAGCTAAAAGGCGTCTCAGAGTTTTGGTAAAACGAGTAGATTCCGATAAAGATGGCTTAGTGACTGAGGAAGAGTTGACAAACTGGGTCAAGGAAGTCTTCAATAAACGTCTCCAAGAAGGAGTGAAGGAAGAACTGAATTCGAAAGATGAAGATAAGGATGGCAAGATTACTTGGGATGAATATACTAAGGGCTCATACGGTACAGAGGAATTGGAAGATGGGGCAGATGAAGAGACCAAGAAACTGTTGGGCGTCGATAAGAGGAGATTTGACACTGCTGATAAGGACAAAGATGGGGCCTTGACTAAAGAAGAATTTGTGCGTTTTATGCATCCAGAGTCATCACCGGATATGGAAGATATTTATATTCTGGAAACAACTGAAGGTTGGTATGCAGTTACCGAAAATTTTGGAGACTTGTATGAATCCCGTACATGTATACACTTGTCGGTGGCCCATGGTAGCCTTCCCTTTATATTCTTCTGAATGAGGCTTAATTTCATTGGTTTTGTAACTATTTCCGGGAAGCCGTTTTTACTCCTCTTCGTTCTCATGCTGCAAGGCTCTCTCTTATAAATCCTTTACGAAACACTTCGTGCCTGGTTTTTCAAGGAGGCCTTTCTTTGTCGTTTTTATCGGAGAACAAATTTTGTCAATTTATGTAAATTAAGGACAATGTCTGCGACTTCCGTTCCTGTTGTTAAAAATCATATTTTCGTGACAAAAAAAATTATCTAAAATTGACTTAAACAGCAAAAGTTTCGGCAAGATTTCCATACAGGTCCCTACTTCATTATGCATTCATATTCCTAGCAAAACTCTATTCACGCTCATTCTTTTTGGTAGAGGGTTAGTGGGAATATGCATGTATAATTAATGTAGGGAACTGTGCGGAAATCTTTCCAAAGTTTCCATGGCTCAAATAGGATCAAGGCAAGCATGCTGTGAGAAATTTGCTAATTTAAGAGGAAACGTTGTGAATATAAGACAAAGTCAATATTGAAGTGCTATATTAGGTCCAGCCCTTGTTCAGGAACTGTGAAGGTAATTTTTAAGTTGTTGGTAAAAATTAATCCCTGGTAAAGATTATTTCAGCCTAGTTTGATGTGTCTTATTTATGGTGATGAGTACCAAGAAAATTTCAAATCAAACTAAGTTGACATTATTACTACCTGATGCAATTTTTAACTGCAAGATTTACAACTTTTGTGAGTATTTTTAGGTGCCAAAGAAAAGAGTTACAGTTTGCTGTGTTTGTCAGTTGTGTTATAGAAATTTTTTCTCAAAAGTAACTCGCACAAAGTCAGTTTTATGCTCATTGGCAGAATTTAAGTACTGGGGGCATAAAAGGCCTTTGTTGTATATTTCTTGAAAAGAAATGATTTCTTGAAATTGGCTCACATTTTTCATGTGGCCTTTAATTCACCTAGAAATTGATACTCTGCTGCTTACTTCAACTATTTGCCCTTTGTTTTCAAAAAAATTAGCAATGCATTAACTTACTTACAAAAAACTATTATCCCCCAGAGTTGTTCTGATCTTATTGTTCTCAGAAACAAAAGGGTTTTTTGTTTGACCATTCAACAAAAGATTTACATTTTTTTTTTCATGGCTAATTTCATTAAAACAAAAGGTGCACTTCTCCAATATACATTATTAATTACAACCTGTGACTCTCTGGTAATATAAGAACTAGAAGCTATTGTTGAGACATACTGTCTATTT
>BLFK01000602.1:2933988-2956488 GCA_014634185.1 Astreopora myriophthalma | reverse complement strand
GACGGTGATGGGGAGATCTCTTGGGAAGAGTATGCCAAATCAGAGTACGGGGAGTGGGACAATCCTGAAAAACTGCCCAAGGATCATGTAAGTCTGCTCCGGGCCAGTAGACTGTGTTTGAGTTGTTTTCCTTTAAATTTTGCTTCTTGTCTATCAGTTCTTTCAATTCTTCTGTTTTCTTTTTTATAATTTTATTCTATCTGTATTGTCAGATTTCTTTTTTGCAGTTGACTTTTTCACAGGCTGCTACCCGAGATCACTTATTAAAGATTATTGAATATCTGCCATAAAGAGATAAACAGAAAACAGCCTCTGTTAGCCGTCCATTGAGCGGCTTTCGCATGATTTAGAAATATCGCATTCCCGTACAAAGCAGTTATTCATTTGTTTTTGTTGTACTGCAAGTAAATGATGGAAAGGATGAATTGACCTATTCATTATTTTTTTTCTGCAAATTGACGCTTACTGCGTTTTAGCCTTCGCTTGTCTATGAAAACAGTAGGTAAGGTCCAAATGAAAAGGGTGAAGACAGATAACGTAACCTTGCTTAGATCACGAACTGGCTAAAAAGAGAAATATTCAGCATTTCTCTCAACGGTAATTTCCTCTATACACAGAACTTACGCCGTCAAATCCGTAAAAAGCAATACAAATTCAACATGGCCGATGCGGATAAGAATGGCAAAATGAACCGCGATGAGTATGTGGACTTTGAACATCCAGAGGAGAACAAGAAGATGGAAGAAATTGCTTTAGACGAGGTCATTGAAGATGTCGACCAAAATGGAGACGGGTAAGACAAGTTTCCTTCAATATGCGATTCAGTGTGTTCATCTCAGCGCAGTTTTTCATCTGACTACTGCCTGGGGTTTCGTTACTTGATATTAAAATCACATCCAGATTAAAAAAAAAATAGTCTAAAATGGTCAAATCAAACGAAAAGTTCTTTTTTTTTCTTTTTTTTTCGGGGGGGGGGGTGGGTCCCGCCCATTTTTTTTCTTTCTTAATAACTGCCCTAGGTCTCTTTTGCGGTCCAAGAGCTTAGTTTTTAAGTACTCAATTAAGGAAAATTTGTCTTATACTGTGCAGGGTAATTACTGTTGACGAATTCCTTGGTCAGTACCATGATGCTAAAGACCCTCCCGCCTGGGTGACACGCCAACGTAAAGACTTCCATAACCAGTTTGACAAAAACAAAGACGGCAAAATGGACCGAGATGAAGCAAGGGCCTGGGTACTACCTGAAAACATTCACGACACGCATGACGAAACAGCGCATCTTATGGACGGCACCGATGAGAACGCTGATGGTTTTCTGTCCGTCGACGAGATTTTACTTCACTGGAATTTGTTTGTTGGTAGTCAAGCGACTGATCATGGCCGCACTTTAAGAAAGGTCAAAACGCATGTAGAGCTGTAATTAAAGGATTCTAAAGCGCACTTCAGTGTAGTTTCAACTAGCTGTTATTCGTTATGTTTGCTTCGTCAGTTTTGCATTTTCAGAGTTAAATGATTGGCCGAGATCCTCCACTGTCAGTGTAATGTGCATCCCAAGAGAAAACAGGCTGCTTTTTGTTAAATCAATCGTATTGAAACAAACTTCTTACGCACGTTTTGCGGCGCTATAACGCCGACTCCTCATTTTCTTGCTTTGGGTGCTTGTTTGCCCGATATTATTAATTGCTCTACATTTGGTTATGTTCAAGGCCTAGTTGTTCAAGGACTGAATTAAGCCTGAATCCTCGCCGCTCACCGTGAACTTTGATCCCAGTATATTTCAGTACCCAACAATTCCGAAGTACTTTTGCTCTTCCGGTTTTGCTTCAACTACATTTTGAAAGCATTTTCAACGTTTGAAAGTAAAACCTTGGTTAACTGTTCAAAGCTCAGCGCCATCGGTTTTCGAACAACTGGGTCCTGTTTGTTTAGATTTGTCTTTCAATCAAATACTATTTTATGGGTGAGGCAAGGCCGAGCCAAAATCCTTAGCTAAGATTAAACAAATATTACATTCTTTTTAGTATAACGTCAGGTCAATACAATTAGGCGATTAATAAAGAAATCGTAGAAATGTAAGTTATCATTACTACGCCCTGGAAATAAGTTATCCTTTAAAAAGTGTTATTTTACCTGAAACGAATAATACAACGAGCCTTCTATGTATCGTGGCCTTGTTTTTGTCATGCTTTGCAGACCCAGTGAAGTAGGCAATGAGTGAAGCATTAACCCCTTTAAGATCCGCTCCTTTATTTACTTTGATTGTCAACAAAATTTTGTCTAAAATTTCTGTACTTTTTGTTTATGATGGATATTCTCTGCTCGATTTCGCGCTTCACTGTTAATGAGCGAACCGATTCTAAAAATGATCTCTCGATTTATCCATGATGGCTGATCTGTGACACGAGCAACTGTCGAACCTTGTGTCGCTTGTGCATGGCAATATCGTCAAACCGCTGGGCATAAATCCTGTAGATTTCGTTGCGCCTCTCTCTGGTGTCGTTGATTGACAGCTTTGGTTCCTCCTCCACAGGCCGTCGGATGCAGGATGCCGTTAGACCGCCTTTCACTTTGACTTTTCCCGGGTTTTTATCCACGGTTTGCGACCTTCTTGCAGGCCTGTTTGAAGTTTTGGCACCAATTAGGGGCAGTTTAGAACCAGGAGCTGACTGAAAAGTTAAACGGATGTCAAGTCACTGATTCACCCCATAAATTTCAAAAGCATTGTAACATAGAAGAGCATGTTTATTGTAGTTAATATGTGAAGTTTGATGGAAAACGGATGAAGGCCGCTCTCACACGACTTACGTGAAAATTGCTTTTAAGTGACATCGTCAATGGTCTGTTTTTAGCTTAAATCAATGTACCGTTCTCCGAACATCGAAACCCACTTCATATTAAGCCCTGGTCAAACGGAGTCGCAAGTCATCCGTCGAAATTTTGGGAATGTCAATTTGCGTACCAACTTGCGACGGTGACCAAACGATGAAACTTTGCGTGGAAATTTGAGCTCGATCAAATTAACGCCAAGTCATCGCAAGTGCACACAACTCGTGGCCAAACTTGAGATGACTTGCTACTCCGTTTGGCCAGGGCTTTATGCAGCAGTGCGGGACCACTCGGGAACACCCGTACCTGAGCCCGCAGTAACTGAGCATGCCAATAATTTGATCTGGTTACGTGACCAGCAAACTCCTTGTTGACGCCTTCCAACCTGAAAGACAATTCAACGAAATGATTAACTTCAAGCCAAGCTTGCAAAAGGCAACGGCGACTACTCCCCGCCAAGGAATCTAACTTCATCTGCCTCTCTAAATGAATAGCAGGCTTCCCAACTGCACCTAGACGGCCCTGCCGACGGCTTCAAGTCAACTAAGTTTAATCCAAGCGCAAAGAGACCTTTTCTCTACCATTTGCCAAGCTTACTGAGTAGACTATAGCCTGCGAATGCATCTGCCCTTCGTCCCTAATCGCCGTCCCCTCGGGGTGGCGGTGAGCAGCGAAGGGCAGCTGCATTCGCAGACTACGAGTATAACCTCTGAGCAATTTTTATTCCGACTGCTGGGCAGAATGTTCGACCCAAGGTGTACTTATCTTAACCTTTACCCGCTCCTACTATAACCTAACCAGGTGATAATACACTAGTAACACGTTACTGGAAACTCACTCTCGGACGAGGGCCGTCTTTAATTCGTTCTCGCTGCTATCAGCTCTTGTGGACATCCATGGCGTGTTCTTCACGATCTAAACAAAAACAATGCATCCCCTCTACTGCTTTATTAGCAAGACAGGTTTCTCACATCAAAGGTAGTCTTAATGAGGATATTCAAACACGCCGGCTTAGTTTCCTTCAACGACCCTTGATTGGAATACGGTTACGCTCTACTCTGCGGACGAGTTTGCAAATCTACAGCTTCGTTTTCTTGAAATTTAAACGGCCCTTAGAATCAAGTTGTAAATTAGTCAGCAATTGCTAATGAAACAAAAACTCTTTGTAACTGAGATTTTATTCGCTTAATCGAACATTAATGAACCTTCATTTCCACCAGAAATCAGTGTCGTTTTCGACAAAGAGCTGCATGTATTATAATTGGTCTTCATTTTTCGTCCTCAGTGCAAACATCCCTAGTCATTACGCCGCAAAACGAAATATTTATTCTCTTGCCTACACTTGAAAGATTCATTTTTGATAAATTCATCATTACTCGAAAGATACTTGCGTGCTAATGAACTTTTCCCGGTGAGGCGATGAAGGGCAAACGGTATACTTTCAGTTGAGTACCGACTTATACTTAAGCGCACAGCAGTTATTAAGGAGCCGGACTGAGGCAAAATACTGACTTGTTTGGACGGAGTGAGTTGGGGAGACTCTAACGTCAGTGTTGGACGCTTAACTGTTGCAAATTAACACGAATTAAACTGGATGCGAATTTAACTCTCCTTACCTCACGAGGAGAAGAAAACGTCCGTGTTTTTTCTTTCTCGATGTAATCTGTGAAACAGAAAAGAACTGAAAAAGTTAGCTTTGTACTGTAGTTGGCAAGAGCATTACAGCGACGGTACAAAAACAAACTTGATCACGCATTTGTTTTTTTTCTGTCCGCATTCAACTCATTAGACTCTTTATTTGGTAATAAAAGCTACTTCAATTTCGTTCATCAAACATTTCATGCGAAGTTCCAGGCCATTTCCGAATCCTCCTCACGTCATTCAGTTTTTCAAAGTGAGTCCGAGTGTGAAATTGTTGTGGTAGTACACAGTTCTACTTTACATGTGAATGAAACTAACTGGGTTTTTTTCATTACAAAGACATCGCACTTGCATAGACTCGCTCTAAAGAAGAGGCTGAAGTGAACTCGGAAATGGCCAAATCACTCTCCTTTATTCATGCATTTATTAAAAACAATACCTTGATAGCCCATTTGTTCAATTCCTCATTTGCGGGTTATGATACAAACTTAGTTCAATCTGACTAACTTACTTAGAGAATTACGAGCGCCAGGGGAAAGGAACTCTAGTGTAGTCTAGGCGTAGGAAATACAGTTAAGTCAATTCAAATCTATATCCAAGGTTGCAGGTGACCAGCTAACATCCCCGACACCTTGTTTCATGCGCAATAGGCCATTTCCATGAAGGCGTAATTTGCTACAAGGACCAGAATGCATTAAGTGGCTTCTATTGTCAGGCAAATTTTAACCAATTGTCTCGTTATTCCCTGAAGAGTAGAAAAATCGGCATAAGAAAGCATTTTGACAAAGCATCCTGAAGTCTGGTCTTGGTAGCAAAATGACGTCATCATGCAAATGGCCAAATTCAAGTAACACTGTTGTAAACAATTTACATTTTGGCAATTTCTTTTTGGGTTCAACTATTAGTTTACTTACCCAACATCGCTGAGATTACTAGCAGCGTTGATTTGAGCAAGACCTGATTCCCCTCAGTCTTGTTGAACAACAATGACTGTCCCACTTCATAGAAGCCCAGTGAAGCCAGAAAGCGCTGGAGTTCAGGGGTGCACCACAGAGAGCGAAGGACAAAATCACTTGTCTTCATGATCCTCTCAGGATAACGGCAACTGAGGCTCAACTAAAGGAAATGTGAAACACTTAACAGGTTAAGCTCTTTTATAAAATAATTAGGATAGTACGCGCGCTCTCATTGGTCAATAGCTGTGTTTAGATGAGAGTATCTAAACACGGTTGTGATATCACACGAGTTTTGATTGGTTGTGTTGTCAAACGCGCGTTTTGAGCGTGTATCGAGAAAACCTGTTTCAATCAAGAAGTAAAACACAGAGCATTTTCCTTCATTTGTCGAATTATTTTTGAGAAATATTTTATAGTACGTCTCGGGTTTGCATAACTGTCTCGAATTCTCCCAACGCCCCCTCGTGTTTAGATCAGGCTATGTAAACACGGAAAAAGTCCTCTATAGCTTAAATACAGAAAAGCATATTTTCTTTAGTACTCCCCATTTAATGGACTACTTTCCAAATTCAGTTCAGCCTATTTTTCGAAGCGAATCAAAAATCAAAAAAAAAAAAAATTCATAAGAGACTTTGCTCCTGGACTCGCGTGAAAAAAAAAGAAACTGAACGAAACTCGGAAATTGCCCAGTCTTGCAAATTTTGTGAAAAAAGTGATGAGTTATTCTGACTTTGATGCCCATTCTCTTCTTTGCCTGGCATAACGCGCGATCAAGCGTTCTTTTTGGGGCGAGCGAAGCCGCCGGAACGTCTGATCGCAGGTTACTCTACACATGTATGTGAAAAACTCTCATGCTGTGTATTGGAGATGACTGAAACTTACGAATTGTTTGAGTTTCTCCATGGTGTTTTTCTTCAGGTTTTTAGTGATTTTAGCCAAGGTATAACCTCCGCTGGGAGACACTTTAAGAATATCTAAGTAAATAGAAATGATATTTTCAACTGTTATTTTACATGATTTTATGACCAGCGGCTAAAATCTTCTCCAGGATCTCTCTCCTTCCAGTCACATGGAATGAGAAACCTGGGAACAAAATTGAACCTATGCATACAAAACACGCGGTGAATTCTACCATACCACAAACAGCATGCAACACTTGTGAAGCCATGGCTAAAATTCCGTCAGGATCCCAGTGTGGAAACACAACAAACGGATCCTTGTCATAAGTGCCATCTTTTTGAAAATCAAAGCCCAAGAAGTCAAGGAAGTCTTTCGCACCGGGCGCCTCTAGCGCGTCAGAGCTTAGCTGTGCACACATAGGAATGTCCTCTTTTAACAGAAGCTCCGGGTTTTGGTATGATAAGAGCATCTGATGCCCCAACTGTACCTAGAAACAAGAAGAATTAATTCTGACGCTTCAATGAAACTGTTGGGCTCGCTATGCGAAAGTACTCGACCTAAATGGCGAACAACATGAGCTTAAAGCTGGATGACTACATTCCACTTGAGCACGAGAAATATGTGACAACCAGTGGAAGATCCCCTTTCTACTATCTAGGTGATTGTGGCACTTTTTACGCATAATTCTAATTTACCCGGGGTGTGCAAGCCAGTGCTTACTTTACTTTCTAATAAGCACAAGTAAATTAGAGTATATATCTTACAACATCCTTAAGAGCTGGCAGCACATGGGACAAAGAATTGTGTTGAAACAACAGATGACTCAGCAGTTCTTGAAACGACTTTATCCTGATTTTCACTGAAGGCACTGGAATATTTAAAAGTTTGACTTGTTAGTTGATGCAAATACTGACAAAGTTTTGTAGTGTAGGGAATACCCACTTTGTAATCTAGGGAATACTGACCTTTGTTGTCCAGAGTTTCAGCTGTGACAAGAGGAAACCTCTCTGGGGAGGGCATTTTTACTACTTGATCCAGTTCTACGTCAAAAAGCTGATGGCGTAACTTCATTAGATTCACTGTGGTGTCAAATCCAACTTGAACAAATGATGCCCAAAAGTCTGGGGATGACATTTCTGCAACAGCCCTCACTTGTGTCCATGCCCGTCGCAGAGATTCACTTACAGTTTGACCCTGGAAAGAAAGAAAGAAAGAAAGAAAGAAAGAAAGAGAGAAAGAAAGAAAAAGAAAAAGTCACAGCAATCAACGACAAATCATGAAAAATCAACAAGTAGTAAATTAATGAGGAAAGAACAAACTATTCCATGAACGTACCATTTCCAAGCCTGAGTAGAACTGGTAAAACAGGTTTAGGAGTGCTCCTTGGGGAGCAGACCATAGTGGCATAATCACAGACTGCACACCGGCAGCCAGGAGAGCCGTTGCAAAGTGGTAGTTGGCATGTTTCAGCTGACAATACTGGTGTGAACACCCACAACAAGCATTCAAGACCATGACCCTTGCAGACAGTTTTAGCATGGCAATGTCGGAAACTGTAACTAAAAAGGACTCGGCTGGTGGATGGTTGCTATGGTGATGAGCTTCGGGAGACAGAGCTATGCATGCCTCAGGCCAGCTTCCATGTGTCACCAAGTGAACAACAGATGCATCAGGCAAGGATGTAAGAAAGTGATCCTTGGATGCCAAGCGACCACTGACAGGATCAACTCCCAGGAGTGATGCAATTGCATTGACTTCCACCTCTGCTAGATTTGATTGGTTTACTGGACTCCAGATTTTTCCATTTAGAGCTACACTTGAAATCTCTGGATTTCCCTGCACAAGAATCTTGGGAGAATGTTCAACCTTGTCTAGGGCACTGGATAAATCTTGCGACAGTTTTCTTTGCTGATGCATCGATCTAATGCAAGGAAGAATGCGAACATTGAACATCTCATGCAAGTACTGACCATCTTTGTCCTGTAAACTTGGAAAAGGCACTGAATTTACCTCCACATCAGGAATGATGATGAGGTCATACATGCTGCTCCCAAGTAACATTTTGAGCTCATCCTCAAGTGGACCCAAAAGAAGGTGATAGAGCTTTTGAAGGGGTGTCAGTTTGGAAGTGTGAAGAATCTCACATGAATAACAGGATTTTTTGCTCTTCTCTTTATCTGATGTGTCAGTAGGCTTGCTTGTCAAATCATGTGGTAAAGCTCGATGGTCACAGTTGTAGCTGCTCTCCTGGCAGCCCCTGTGAATTTCTTCAATGCATAATTTAATCTTGTCAACAAAGCTGAGATGATCACAGCTAATGTGCCGTTGACATTTGACAAGGCCCTTTCCAGGTGATAGCATCCATGAAAGGAATCCAGATGGAACTGTAGAGAAGAACAAAATTGATGCCTGCTGTTTATTGAGAACATCCAGAATGTCATTTGCCGAGTAAGGCGGGACTAGCGGCTCAGAAGAACGTGTTTCCCCCTTACTTAAAATCCTCTCATGCCTCAAAATGTTCACAAGAATTCTTGATCTACAGTGTTCTGCAATTTCTAAAGCTTCCTCTTGTAGATTCATTTCAATCAATGATTCCTGCAAATCTTTGTAGCAATGGTCCAGCTTTTCAAGCAAAGGATCTTGGTAGATCAAGCTTTTCCCATACTTTGATAATAGCTTCCCTTCTAGAACTGGCACAGCTTTGTTGAAATAATGGCGACTTGTTTCAAAATTTCTCATTGATTTTGCAATCTGTGCAAGAGCAAGGCAACACTCAAGCTCCTCTTCGAGATCATTTTGTTCTGAGGCCAGTTTCAAACTAGTCTCATAATAATATTGAGCATGGTGAAATTGATGCAGTTCCTTGTAACAAGCACCAGTGAGGCTGTATGCCTTGCATAGCAACTCGTCCAGCTTGTTCACCTTTACCAAATGCACATGTTGTTCAAAGCAACTCACAGCTTCAGTGTAATTTCCCATCATTTTGTACATGCAGCCCAAATTTCTCAGAGCAATAAGCTCCGAGTCTCTATCCTTCAAAGTCTGTGCAAGCCTTATGTGTTGTTCATGATTGACAGCTGCTAATTTAAAGCTCCCCAAGTGGGCATATACTGTTCCAATGTTGCCATAAGCATAAGCAGCTCCTTGCCGATCATTTAACTTTTTACAAAGTTGCAGCTCTGTCTTATGACATTCCAAGGATTTTTCATAGTTGCCTTGTAAGAGCTCTAGTTCACCTAGATTTGAATATGCTGTAGTTAGATTCTCTTCATCAACACTCTTCAAAACTTCCATGTACTCTTGTGCATGATGCAATGCTTTTTCATAATCACCCATGAGCTTATACGCCGCAGATAAATTCCACACTGCTCTACGTTCAACATCACTGTTCCAATATTCATCATGTTTGTCTTCTTTGTTGTTGCATTTTTGAAGATCCCTTCCCACTGCAAGGAGCTTCCCATTATAGGAAACAGCTTGGATGTACTGTGCAAGTCTGTGATAGATATTTGCTAATTTCACATAGGATTTTATTTCAAATTCTCTCTCCTTGAAATCTAGTGCCATTGCTAAACACTGTTTGCAAACCACCAGTGCATCACTGTAATGATACAGAGAGAAATGAGCTTCACCCAAAATAAGCAGGGCCGTCATCACTGCCTTGCCACTTTGTGACGACACCCTTCCATCCCCTGTAGCTTCCCTCTTGTGTTCCTCATCTCCAAGGTTACCAGTTGTGAGATAAATGGATGAAAACCCAAAGGGCTGGTTGAAAACTGATGATTGCAACTCCTCAGGAATGAGGTTATGATCTGAAGCATTTTCACCTGTTCCTTCTGTTGAAACTGATTTCTTGTGAAAGTCTTCCTTACTTTTTTCTGAGCACATTAGATGGTCTACATCCCAGCCATAGTGGGCTTTTAATGCAGTTGAGATTACAGTGATGCACATTTTGCAGTTGCCAGTTTCATACAGCCTTTTTCCAACCTGGACAAACCTGTCAAATTTATTGGAGTCTACATCTGAAATAATCAAAATATTAATGAATAAAAGAAGCACAGAAATTTGGTTGTATCAAACAAGTTGATAAAAATAAATTAACCTCCAGAGGGAGATTTGAAAACTGGTGTTTCCAGCGGTAGACCATCGTCAATTTAAAAAAGAATGCTTGCTATCACTGATCTGAAGGAAAACTGAAGAGATTTAAAAACAAGGTCTCTCCTTATTTCCTACAGTTTTTCTTCTTATCTTCATGTTACAGAGGAGGTTGATACTAATATTCAATACCAAAAGCACTCCCCATCCCTTTAGTTTTGTCAGTAATCAAGCCTATTAAATGAAGCTTGATTACACACATCTGATCCTCATTTTCCCATTACCAATCAGCCAATGTGCTAAATCCAGATGATACAAAAAATTGCTCTACGTGCGAGAGGGGGCATGTGTATGGTGAAAATTATCAGTTATCTGTGGTAATAAAATTGCTTGTTGCTGTTCCAGACATTCCTGTCTTGCGTCAGCATTTGCTTCACTACCACTGAACTTGTAACAACAAATGTATGATCTGAGTGAATTACAAGAGCCGTTGACCCTAGTATGCTAGATCTGCCACTGGGCCACTTGGACAGTGATAACAATAATAATAATCACTTTATTTCAGTCTCAGGGTTATTTAGTGAGCACGAGTGCTCTACTAATTGGGGAGACTAGAAATCAACTGAAATCAGAACAAATCAAATCAAATGTTGGTTTTTGTGGAGAGGGGAAAACCAGAGAACCCGGAGAAAAACCTCTCGAAGCAGAGTAGAGAAACCAACAAACTCAGCCCACGTAGGACGCCGAGACCAGGAATCGAACTCAGGCCACACTGGTGGAAGGTGAGCGCTCTCACCAATATGCCAACCCTGCCCTCCCAGGGATCAATAAATCCCATCAGAATCTCACCTTGCTCTGATAGAGCCAGTTCTTCTGTCTCTGACATTTCACAGATGCATCCAGCAGCTTGGATGATACTTAACAGAAGCTGCATGGGATGAGCCTTGTCCAGCTCATAAGCTTTGAGATAAGATCTTAAACATTCTTTGTAGTTTCCAAGGTTTTCAAGGGCACTGGCTCTTAAGAAGTGTCCCTGTGTAAAGAGAAGACATCAGTAATAAACTGTGGAAAATTCACCTCTGGATGTTTAAAACCTGTTTTGACTTATACCACATAATAAACACCTTCAGTTGTAATTCAAGTAGCAAGGGTGGCTCAGTTGCTTGAACATCGGGCTGCCACGCGGGAGGTCATGGTTGTGAACCCTGGCTGGATCAAAACTTGCGATCTTAACTGAAGAGAAAGTTCTGCCTTAAAGTTTGTAATTTCATCTGCAAATGGTTAGACTCTCAAGTCTTCTCGGACAAGGAGTATAAACAATAGGTCCCATCTCACAAAAATCTTCCATGTTCATTTAATACCCTGTGGGACGTTAAAGAACCTGCACACTATTTGAAAAGAGTAGGGGATGGAGTTCTCGGTGTTGTGGCCGTCCTTAGTGAGTGTATGGGTGGGTGGGTATAGCAGGCACACATCAACTGAATAGCTGCCAAAGAATTCAACCTGCCTCAACCAATAGAGTATTAACAAACAAACAAATAAACAATTACAGAAATGAGATGGTGAGTTCTAAGCCTGATGAATGAATGAAATGATGAATAATTTTATCAGTAATGACCACAGCATACTCAGGGTGCATTTTTTGGGGGCCATTCTGTCTATTCCTATTACGGTTTAGGATTAACGGAAGCACAGGAATAAGGTTTTCCAAAAAAACGCGTATTCTGAAAATGGAACGATTCTTTCAGAGTTGATCTGAGAACCAAAACTCAGAATAGTCTGGACATGACTAAGAGTGACATTTGGCGTCCGCGTTTGATAATCCCAAAAGAAGGTGTATTCAGTGTATTCTGAGTAAACGGTATTCTGCTGATTCCGTTCATTCTACTATAGAGAGCAGAATGAACGGAATACTATTCCGTTCATTTTGAAAATGGTGAAAATGGAATAAGTGCCCCAAAAATGCGTAAACCGACCATTCTGTTTATTCTTATTCCGGAATAGTCCCCAAAAAATGCACCCTCAGAAAAAAGTCTTCAGGAGTTCTCCTAACAGGAGTCCAACCCATGACCTGCTGATTCCTAGTTAGGATGCTCTACCACTGAGCTTCAGGAGACTCGTTGGAGCTAGGCCATCCATTAACCCTTTAATGCCCGAGAGGTCCCTTGGTGATGACTAAGATCCTCTTTCGTTAACCAGAGTGAAGTCTATCAAGTCACCAGTAGGAGTTAAAAGGTAAAACTAGGCTCACATGACAACAAACATGTTGCATTCTGCATACTACAAGGACTGGAATATCATATGGTGAAAGACAATGGTCATAGGTTTGACACCAGCCTGTTAAGAGCACTCTGACTTTTCTCTGCATATACTTGCCTCATTACTGATAAATTCGTCATTTTTCTTCAAGTGGTAAGATCAGGTTCAGAACCCACCATTGTTAAATGCATTGTAAACAACACTTACTTTTGGCTTTTGTGGAACTGCATTAATGAGGCTTTCAGCATCTTCCTTGGACTTATTAAACATGCCCAACTTGGCATAGACCACTGATCTGCAACCAAGGACTTCTTCATCATCAGGAGTCAAGTTCAATGCATCAGAGTACAAACTGATGGCTTGAAGAAACTGTTCACTTTTAAATGCTCTGTTACCCCTGGCACAAAGAATATTGAACTGCAAAACAAAATACAACAGTTTAATTGAATTATCTCTAGGTTTAGAGGGGGTGTATAAAGGGAGGGGGGGCTATTCACAGCTAGATTCTAGAATACACTGGCCATGCTTCCTTGCATGTGAAATTGCCCACATTATTATCTGTCTAACAGTAGTCAGAAGTGGGCTGGTATTCTGCAGCTGCTCTGCCAAGCACTAAAAAATCTAGACAGAAAACTTCCACACTGCCTCATATGTTAATAACCCTCAATAATAACCCTCTTTTACAAATAAAGAGCGTGAAGGGAGCAATTCTATAATTCCCCAGCCACAGTTTTGGAGCACAAATAGGTTGCCCCGCAGTCAAGTAATTGTACCTAAAATAATAACAGGGCATAGAACTGGTGTTCCCGCAGTCCCGCACTGACCCGCAATTGAGCAATATTGAATATTAAGTTCCAAAGTAATAATAATAATAACTATTATTATTATTATTATTATTAACATTTATATCGCGCAAATTCCATGTGAATATGATCAAATGCGCATAACAAACAAATGCGATACAAATTAAACGTAACAACTTAAGAATCCCAACTGGTGGGAGGCTGACCAGTTGGCTATTTACAAGGCGTGGAGGAGTTGAATTCGGGACCACTGAAGACAAATCCATCTAGTGGCAGAGAGGAGGATTCGAACCCGGGACCTCCGGATTACAATTCCAGTGCCCTACCACTAGGCCACGCTCGCCTCCCTAATTAGATGAATTACAGTCAAGTCGCCCGAAAGTCATCTCGCCCGAAGTCATGTCACCTGAAACTTGAGTCATGTGGTCAATAGTTTTTAGTTATCTCACCCAATATCCTGAGTTATGTCACCCGCCTTTTTATCTTCTGTAAATAGCAAATTATAAGAAATTGCTGAAGGGATCGCTCAAACGAGCAACCGGTTTGTTGCATAATTTTGAAGGTTTTTGATCCAATGACAAATAATTAAGGTAATACGAAAGCAATGAGCGAGTTCTAAAGAAAGCACGAGTTATACAAGCTGAAGCAATGAAATTAAGTGCCAGACTACTAGTATACTAAATAGTATGTGAACGACCTAATTAAGCGTAACGTCAAAATTCTCATAAAATTATCAGCTAAGCTAAATTATAACTTAAGATAACTATAAGGAGGTAAGTAAAAAATTCGGGCGACATGACTTCGGGCGAGATGACTTTCGGGTGATTTGACCGGTTACCAATTAGACGACTGGCGAAATTGTAAATTAACAGAATACAGGGCCACACAGGGCCAGCACATGCAAATTAGTTAGAAGCTTTTGTAGAACGAGACACATAACAATGGGAGCTTTTATTATTCAATGATATGGAAATAAGTGGCCCTGTATTCTGTAGTTAAGCCTAAATTAAATTATGATGCGGGACTACAGGAGCTGCATATTTGTGCGGCGTAGAAGCGGCCGGGTATTCTAGAATGTAGCCGAAGAACGTTTAAGGAGGAATATGTACACATAATGAATGCATGAGATGTGAGAAAATCATACCTGTCCAACTGAGCTTACGTCGTCCATAATTTTCTCGCCACTGAGTCTCAGTCTCAATAAACTCCTACGAAATCTTCAAGTAACTAAACAGACAAGACTTGATCGAAACAGCAAATGATTATCGTTTGCGGAGAGGCATCGTACTGAATAACAAAAACAAATCAATCATTCGGTAACAAGTCCCCATCATCATCTGCTTGCTACAACCTGAAATGTTTACACGTTTACTACGAGAGTCTTTTCGTCAACCATTTTGTCTTGCTTAGCAACCAGCCAGACTCGAGCCTAGTCCTCACCCAGCATAACGCCTTGCAATTTTGAACTTTTGCTCCTACTTTTTGTTCACAGATCCGCTAAATTTTTAATGACGACTAGCCTTTTTACGTTTCCACATGTTTTGAACCAAAAGATCCAGTTAAGCTAAGCTTACGACGATTGAGGAATTCTGTACGGCAAAATCATTGGAGCTCTACCACAAACAGGCCTGAAAACCTGCCGTGAAATTCTATGGCAGCTAAATTGATTTCGTTAAGCGGTCACCTTTTATCTATTAGTTTCTTTTGTTTTCTCAATGAAGTAGCCACGAAGAGCGAATTGGATGACTTTCAAAAGTGGTTTGAAGAGCGTGGTGGAAGATGTCGATGCAAATTCACAGAGACGAAAGGCAGGAAGTTGACCGCCATATCAGACAGACGGATTGTGGACAAAGAGTCAATTCTGATGGTCCCGCAGTCGTTACTTGTTAACTTAACGGTTATTGAAAGGTAAAAGAAAGAAAAATCTGAAAACTCTTTTCCTTATGGAAAGAAAACAAAAGCTGTGTCCTAATCTGTGGACTTTGTTATATCCGCAATTTATGCACCTATCAAGACCTTGGAGGGGGGGGGGGGGCAGGGCAGTGTGACATTTTCATGGAAGTGAGAGTCAAATTGGGCACCTACTTAATGTCAAATTCCGGGTTCTCTAATTAAATCATCCAAGATGCCAGCCATGTCATGGGTTGTCCATCCCCTCTCCCATCCTGGGGCTTAACATTAATAGTTGCATTAGTCTTGTGCATGGGATCAAATCATTGATAGAGGCGTACTTGCAACATATCTTAATATGACACTTTTATTATAATTGTTTTCCAGACTTACACTATTATTATTTATTCACTCAGGTCAACAATAGGACCAACCCTTGAGCAATTATCTCTCACAGATAACCAGATCATAAAAGTTCAAGATTACACACAACAACAAGCCTTGCACTTAATGCAGATGGCTGTCTTTGTTCTCTATTCAGCTCACATCAGAAATGAACAATGGCTTCCATACTTCAAGGTTCTTCTGAACAAAGAATGTGATGCACTTTGGATGTGGAGTAGAGATGAACTGAAAGAGCTACAGGATGAAAAATTGATAAAGAGAGCTGTTAAGTGGAAGGAAGCCATCACCTTTCTTGCTGCTAGTATCACACCAAAACTGAACAACTTTGGTGTCTTCTCTGGCAAAGATCTTGATACAGATACCTTGGTAAGTTTCCTTTTGAGAGTGAGTTCTTGGAGACAATATTACAGAAGGTTTAAGATGTACATGGCATTGAACTGATCCTGAAAAAAGAAAAAAAAACTGGTTAATGAAATCTGATGATAAATTTTAATGTTAGAATCGTCATCACAGTGAAGTTACTAAGCTACTTGAGAAAAAAGCCTAGAAAACAAGCAGACTTGATTTGGATGATAGCAGTGGAAGTTTTTACATATCTCAGCAAATCAGTGAGAACTCCAATCTTGAAGGCCATCAGCAGAGATGAGCACTTTTTCTATGAGCTGAATAGTCTCTTTGGGAAATGAAAAAGGAACTGAGATTCCAGAACAATATTTATTGTAAATGTCAAGACTGCAAGAGCTGTAGTCAAGAATTTTACAGTAATATTGGACAGGCATATATTATTGTATTCTTCATCCTCCTGCTTGTGGCGTAAAGTAAGAGTTTCACTTAAAGTTAATATAAGTATAATTTATACTGTATGCATGTGTTCCAGGTAAATGCAGTCTGTGCAGTTCAAAGAAGCAGTGTTAATGTCACCAGTGATTCAGGACACCCTGTCAGGACCTTAGTTCCAGTGAGCTGCTTCTGATTCATGTACCCTATTGATTAGATAATTATATGTTAAGCCTGGTTGGATAGCTAATTTTATTGTTCATTCAGAACATTTCTCCATTTCTGATTGGCTCAGATCCCCTGCATTATTCTAGCTAGCCAACCAGCATTTTACAAAACATTGTCATTCATACATTAATTTTTTGGAGGGTGTTATCTACCTTGGTTTTTGGCCTTGTCAGCCTCGATCTGCACTGATCTGAACTGTGAAGGGAGCTTGGCCTCATAACATAAATATGCCTTAAAGTAATTGTTGTCAATGACACTTCTTCTACAAGTCTGTTGTTGTACATAATGAGGCGAGGGCAGTCCTGAGGTGAGAGGGGTGGTCACTGCCCCATTCATATGTTGCCATTTTGTTTGTGAAAATTTAAGGTAACACCTAATATTATCTGCATTCATTTGATCTTTTAATATTCCAGGGCCTTACCATGTTCACATACCAGCCCAATGCTGGTGGAGTGTGGTGGAGTAAGGGGACTGCATTGCGATACAGATATGTAAACATAACTGTGGAAGAAGGGGACACGATCTACATCGATGTGAATCCAGCAGGGGATAGTGTTCAAACACTGTTTGAATATGGTGTGTTTGAACCCACAGGCAGCAAATTCCTTACTCCTTTGCCAGAGCTGAATAGTAGAATGCGAAGAAGATTGGTTGAGATGCTCAAACTCAAAAAGAGAGTTAAATACAGTGAGAAATTCACCTTCAAGTCTGCTGGTCTTCCACACTTTAGGATAAAGGCTCTTGCTGAGAAGGATGTCAGTGAATTAGTCCGTGTTGGAAGCAATGCTAGAAAATTAGCTGAGCTAAAGAAAATTTTTAACAGCCCTTCACTCCACACCCAGAGCAATGCCTTGTACTCTTGTAAAGATGAAGTTGTGGCATTAAATTTGCTCTCATTACACTTGCGAGATGAGATGTCAGGTAGAAGTACTGGAATGCCTCAAGATGAAGACATTTTGTCACAAGAGATCTCTAAAAGGCAACGAATAGCAGTGGAGTTGAGACTGAAGTATAAAAAACTTGTTACAAATTATCTAGACATAACCAGTGCACGTGCAATAGAGACAAAAAGGGAATGCCTGTCAAGAAAAAGAGATGAACTTTAAAGGGATCCTCCACTCTTGCATCAAACTAATGTTTTAGAACACTTAAAAGTGTTGTAAATACTGGCCTTTGTCAAGGTGCCTTGGAGAAAAGAGAAAGAAATTTCAGCATTAAAGAAAAAAGGGGATGTCATTTTTTGGATTGGGATTGATGCATTAGGGTTGCTTCTATTGTTTCCTAGTATTTTTGGAATAGAAATACCTTTGTGCAAAGCAGTGAAGCAACCCAAACACATCATAAATTCCAATTTGGTGGTGTCCAAGAATTTAAAAATGAAATATTTTTTCTCTAATTTTCCAACAAAATATGATGTAAGCCAGTATTTCAACAATTTACGAACAGGAGCATGGGTTTATTCTCTTCTCAACTTTTCCATAAAAAAGGGGCTGCAAAAAGTACAATAATCTGTCATTTATTTAAACAAAGGAATGTTTCAAGTCAATCTCAATTCAATTAATTTTTTATTTACCAGACATTCCATTAAAATTAAAGAAGCTACACTGGCCTACAAACAGCAATCAATTTATCGCTTGTCTCCGTGGACGTCGCCGTAGCAGATGCTAAAGTCCCTATAGCCCCTACCATCGCAGCTCAAACAACAATAATTATAACATAGCAAGTAAATTCCCAATGAAAAACTGAGTAGAACTTCCGCAAAAAGTTAAACTAAACATGGAAACAAACGAACCAGCTGACGAGGGAGATCTGCGCACTTTTTCTTTGGGATTGGAGTTTTAACTCCGCGACTAGATTTCAGCTCTTGTCGAAAGCGTTCGACGCCGTACATCACAATCTTTTATTGTCTAAACTTGCAGCGGTCATGGCTGTTAATTGGTTCAAATCGTACCTCTTCAGCAGGAAACAAAGAACTGCGATAGCCAATTCTTTGTCATCAACCAACTAACGGGGTTACACACTGATACGACGAACGAACGAACAGAAACAAAATGCGAACTTCTGGAACTTCAAGTGTTATGTTGTCAAAAACTATCGCTGCTAACTGGAATATTAACTACTTGTGGTTCTCCCAACGGAGAGACCCTAATTACGACTCATTCTTCTGCTCTTTCTTCTTTTCAACAATAGATCTGTCACGGACTGGAATTTTATTAATTTACTCCCACGTGGCATATTGGTACACAAGGGCAGGTGCGCATGCGCATACTAAACACCAAAAGAAAAATATGCAGAAGCGGTAGCGGTACCTCTGGACATTTAAGCCTGAGCGGTGTACCATGACGAGTCTCCCCGAGATTTCGGCCCGCGGATCGCTTATACTTGCCACTTTCTGATACCTATCCCCGATAGGCAGTGAGGGAGAGAAATGTCGGCCCCTAGACCATACGTGACAGATCCCTTACGTACTCGCAGCTCAACTTCTGTTTTATACTATGATTTGGAGCGATATATATTTGCGACTAAAGTTGTCATGTCTTCCATATGGTAAGGATATTTTTTGGTACTAATTTGTAATACACGGAGTTGGCGCATGCGCACTTGCTAAGCATGACAAAACAGCAAAAGGAACCACGCATTTTCCGGTAAAACTTTAAAACGCTGTCGCTTTTCAGACATATTTTGTTTTGCTTTATTGTTTGAATTCCGCGCGAACAAACGAGGACAATAATTTCGCGTATACAATGACAATAACGTGTCTGGTTGGACAGGGGATGGACAAAGGAACTAACAAGTTATTCAAAAAGAGCAATAGCTCCTAATGAACTAGTGTTAAAAGTTACAAAATGTTTGGTGCCTTCAGGGACTCTCCCGGACATTGGTTGGTTACAACTGTTTCTTTTTTAGCTGTTATATTCCCATAAGCATCTGTTCAAAAAGGTTGTTGTGAAAGAACAGCAACATGTAAAATCGCTATGGAGATGTAGAACGTCCACATTTCGTTTCGTTTTGTTTTCCTTTAGTTGAGTTTATTCTGGTGTTAAAAATGCAGTTTAGTCGATTGACAATGAAGAATGTTTAGAGCTAACAGAGAATCCAGCTGTCCGTAAAGTACATACTTTATACGAATCAGTTATTTGAAACCAAAGGAACTACGTATAACGCAATGCTTCACCTAAAAAGGTACTAATAAAAGTACAATTTTCAAAACTCCAGTTGAAGATCAGTGAATAAAATGTTGATGCTTGCGTAATCACAAACTCGTGCACACTATATGTCAACACCGGATCACCAGAGTGCCCGTAATAAAGAGGTTAAGTTTATATGATTTCGCAATCTGGGGCCGAGATTTAGTGTCCGTTGTCCTTATTAGAGAGGGTCCGTATTATAGAGGTTTTTTTTTTTTAAGAAAACGGGTGAGGATTTTTTCAGGACAAAGGGGAATGTCCGTTATAGAGAGGTGTCCGTAAGGAGAAGTTCGACTGTACCTTCTCCATAAAAAATATTCTCATTATGATTCTGTTGTTCTGTTCTAACCCTAACCCTACAACTTTAGCAAAGTCGGTAGGCAAGTTTCCCTTTAGATGTCAATACACTCCTTCAAAAATATTATCATTACGATTCACTCTGTTAAAATACACTCCTTCAAAAATACTCTCCCTCAAAAATATTTCCATTACGATTAAATCTGTTAAAACCTATTCAAACAAAGTGGGTAGGAAATGTCTATCAATTGGTGTTGTTCTGAACGAAAGCTGACTTGACACCAAAGCTACCTCCATGCAATAACCTATAGTTTGCAGAGAATAGGTGGTTACTATCTTGGTTGCTATGATATTTATCTACACACATATGAAAACAGAGGTGAATTTCACTCATTTTAGTCCTGAGATGACAGATTTACCGTATTAGATTGTTTCAACAGATTGAAGGCTTTGCTGTTTAGTCCTCCATGTTAAGTCCCCGCTGTCGGCCCCGCTTTAGGTGATCACGTGCTGTTAAACTATCGCCCCACGGTCCCGGTTTCAGTGGCATTTTGTTAAATCCACCGCCTACCGGGGCCAATGCGCCGTTAAAAGTGCGTTAAATCCCCGCTATGTCCCGGGAGTCGGGGGACCGGGGTTTTCGATTGACTGATGCATTATAATTTCACATGTGCCAAAATGGCGTCTTGTGAGCGTAATTTGTCACCCATAATATTAATCAGCAGTCAAATGGTATACTCGTGAAGTTAGGGAATAATTTCACTTGCGTGAAATTATTCCCTAATTTCGCGCGTCACCATTTGATTACCCATACTAATTCAGCTGTTTGCTGGATTTTGTGGATAAAGAACCGAAAAAACCCACAGATTTATATTTGATCAAGAACTCCAATTAAGTCAAATACGAGATTCATTTTCAACGCAAACTATGAAAAAAAAAAACAAAACAAAACAAAAGAAATTCCGAGAGATTCGATTACAATATTTGACAGGACTCGTGGATCCGCAGTCTGTCACGACTCAAGTTGGAAGAGGAGCTGGTGAAGCTGCTACAACTAGTCTTGCTGTCCTTTCGTGTTTTTAAGTTGTTCTCCGCGGAATGCGTGCGTCAGCGCTCACGTGCGAGGAGCGCGAGCTGATTTCTGATTGGTCTATCGACCGAGGAGACATCACAATGGGCATTCAATGTTCATTCAATGAAAACCAGTTCCAGTGGATAAAAGATTCGGGAGGTTCTCTTATAAGCTTCACTTGCTGTTTTGTTCCGAATTTTGCGATGATGGGGATTCTGAAATTTATCAGAAGTTTGAATTGCTTTGGTTCCAGCAAAGGAATCGGAAACTCAACGTAAGAATACTAAATGGGACATTAAAAAGAACGTATTGGTTATTCTTCATCTGAAGGATTTCCTCATTGTTTTTTATTCTCAGAAAGCAAATGGAAAGAGAAATCATTGGCATGAATGAGACCATCAGCGCAATGAAGAGAAATATCCAAACGACAAGGTAGACAGTTTTTGTTTTGTTTTTTAATTTTTGTTGTTTGATCGGAGTGAGAGTTTGGGGAGGACAGCTTCGCTCCACCTTCTTTTTCTCGCTTTCTCAGTTGTCGTCTCTGGCTTACAATGCCATTGTTATCACCAGCTAGAACTTTGCATTGTAATTTCCAAAAAGCATCGGACAACGAGAGCAGGCAACGGATGCATCACTGAGCTACTTAAGTTGAAATCATTGGTCGCTTTTTTTTCCTTTTACTGGCTCCGATTGGTTCATTCGTGACTAGATGATAGCAAAGCCCCTTGTTTTGTCAATTCTGAATAAGCACTTATATTATTTCCAATAAGTCAAACTGAGATACATCGTTACTTGAAAATTGTTAATAATTTCAGGTGGATCATAGAAGCATACAAGCAACAGCATTTAGCACAGAAACGAAAAGATATTCTTATGGACATCAGAAGCGATATGATGGCAAAAGTAGGGCAAGTCGAAAGTGAACTAGAAAAAGCATTAAAACATCGCCAAATGACAATGGCCGACATCATGTAAGTTTTTATGGCATCTATTTTATCACGGGGTTCAAACGAAGTAAAGTTGTATAGGGAAGACCAGCAGTATATAACAAGTATAAAAGCTAAACCCTTGGGACATGTTAGCGGTTCTAGAACTGTTTGATGACATTTCCATTATCTAGTTGACTGTATCTGGGAGTAAAATTTCTCCCTGTCATTATTCCA
>BLFK01000602.1:2920665-2928165 GCA_014634185.1 Astreopora myriophthalma | reverse complement strand
CGAAAGAAACCACCGTCCTTGCATCTGTTACATAAGCTTAATATTAATGTCGGCTTGAGAAGAACGTGGTTATTGTATTTGCTGTAAAATTATCATGCCTTCTCTTTATTAAAAGCCTTAATACATTTCCGAGGACACCATCTCTATCTGGTTACAGCGCAGAAATGGGCTTGTTATTTTTTTGGAATTATTCAGTTTGTATCATAAAATCACAACGTCTTCATTGAACAGTTTTTGTTGTGCACCGAACCATAATCGGGAAAGATTTCCGTACAGTTCCCAACATTAATTATACATGCATATTTCTACTAACCCTCTCCCAAAAAGAACGAGCGTGAATAGAGTTTTGCTAAGAATACGCATCCATAATAAAGTAGGAACCCGTACGGAAATCTTGCCCATGATCGTATCCTTGAAGCTTCTTCAACTGACGAAATGATCCTCACACTTGCTGGACAATTTAAGCAATTGTCACATATGCACTTGAAAAATTCAACTGACTCCAACGGGATTCGAACCCACGACCTCTGCGATGCCGCGACCAGTTGGCTCAATCGAGAGTGCGCTGGACTTTCATGCGGGAGGTCGTGGTTGGGACCCCGACCGGACCAACACTCAGGGCCTTTAAATAACTGAGGAGAAAGTGCTGCCTTTGTAATTACATCTGCATATGGTTAGACTTTCTAGTCTTCTTGGATAAGGACGATAAGCCGGAGGTCCTGTCTCACAGCCCTTGATCATTAACTCTGTGAGACGTTAAAGAACCCACACATGTACACTATTCGCAAAGAGTAGGGCAAGCTGTACCCGGTGTTGTGGTCTGACCTTCTGATCTTTCCAGCATGTGGTCGGCTTGGCAGTATTAGCTTGAAGGGCTTCTGTGTGAATGAGACCACGATTGTGTATAACAGCCAGAAGTCAGGCTACTTAGCCAAGTGCTGGAACCTTACTTAAGACTTAAGACATGCCAGTGCAGTGCTCTTACCAACTGAGCTATGAAGCCACACAGTTGAGAAGCCACACACCAGCTCTCAACTGTGTGGCTTCATAGCTCAGTTGGTAAGAGCACTGCACCGGCATCGCAGAGGTCGTGGGTTCGAATCCCGTTGGAGTCACTTGAATTTTTCAAGTGCATATGAGACAATTGCTTAAATTGTCCAGCAAGTGTGAGGATCATTTCATCAGTTGATTTCTAAACTGCACTTCATAATCATTTCTTTAATTGAAGCTTCTTTTAATACAACATTGTCAATTTTTCTCTACAATCCTTTATGACAGGGAACATCAGAGGATTATTGGTTTGGATCAAAGACAATTTGCTAAAAGAAAGACCAGAACTGTTTGTACAAGGAGACTCAGTGTAAGAGATTTCTTTAAATGAACTCTTACGAATTCCATAAGTCAGGGAAATCGAGTAGAAATGGGTCACATTTGTTGCACCTACCTATTGTTGGAAAACAATTCATCTGTAATGACTGTATTTTATCTGGGAAGATGTACAAGTCAAACAATTTGTTTGGTGCTTCAGTGTCCAAGTACTTATTTATTTACAAACTATTGTTGAAATTTTGCTTTTTATCCATTTTCTTCTCTATTCCTTCCAGACGACCAGGAATTCTGGTGTTGATAAACGAGGCAGACTGGGAACTAATGGTATGGAGATTGGGTGTGACTTTTACCATTAAGTTAAATTATAGAGGGATTTGTTTAAGTGCAGTAAATCATCTGTGAAAACTGCTCCTCTCAAAATTTTATGCAAACTTCAGGTGTCTTTTTGGTTGTGAATATATTAATTTGTTTCAGTGTGCCACTGATTTTCTCAGATACCACGTAGCTGTTTACAACCTCTAATTTCATTGGATCTGGTCAGGACGCAGCTCTATTGTTTTTAGGGTTAGGGTTCATTGTTTCTGTTGTTTCTCTGAATGTAGCCTGCGAGCAAGCTCTCTCATGCGGTGTGGGTGGGTGGAGAGAGGAAGAGAGACCACACCGCATGAGAGAGCTTGCTCGCAGGCTACTCTGAATGCCTCTATTGTTTTCTGAGCCAATTGTGTGGCCTGTTGTAATAGCTGTGTACTGACCCGATTTTCTTGGCTTTATAATAAATACTGTCACAAATTCCATGCTGTGCATAATGTTACCGAGCCTGGGTGAATAGGGGTATGCAAATCCGATAATCCGTTAGGATTTAAAAATGAAATCCGTCAATCGGTTTAAAAAAGTCCTTAGATCCGAATCCGCTCAAAATTGTCAGGTAGTTTGTGACAGATCCGTGATCCAGATGAGATCGGTGAGATCCGCGATCCGAACTTCATTACAGGCAAATCCATCATCGGGGCCAAAAAGAAGGATGAGACTGCAATCCGCTGGAATTGCAGGATCCGAAAATCCGTTAAAATTTCATGCTGAATCAGAAATCTGGGCAAAAATATTTCCAAAATTTGCCGATCTATTGACCTATTCACCCCCTCGTTACTCTTATCAGAAACAAGCTTAAGGGTGCTTTCGATTGGAAAATCCAGATTTAAAATCTGGATCTTCGGATTTCCAATCGAACACAAAATCCGAAAACGGATTTCGTGACAGATTTTGTTAATTGAAATCCATGTCAGGGAAGGATTTCAATTAATGAAATCCACGGCGAAATCCGTTTTTGTGCTCTATTGGGAATCCCAAAGATCCGGATTTTAAGATCTAAATCCAGATTTCCCAATCGAAAGCACTGTAAAAGTGTTAGGGATTAGGACTTAAGAAGTAGCACAGATTTTTATGCAGCTGTGTTCACTGCAATTTAGATTGTGCATTGTTTGATTTTCTAAGAGGTTATTCATGAAGTTACATTTACCATTTTACTCAGGGTGAATTAGATTACGAGATACAAGAAAATGACAGTATTGTGTTTATTTCAACACTTCATGGAGGATAGCAGTTTTAAGGAATTCAAGAAACATTAATCTGCACCAAGAACTGTGTAAAAAGAGTGGACAACAAGAGCCAAAGACACCATAACATACCACAAACTCAGCTGGACAGCCCAGCAAGCTGTGTTTGTTCAAAGAAAACATTCCTGTAAAATGAATTGCATAATGGCCTGGAGCTAGTTACATAACACTGTGTTACATTCCAAATACATCACAGAAAGTAAACTTTTTGGTTGTACTACTTTCCAACACTCAATGTGAGTATTAGCCACCAAAGGTGCCAAGATGACAGGATAGATAACAGCTACTTTTCTTGTGGAACCAGTGCTGCTTCTTTGCAGGGAGTGTCTATCAATTCCCATGAGTGTCATGCCCCTTTGCAGAGACTTTTCAGCACTTAAAAACTGTATTACTATAATGCTAACACAGATGCTCCTTCTTTCCACGTGAACATACTTTGTTTCATGTCCAAATGCAGTCCTAGAGAATGGAGGGTACTTTTGTGCCGGCTTGAACCAATCCAAATAAAGTCTTCGGAACAAAGTTTTTTCTTAATAAAAATGCTGTTTTTCTACAAAGTGACCCAGACAGTTGATCTTTGAAAAAAGTCGAATATGCCTTTGAATTTTTATGCATTCTTACTGTTTCACAGATTTTCATTGTTCCACATTAATTGAAAGGCTCTCAGCAAAAAAACTAAACCTATGGAATAACATATCCTAAGTTGTGGGGAGGAAGTAACCTAGGTGCAAGACTGAAGAGGATGAATATACAAGTGAAAATTTTTTTTCCTCCTTTTCGTCCCATTGGCAGACCAAATTTTTGGCATACAGAATAGGACAGTTCACACCTTAACTTTAGTGCCCCTTTTACTTGGGTGAAAATTGGCTGTGATTTTACAAAATGTCCAAAAACCGTACACAAGAGACTAACAAGATTTCAGCACAGAGACCATCAACAATTATCAGTATTTGAAATTATTAGTGCTTTTAAATTTTGAACCATCGTACAATTTTGAGAAAGGGTTCATTGTGGAGCAATTGTCTTTAATTTTGCAGTGACACCCAACGGCATAACTAGTTCATAAAACAAGAATTGAAACAAAACTCTTTATCTACACAAGGGTTTTATTATGACAGTGGATCTACTCCTTGACTGCATATTTTCTCATTGAGAAATGCGTGAGCTTTTTCCGCTGTTTCAAGGTCTTGAGGGAAGCCTCGTGTTTGGTAAGCGCACGCCTCATGGCACGGGTCTTCTTTGGCCTCAAATCCAGAGGTTTGAACTTCTTGTTTTTGTAGAACTTGCGCAGGTTCTCACGCTGAGAATGGCTGATGACAGTCAACACTCGTGCAATGGATTTTCGGACAAGTTTTCTGAAGGAAGAAAAACATGCCTCAGAATACACGTCCACCTGCATTGTGTAGGGATAACAAATTAAAGAATTGACTTAAGACTAAATGGTTAAATGTACTGATGATGAGGAGCTTGCTCAAAAACTGGGCTTAGTGGAAAAATTGCTCAACTCAAACTTTAGACAGACAATCATTTCTTGTTTTTGGTAAGAAGGCCTTTTTTTGCTAAGAAGGCTTAAAAGAGGCTATTTCATGCTATTTTGGACTCACTTTAAAATGCTTAAAGGTACTTCAGGTCAATGGAGATCCACAAATAATTAAGGATGGTTCTTTCTGCCAAAATTCAACTAATATTTTCCTCTTAGGTTTGCAAAAATATTTAATTTATGAGAAAAAGTAACATGGAGTTATTTTTGAACAGCTGCAAACTAAAATTGTATGATTAAATGTTACATCGTGAGAAGATCTTAGGGATAAATGACTCAAAAGGTCGACCCTGGCATCAGTTCTTCAAAGCCTGGATATTTTTATCAGGCCTCAGTTATTCAAGAGGTGCACAACGCTTTCACCATATAAATCACTCTCCAGCGGATAAGCACTAGGCAAAACCAATTGAGTTATCCAGTGAGTAGTGATTTACCAGAGTTTTTCGGTACCCTGTCTACATGGAACCTAATGCATGACTTGACTCACATTTTAGAAAGTTTAGTAGCTGCACCTCCAGTAACCTTGGCGACTTCCAGTGCTGAGAGTTCAGTCTTGAGCTCATCAAGCTGCTTTAAAAGTTCATCCTTCTTCTTACCACGAAGCTCGTGTGCTTTAACCTTTGCCTTTGGGGCGATTAAAACACTCCACTCAGTATTTTACCATAACCATTTCAGAATATTTTAAAACCTGAGGTAGAAAGATTACTATCGATCTTCTCACTGAAAAGATGTGATATAAAAGGATCAAACACTTGGGTGAACAGTGGGATTTTAAGTAGGAAATAATGGTGCTTCGGAAGTATTACTTCTCATACAAAGAGCCGATTTCTTTGATTTTTTGTTGATTATGCCCTAAACGAAGAACAGCATTTAAACGAACAAACAGAATCTTCTTTAATGCTTCTTTGTTCCACTCCAACCGACGGTTATGAAAGTAACTAAAGAAATATAGAGGGCGTACAAGAATTCAGGGTTTATTTTCGAAAATGCATAATGCTGTAAACAAAAGGAAGGATCCGATGGAAAGGGATTTTCTGGCCGTAATTTCTTGAAAACCTACCATAGTGATGTCGGCTGAGAGAGGGAAAGAACACTTGCAAAGGCTTATGGGTAACAAGGTCGCTGAAAATGGCCTTCCATCGCGGGCTCAGACGGGAAAAAGTGAGTGCGTTGTCAAACTGGTAACAAACTGACAAAGAGGGACTCAAAGATCTAGGACGGCAACGTCAGAGAGAACGCCAACACACAATAGACTTTAATGAACAAAACAATGGCTCTCCACGTGCGTTTTGAACTTTGGCACATTTCTTTCCCGTTCTCTGCCAATCTACAACGTCAAATGACCAAATCTCAAGTTTTAAGGAAAACGCTAGCACACGACGGAGAGTTTTTATTTTCTTTCTTAGTTTGAACACCGTTCGTCCCAATTCAGTTCCTGGATAGTTCGGATAGTTTGTAGAAGTCGAACGAACTGGAATAATCACGAAAAAGTTCGCAAAACGTAAAGTAGCAATTTCAAATGACGTTTTCATGGACGTCGCCGTCGTAGATCTTAAAGACAGGTATTATGTATAGTGGTCTGTATGGCGTGCTTAATGCAAAGTCGGAGTAACGTAATGGCGGAGACACTTCTTAAATGTTAGTCTACACGTTAGGAGTGGCCATTGTTTTTTCGTGGCATCCGCAATTCTGGGTTTTTATTGAAATTGACAATCTCGTTCCCGTTTATTTCTCAGGCTTAAACGGAGCCCAGAGGTACAGCTACTGGTGCCATTTTCTCTTAAGTATTCAGTGTGCTCATGCGCAATTGCCCTTGCGCTTCTACGTACCACTAGGGAGGCGCATTGATTACATTTAAATTGTTGAAAAGAGTCAGGTTGGAAGTAGAGGAGGGGAGGCCTAAATCCCTGGCAACTAGGAAAAACCAGCAGCTGCGTCGGTAAGGGACTTTCGTGCACGATAAAATGCGACGTTGGCGATGCATCTAATATTTCGCGAAAATAACGAGCCTCTTGTGAAATACAGCACTGACTGTACTCGTGATGCCTAAATATTTTACGCGCCATCTTTTATTTTCAAATCGACATACAAATACAGGATACAAATTAGCGACTGAAGAAGTCTTACACAAAGCGGCCGCCCACGATTTTCGCGTCAAAATGACCCCAAAAGAACGCGTATTCTGTGTTTTCCGAGTAAACCCAATTCACTCTTGGTAAGCCGTATGAAAACTGTATTGTGTGATCCGTTCCTTCTGCTATCGAGAGCAGAATGTACGGACTACTGTTCCGTACATTCCGAAAACGGAATAAGTCCCAGAAGAACGCGTAAACTGACCATTCAGTCTCTGATTCTTGTTGGCCGGAGTGCTTCATCGTCGATGGGTCTCGTGTTTCAACTTTGGCCTGAAGAATCGAGCATATAAACATTCTTTCTGGAGTTTCAAAAGAAAGCGAACAATAATCATAGTTTATGACGTAATTGCATTCCATTGTCATAAGATGTAATTGAGCGGAAGAACTTCTTGGAAAAAGACAAAAAAAAAAAAAAAGCGCATGTGTTATCTTCATGCACTTGGTTTCTTTTACACCATCATTCCTCTTACACCGATGTCTTTGTACCTAATGAAAGACTACTTGCAGGTAAATGAATAATCCCAAGAAGTCATATTACACGATTTCATGGCCTGCGCGCGGTTAATACTCATCCAACTGTGTGAATTGCTACCCCACGTTCACCGAATACAAGTCAGTATTCTGTTTTTTTCGTGCCCTGGGTTGGTTCGCTTGTTTGCCTTTGTTAACTTCGATTGTTTTATGCGACACTCGAAGTTCAAATAGTCGTTCGATTTGTATGGGATTTGCGAGTTCATTTAGACCGGAGTGGCACACTGAACTAAAAAGGGAATGAGGGGCACCGAACTTGCTTGAGGAAGAGTGATGTCTGTCACATTATTTTCTCTTTCAGATTCACTCAGGCAATGATTGAAAGCGATATATTATTTCCCTGGCTAGATTT
>BLFK01000602.1:2882328-2911524 GCA_014634185.1 Astreopora myriophthalma | reverse complement strand
CCCAAACCTACAGAAAAATATATTCGCACTTCACTGATGTGCAATGCTGAGGGGGCTTTTAAAACTACGGCTACTTTTCTTAAAAGTACCAGGCATGCTTCGTCTTTGCCCCATTTGCTTCTCATCACATCGCGGTAACAAGATAACAAGATCGATGATTATATTGTATGGACGTACGAAAGCTGAAGGATCAAGAAAGGCAGTCACGCCGCGTCGCCGCCGAACCCGAACTTCAAACAATACAAGGCGATCAGCCTTACAAGACGTACATTGTACCACATTTTGCACGCTTTTTCTTCAAATTTCACACCTGTTGAACAAGATTTTTCAGTCAATCTTAGGAACGGCTAAATTGCTCGCTTCTTTTCTTTGCCAAGTCAATCGAGCTACAACGAAATCTTACAGAAATTCTTAAATTTCCCGGGGAATCATTCGTTCAATCGAATAAAGAGCAATTTCAGGTTGGAAGCATCCGAGCGATAAGTGATCTTTAAGGAAAGCGACACAAAACAAGGCTAAAAAGCAAATTCAATCGGACGGAATTCAACAGACACGCGAAGTGACAAATACGCGATTTTTCGTTGCAGTCATCGAAAATTAAAACTAACCTTCACGCGATCTTCCTGATTCCTTCGCTTCAAACTCGCTTCTCTTTCGCGCCCGCCGACGTAAATTTTCACCAGCAGTCATGTAATCTTAGCCAAAGTCAAATTAGGAGAGAATTTTCCTAGTCTAAAATATACTTTTCGTTTGAAATTTCGCTTTCTACAAGCCTTCGTTACTCCGTAAGCAATTAAAATATAAAAGGAGACATATTAGCCGCGGATTTCATTTTGCAATTAGGTGCCATTGTCTTGTGCGCCAATCAGAAAGCGAAACGGGACAAGTGGAAAGCTCGTTTATGTCTTAGGCAGACCGCTCATACAATTCGACCAATCACAAGCGATAGTTCAACAATCAATGCCAATCAAGTCATTTTAATCACGGTAAGATAATGAACGAGAGAACCAATGGTTGGCCTTTTTGCTCATTAGCTTACTGAGGTATCGGAGATGAACTACATCAACACACCTTTCAATGTAAAGTTTTCTGCTTACGGTTCCAATTTAGATGACGCAAGACTAAGGAGACATATCCAGCGCTGTGTTAATCCAACACTAAACCACGAACGAGGCTTCTTCGTTTATTAAAATCGCATATTGAGGGGTATGTATAAGCAAATTCGCAATTTAATTGTTTTATTCGCACAATGCACCTCACGGGAGATGAAATGTGCTTTGAAAAACATCTGCTCTCCGTGATGGATTGATTGATTGATTAACAGGAAACAATTGATAACTGACAAACACCACCGCTGGTCAGAATGCACGAGCCGGTCATTAAACCGAATAAAAAGAATATCAGTGCAAAATGAAAGCACTGCTAAGTAACTCAATGGGACTGGTCGCATGTGAAAAGCAATTGAAGGTACTCTGCACTTCTTCAACCCCTTTAGCAGTGAGTGCGTTGTTACCACTGACTATGACATTCTAAGCGTGGCTTGCCTATTTGCCCCAGTGTGCGAGTTCTTAAAACACGCTGCAATGTCACGTGTGTGAGGAGTTACAAGGAAGAAGGCATTTTTCAGCAACGGACATCAATGGTTTTTCGTTAGTCAACCTACCATGGCGCTACCACATTTGTATTTCTACGTGTCTAAGTTAGCCCGAAAATTTGCTGAAAACCACCGTCTGTCGTTCAAAAACCGTGCTGTCCGTTTCCCGGCTGCCTTTACCTTCTACCGCCTCCCAAAAATGCTCAGCAGAATGAGAAGTCAATGGGACTGGGAGTGGGGGAGGGGGGGAAGGGGGAACCATGCAATCATCATTTAAAAATAAATCAGTTGCTTGGAGCGGTTTTCAATTGACTGTCGTAAAACCACAACCAAAGTAATTAAAGAGCCAATCACCTTCTGAAAGAAACAGGCCCTTCAGCCCATCCAATCACAAATCGAAGTGATTCACGAATTACTTTTACTAGCCAATCAGAACGCAAAGCAAGTAAACGCAGCAAGCACCAAGGGCGGGAAAACGAGTGCGATTGGGTTTAGTTTTGCGTCGGATTGGTTGAAAAGTTCACGTGAGTTTTTTTAATCCAATCATAGAGTAAAGCAAAACTGAAGCAATGGCGTAATTACCTTCGACACTCAAGTGAAAACTGCTCTATACAGCGGTCATGATATGGGGTTGCTGTAGTTGTCAAACTGCGGAGGACAGAATCGCTATTTCCCCGCTGGGTAAAGAACGTCTGGTACAAGATATTCCTTTCAGTCGGGAAAGAGTGGTTTTCAATTGAGTGACATAGAAAAACCGAGTGGTTGTTTTGACCCGGTCATAACGCACGACGACCGTCAAAATAAGAAATCGAAATAGATCACGTAATCACGAGCAATTCATAGTGGTATAAGTTTTGATTCCGATGGTTTACAATTAGATGACTGCGATCTGTCGCTCAATCCTGACCATTTTAGATCTCTCTGAAATATTACGTGACAAATGGTGTTTTAAATGCAGCCAGACAGTGAAGTACGTTGCACTGTACGTTTCTTTGGAAATTGATTCCATTTCTTAACTGTTCTTGGGTTCTTCTATTGATTGGCATTGGTTTGAGGTGACAAGAGCGGTTTTTGGAAATTAAAGTAAAGTAATTCACTAAGCGAGGAATGAAACACAAAGGCAATCTGTCAATAACAATACCTTTTAACAATCAATAGAACACCGCACAGAAAAGAGGTTGGTAAAGGGGGAGGGGGTCTGGGGGTCTTGATCACGTTTCACGGAAAATGAGACGGTTCTTTCACAATTCACGAAAACTAAGACATAATGAAAATCACAGTTCACGGTGAATTAAACGTGTATTTCTCGTTTCACAGGAAAACGAAAAACGAAAAAAGAAAAAAGAAAAAAGACCACGAGTCACGAGTCACGAGTCACGAAAATACCCGTTACCACTCTCATAAAAGCGCACTCGGTCAGAACTTTTCAATTTGATTTATAAAGAGAGCAAAGAACAAGTTGGTCAAAAAGCCTGTTTCTGATTTACTTCGTATACTTTAACTTGAACTTTCATTTTAAGTGATATAACTGCCTAATAGAATAGACTAATTTAGCAAAGAAGGCAGGGCGGGGGTGCTATTACTGAACGTCTTTAGCAACCCCCGCTCTGAAGGGAGCTAGAGAGTCCGCTTTGACCAATGCCGGTTAAGATTTTACGTCACAAACTGCTTTGCATTCAAGTTTTCAAAGAACTTAGGCATTGCAAAACAGCTTGTGACGTAAAATCGAGAATAGACCTATGCCTCTCAGAGCTCGGTCGTGGGTCCAGATGATTGCTTGCTTTGGGTGGAGAGATTTATATTAAAAACGAAAAATATTTGAATTTAGGTGCACGTTAAGAGTTAGATTAAGAGACGAGCCTATTTGCCTGTATTTTACTCTACTTCTATTTTAGTTTTCAGTCGTAAGTGGTTGCACTCGTAATTTCTTGTTACTTCTTGTATTGTTGGTCTTTTCTCGCCTTGATTAGCTTCGTAGCTATTTGTGGGACGAGCTATTATTGATGTCTAGTTGTTAGTTAGTATATTATTATAAGGCAATAAATTCGAAATTCTGAAAATTTGAAAGTCGCAAGAGTTGATACACTGACCATCGTGAATGGGCGCTACATAACAGCGACTGGGTGAAAATAACGTGTTTCATTTTCTTTTGCATTTAAAAAGAATACAAAGACAACAAGACAAGACCACTGAAATCCGCGCTGGGCTCATTTACTTGAAATTACAACGACAAAATATATCGACAGCATTAACGAGAAGATTCCGCGCCACCTTTCTAAAACATAACTGTTAATGCTATGGTTCCGGACAAAAGATGGAGCTTGGACAGTTCATTTTTTCCCATTTCAGTCAAAAAGCATTTGATATTAAAAGTTACAAGGAAGATGATACGAGTTGTTCCTAAGTTTTTTGAGGTTGTCAGTCAAACATGATCACGGCTTGCGACTGGTACAAATTTGCCAAATTTTAATGGTCCCCAGAACTAGCCAAATGCATTGTCCAGAATAGTACAATTCAGGTCACAAGTAAGAAATTTATGAGTCCATGGAAGAGGAATTGAATTGAAAAGGGCGTTCCTCTTCAGTTCAACATTTATTTACAATCGTAAGCTTCTTTGCTGTTTGAGTCGTTCATATCTTCTTCTCGCCTCCAGTTTATGTAGCTGATTCTGTTCGAGTTCATCGTGGCTGGGGTGACACATGTTCGCAAGTGTTCTCTCGATGTTGGCGGAGTAAACCGTGTGCGAAGGAATCACTCTCCGGTGGACCTGAAATTACAGTGATCTAGAGTTGGAGCAATAATTGAAGACACTCAGGGCGCATTATTTTGGGACTATTCTGTCTATTGCTATTCCGGTTTAGGATTAACGGAATAACAGGAAATAGGTTTTCCAAAAGCACGCGTATTGCGAAAACGGAATGGTTCTTGCAGAGGTGACCTGAAAACTAACACTCGGAATAGTCTGGACACGAATTCTCTTAAAATTTTGCGAGTGAAACGTTTTTGTTTTTCAAACTTGCCGACTGTTAACATAACGGCCTAATCCAAAATTTCAAACGGAAAGAATGCAGTTTTTGTTAAAAAAAGCGCTTATGCGTGCACTATATTACCGGTATGCACAATTCAATTCAATGACTCACCGACGATAAAGCTTACCTGTAGAGCGTCTCTGAGATCCATGAGCGATATGGGAGGCATGGGAACTACTCTGCTCTCACTCGAGGCCACCGTCACAGCGGCCTCGGCTTCAGCTTGTTCCAATGTTCTACCAGTATTGCTACTACTTACATATCTGACAGAGACAAAGGACAAAATGATCGAAGCGTGAAACAACCACTGATAGACAGAAACCCACGAGCAGACGGCACGAACACTCCAGCTTATAATTAGTATTTAGGGAGTGCGTGAGAAGGCTAACTGACAAGGGCGTTTCCTTCATCAACTATACCCCTCCAACTTGTGTGCATGAATATCCCAGCCCCAAATAAGCATGCCAAAATATTCTGCTGTTACAAGGAATCCCTACCGATCTGTCAGAGGCCCAGGGGTGTGAAAATAGTCAAATAAACCAAGAACTCATCCACAAAATGAAAATTTACACAACTTATTAGAAAGGAAAACAACAAGCCACATTTCAGGCTGCAGCCCAGCACAAGTCACTTTTACAAAGCAAACAAAAAGCCAGATTTCAAGCTGCGGTCTGCCAATTTAACTCATAATTGCACAATGCATAACTCACTTTTACAAAGCAAACAATGAGCCAGATTTCCAGCTGTGGCCTGCCAATTTAACTCATAATAATTGCACCATGCATAACTCACTTTTACAAAGCAAACGACAAGCCAGATTTCTAGCTGCAATATACCAATGTAGCTGATACATCACTATCATCATCATGAATGATTCATAAGGTCCCAAAACTGGTGGTTTGTGTATCCAAGGGGATTGAATTGAAACGCAGAAGCTATGACACTCGGGACAAAAAGAGAACTACACTTTTAACACTAATGAGTTACATCGTACTTTTCTCCGTTTGGTGGCCAGGGACTGGTGCTGTTTCTTAGGTGCATTCTAGGATAGGTTCCACCCATAGCGTAGCGAAAGTGTCCGTCTCGGAGTCGGAATGAGCTTCTCATTGAGCAACAAACCGTCAAAATATCTTTTACAAGGTACTGCAACAGGATCAGTCAAAAACAGACTCAATAGCTGCATGCTAGAAATCAACAGAATTGCTCTCATTTACAAGGTAGAGTTTGAAAGAAATGATTAATTTATCAGTAATGGTGCAGGCATGCTCAGAAAAGTAACAGGAGTTCAACTTATGACCTTCTGGTTACTATCAAGTTTGGATGATCTATTACTCCAGAAACAAGGACGATCCTAATCAGAACAGCAAAAATTGTTTCAAAGTTTGCGGAATTGGTGATTGTTGTAATTATTCATGTGAAAACCAAGAACAAATTTGCTTATGGCAATATATGATTGTTATAGATTTCCCTTAATAAGTACTAATAGTATTAGTAATAATTTATGATCATGCAGTAGTCAATATTGGTAATTCTGTGGTACCTCTGTAGCATGCAGCATCAAGGTTACGGTATCGTCAGAGACATTATCCAGCCCAGCATCCCAGGCACCAAGAAACAAACGTCCATATATCGTAGCAGAGTCTGGTAACATCATGTCGTAACGACACAGTCCAAATTCACTGTCCTCAGATAGCTCCCTGAGAGAAAGTTCTGGAGCATTATGTAGAGGGTCACATGGTGTGAATCTTTGCTGCGAAATGAAAAACAAAAGGTCATTTATTGTGCTTCATCTATTTTTGGACAATGTTTGGGTTCTATTGCATTCCCTTCAAATATCCCTCGTTGAGGAACTGAAGGAGGGAGGCCAACTGCTTAAAAGAAACCCTATCTTTGTTCTTTGAGGGTTAGCACTGGTCTGGTAGTTTCTATTATGGTACTTGTAACTGTTAAGAACTCCAACTGGAAGGAATAATCAGCTGTCTATCTACAAAGCCTGGTGGAGTTGGAGTTAGAACCACTGAAGACATATTCCTGTTGGTGGTTACAGAGGGATTCGAATCCTTAAGGATAATGATCTTTTAAAGATCTTTGAAGGATCTTTGAAGGATCTTCAAAGATTTTCAAAGATCTTCTGTAGCTAAACTACAATCATGCAAAGATCCTTGAGGACATTTTGCGGATCTTGCTAGGATCTTACCAAGATCCTTGTCAGGGGCGGATCCAGGATTTTTTCTAGGAGGGGGTGCACCCTCAAGGAATGGGGTAACTGACTGGTGACCGGACGTGTATTACAAAGCCGCAGGTCATCTCAGGGGGGGGTGCGCACCCCCTGCACCCTCCCCCTAGATCCGCCCCTGCTTGTGAAAACAAGTACACAAGCAAGGACCTTAGCAAAGATCTTTGCAAAGATCTTCAAGGATCTTGAGAGGATCCTGTAAGGATCTTTAAGGATCTTCAGAGCAATTTTTAAAGATCTTGGCAAAGATTTCAGAGGATCCTTGTTAAGATCTTAATCAAGATTCTCAAAGATCTTTGAATATCCTTAAGGGATTTTCACCACGGTATAACCATGTAAAATCCCTCCTATTCAGCAAACCCTCAAAAGAGTCTATGATTACCTCAAAGTTTGCCTTCAATACTTTCTTTGCTTTCTTGATTTTTCCTTTCTTGATGAGCTGTGGTTTTGGAGGCAACTTCTGAGGTGTTCTTGGATGTGATGCTATTCAACACCAAAGGAAAAACTCTTTTTAATCAATTTTCTTTGAACTACATTCATTACATTGTTAATTGAATAATTTTCTTATCATTACAGATATATTGAAAAACCCAGAGGACATAAGTGGGTTTGTTACACTCACATTCAAGTTTTCATTTGAAGGTCGAATACCATGTTTAACACCGAATCAGATAATGTTTTGTACACAATGTATCTGTTGAAGCTAAGAATTATTTTGTGGGAAATATCATTTCAACCTTGTGTCCCTTTTTTGATAATAAATACCACAAAAAGAAAATTGCAAGTTAAACTACATTGAAATGATTTTTACCTAAACTCACTTCTACCAGCAATATATCTATTCTTCACAAGATGCTCTGAGGCTGATGTTGTCCGTAAAATAATGGCCCACATTAATTTAAAACTATTCATTTGATAGATGCTTCAGCTATGGATGCCAAAGACAGCAACAGGTGACAGCTCAAACAACTTTCAGAATCACATACCTGGTGCAGCTCCAAGAGCCTGGCATTTTGCTAAAATAGCCAGCAAGAACTCATTGTGAAAATGAACTGCAAAATAACAATAAAAGTATCTATCACTTAAGTCTAGTTATCCCTAATTTGACCTTTTTCGGTCTACGGTGCTGTTAATGCGGAATGCTGTTAGTGCTGTTAATGTACAGTGTTTTCTGCACTGGTGTCACAAGGGGAGACACCAAATACCAAATATTTTCCTATCTAAGGCGGTTAACATCTATGATCTACTAGAAAAACAAGATAGGAAAATACTTGGCAGGGTAAAACATCAAGAGAAACATGCTCTGAGAAACCTTATGCCTAAACTGAAGATCACAGTACAATCTAAGACACAAATCTAGTCACCAGCCAAAATTAAACACAGATCGAGTGAAGAACTCCCACTTTAATTGCCTAATTTTTAAATATGACCTAGCTTTGTAACTGGTATTTTGTAAATATTGAAAAATAGTTAGCTTTCTAATTATTATGTACAATGTAACTTAATGTAAGATACGTAGTTTTCATCTTATGAATTAATAAAGACTACTACTACTACTATCTTTAAAAATGATTCTTAACACACGACATACATTACAAAATCCTTACAAAATCAGTAGCCAGTGATTTAAGCCCTATAATAATAATAATAATAATAATAATAAACTCTGCACAGGATGAACTACTCTTATTAATTTTTTTGTCCCAATGAAATGTGATAATGAGCTCAAGCACTAAATGCATAAGTCTTATGCATAAGTCTTGTGCACCTATCAATATTAAGCCCCTTGGTGATGGGGAGTCGACTGACTCCAGGGAACTGACATTTTCATGGAAGTCAGAATCAAATTCCCCACCCCTGGGCGACTAATGAATCTCAAATTCCCCACTAATCCCTGAGCACCTCCTGAATTTCAAATTCTGGGTTCTCTCAGTCTTCCAAGATTGGCAGCAATGTCAAATTCCTGAGGGACAAATGTGTACATGTCAAAATCCTTACCTACAGGAAGGCTCTTAGGGTGCTTTCCATTTGACAGAACTGACCGTCCACACTAGGCATTTGGAAGGACTAAATCTACAGTGCCTTCAAAATAACACTTAAAGAATGTGAGGGAATATCATGCAACTGTTCCTTCAAATTGTTGCATTTTCTTTGCAAACTAACCAGTCTGACTGGCCAGTTCTGACAAAAGGAAAGCGCCCTAAGAGTTAATTTCCTGTGGGTAGCCCCTCCTCCCCCCCTCCCCCCCAATCCTGGGACTTAACAATGATAAGTGCATTAGTTTAACTCAATGTACACGTTATCAATAGAGATGCAACCAACAAACAACACATTTCAAATTGAAGAGCTGATAAAATGGCTTAGTCATGTCAAATTTTTAGGTGAGGTCTTTGGTTTCCTCATCAGTGCCTTAGCCAAAGAACAGCACTCTGTGCTATTCCAAAGGTTTGCACATTTTGAAAAAATGAGGCCAGGCATTGAAGATTAGACTTACGGTTGTCATTGCCAAGGCACTCCTTAGCCTGAGCATCAAACTCCTCTTTGGAAATCTGCATTAAACCAGTCAATAATTATTAAGGTTCTTACTGGTTGTTTTAATAAATGGTCTGGCTAAAAGCAGTGATGAAATTAATTTTAAGAAAAACACGACACTCCTAAGTTTTACAGAGAGCTTCATCAAAGAGGCGTTGCACATATTTTGCGACAAACCAACACTTAACGCACAGGTCAAACATGTTAATTTAAAACTTTCTGTTTAATGTTTGAATTACTTTTGCCGTAGTCTTAATTATTGCTATTATTATTGTAATTTTCTCTAGCATTTATATTTCACTAACATTGTTGTTCATTTCACACTGAAGATGGCAGAGGCAACTGCCGAAACATGTCTATAAAACTCAGGAGTGTCGTGTTTTTCTTAAAAATAAATTGTTTAAATAAACTTTTGCATGACATGGTAAAAGGAAGAAAAGCAAAAATCACATTGGCTTTAAAATATTTCAACAAAATGTAGGGATAAAGCTCCATATTCACGTGTTAAACTTTTGATTTTTTGGATAGTATGGAACCTAGGAGTCACTTGCAGTTGTCTAAGTTTAGAGGGTGTCTCCTTAATTTAGTCTCCTTGATGGAGATTTTTACAGTATCTTTTGGGATGAGGTGAACGAAAACTCGACTTTCTCCGGGGGAGAGGTAAAATATGGTAAGAGAAAAAAAAAATGGTTCACACTGTTATTAACTTCTTCTCGGGTTAACAAGACGGCGGCCCACGCTAGCTTCTTGAAAATGTTTAACTGTTCCTATATATTTAAATAGTTTAATTTTCTTCTTGTAGCAGTGTCAATATTCCAACCAATTAAAGCGGCGTTATTACTTAATTTTCAAAAACCAAATTTTCGGTCGAAGGGGCTGGTTGTTTTTCAAGTCTGACAGCAACAAACAAGATTCAAGGGAGAACTGCGCCATGTTCTGGTTTTACCTTTTGTTTGTACCATAATCTCATATTGTTCCAGTACCTTAAAATGAGAAAAAAACAACACAAAAGAACGTTCAAACAAAGTCTCAGAACAGAGGAAAATTAATAAGAGATCATACGTTTCAGAGAAGTCTCCTAGCGCCTCTCCAAGTTGTCTCCGAGCGACACTCAAATCCACCGCCATCTTTGCTCTGTCAGGAGTACTCTCTTGTGAGAAACCGCTGATTCAAGGTTTCCCTTTGATTTTAAGAAATTTTCTGCAGAAAAAAAACAACTATAAATAAGTACACTAAACAGTTGTCCACCAACCTGAAGTGCCCTTTCGGGGGCGTTCAACTGTCTGGTGGTGTTCCAAAACCCTTTTTTCCCCTTTTAATCCCTCTTTAAACTTCCTAAAATTTCACTTAAATTCATGTTTACCCCTGCCTTAATGGCCGGAAGTGAATTGACTTTTAATGGAGTTTAGCGGCTAAAAAAAAAAAAGAGTTCTCAAAAGGGTTGACCAAATTCTGCTTTATAATCTGGAGAACGCGAACAACTGCCGTAAACTTCCAAAAGTAACGTCCCTCGTTACTTTCGGAATTAGCAGCCTTTGGGGCTTGTGACTTTCGGGGGAATGGTTACTCTCGGGTAGTTAATTCATCAGTCAATTGAAACCCCGGCCCCCCGACCCTCGGGACATAGCGGGGATTTAAAGCGTCCATAGCCGGGATTTAACGCACTTTTAACTGCGCGTTGACCCCCGGTGGGCGGTGGATTTAACGAAATGTCATTGAGAGCGGGGCCGTGCATGGGGTGGTGATTTAACAGCACGCGATCACCTAAAGTGGGGGCGACAGCGGGGATTTAACACACGAAGGACTAAACAGCAAAGTGATCAATCTGATGAAACAATCTAATACGGTAAATCTGTCATCTCAGGACTTAAATGAGTGAAATACGCCTCTACCTGTTTTCATATGTGTGTGGATAAAGATCACAGTAACCAAGATAATAACCACCTATTCTCTGCAAACAATAGGTTATTGCATGGAGGTAGCTTTGGTGTCAAGTCAGCGTTCGTTAAGAACAACACCAGTTGATACACACTTTGTGAGGGAAAGTTGTCTACCCACTTTGTTTTAATAGGTTTTAACAGATTTAATCGTAATGGAAATATTTTTGAAGGAGTGTATACACATTTAGAGGGAAAGTTGCCCACCCACTTTGTTAAAGTTGTAACAGAATCATAATGAGAATATTTTGATGGAGAAGGTATGCAGTTTTAGGGGAAGTTGCGTATCTACTTTTGTTTAAGTTTTAAGTGATTGAATCTTGATGAGAATACCTTTGAAGGACGAGATAGTTACATATTTTTATAATTAAGTTTAAGTTGATCAAAGTTTATGCGGAGTGAATTATTGTTGAGGATATTTGGAATAAAAGCATCTAGAAGCGTTTTCATCACTATCAATTTGAAATTTATTTTAAATAAATAGCTTATTTTAGATCCACCTTATTGTTGAGATATCGGCTCAGGTATCTATAGAGTATTCTATAAAAGGTGGGTCGTTAGCGACGTTTTGGTGTCGTTTTCCGGCGGAAGACAGGTCTTTTTGTTTGCTGAACCTGTTGTGTTTGACATTAAAAACACACGCCCATTTGCATTCATATGATACCAAGATCCATATAATTCTGAAGTAGTTTTGGGATGACCCTTTCGCTATATTCGACACAATGCCAATTTTACATGAACTCTGGCTTATCAAAATGAAAGTGAACTTCTGCTTCAGAAATTTGGCATATTGAAGGCCAGCTTGGGGCGCAAATGGAGATTGCAGCTTATTAAAGAGGCTGCAGTTTTTAATAAAAGAAGCAAAAACGGTTAAAGTTTGACATTTACGTCGAGTAGACCAACGATCCCGATTTGAGTTGAGTTTCTTCATTAGGTTCGGATGTCCCCGCTATGCGGGGCTTTTAACAGACGTCTTGGCCTCGGGGGCGGGGTAATAAGCCGTCTTTTAACTCCTGGTAAACCGCTAAGTCCCGGGGATCGGGGGGGCCGGAGTTTCAATTGACTGGTGCATAATAACGTTATATAAAGTTGATACGACTGGGCACTTCTTCCAGTTTAAATCTATATTGCTGCCACATGGGTGAGTTCTCTTCATGATCATGTCTACCAAGACCGTGTTGTCAGTAGTCGGCACGACAGCTAGCTAGGTACCACAAACTGTTTGTACTTCATAACGCACTGTTACGTTAGTTTGCTGTAACAAAATCTCACTGTGCTGGACGAGTTTTCAAAATAAATTTGAAGAAACGTTCCTTTTAATACGCTCCTGTTTCCTGTTACTCGATGAAAATTTTACGGGTTTTGTTTTAACACGGCGCAACATACATTTCGTAAGCTTCGTCGCATAAGCGATACCTTGACTTGTTGTAGAGTACCTTAAGTAAATGAAATTACAATACGTAACCTTCCCTTGACTATTGGAAAAACTAAATATACTACTGAACCTGGGTTTTCTTATTTACGGGAAAGTGGGGATGGTGTGGAGTAGGTTCGCTACTTTCGAGATTTATTAGCGGCCACACTTTCTTGACGTTACTTTCGGGAGGCTGCTACTTTCGGAAGTTTACGGAACCAAGACTTTTAAGTGGCTTTTCTGAGTTGAATTCAGTCTTGCATGTCTTGTATATTCATTTTTTGCCCGGTAGCTCAATCAGTGAATAGACAAACTGAATGACTTGGGGGTATTGCGAGATACGTTCTAAGCTAAATATAAAGGCATAATCGATGTTGCCTTCGAGGTCGCAGCGGGAGGCTTATGGAAGATGATTATTTGATCCGTTTAAAAGCACAGAGACAACAAGGCTTGGCACATTTAATTTATTAGCTCATTCTTCAAGCAGTGATTAGATTTACTAGAATACAATATTGTGGACAAAATGGATAAACTAACTACAACTGGGAGTTGATATTCAACTCTTTAACGAAAATAATAACAAAAAAGGCATTGGGACTGCTTGAAAGTGTGACGGTTTCTTTGCCCTTTCGTAAGAGTTTAGATCTTAAGCTTCTACGGTCAGTTCCTTCGTTGTGTTCTTCTTCATTCGCATGCGGAACACCATGGCAGCAATTGCAATGATCAGGAGCACCACCATAGCGCTGCCGAGAACAGAAAACAGGATTATGTGACTGTTTTCCTGAGGACGGACCACTTCAGAGATGGTACCAGCTTGTTGCTTGCTCACATCACCACCCATGTTGGGAAAAACTCGCTCAACGATCTCCACGTACTCCTTGTTCAGATGGCCGTGAACGAACTCTTCCATTACATTCTCAAATGGCTGGCATCGGTATTCTCTTAAACATTGCAGAAGATATTGGCATATCTGATGGAGTTGGTCGACCCAGTGTGGAACCATCGCCGTCTCGTTGTCGTGGTAGGCAGAAGGATCAAACCAGAAGTAGTGAGTGTGGTTGGTGACTCGTCTTATTGCGGACATCAAGATGATATACTCACTCCAGGTCAGCTCACGCGGACAGAACGCAGTGCTGATGGGAGAGAAGGTCTGGCCTGCTGCATTCATAGTGGCATCACACTCGGTAACAAGACTGTATACTGGACCGCTTTGCATCTGTCCCTTCTTACCATACGCGTGAACACGACTGGAAGTGACGACCATGTGTGCTGCTGTGAAGCCGTCATGGGTCGTCCTGTTCTTGCCACCTGGTCCAGGAAAGACAGCTACCACCTTGCACCAGGCAGGCGTCTGCTCGATTCCCGTTACTCCGAAGATGACGTCACCTTCGGATAGTTCTGAAACACGCACGAGACCTCTGGTTTGCTCAGTGACCTTCATTTCACCAGATACACACTCTATATCGTCATCATCATCGTCATCGTCGTCGTCATCGTCGTCATCGTCATCATCGTCGTCATCATCATCATCGTCATCATCGTCGTCATCATCATCATCGTCGTCATCGTCATCATCGTCGTCATCATCATCATCGTCGTCATCGTCATCATCGTCGTCATCATCATCATCATCGTCATCATCGTCGTCATCATCATCATCGTCGTCATCTTCATCGTCGTCGTCATCGTCATCATCGTCGTCATCGTCGTAAGCGTCATCATCGTCGTCATCAGCCACTGCATTATTGATGAATCCAAGGATAGAGAAACCCAGGAGGAGATATATCAACAAGCGCGACATTTTTCTGCAGTCGTGTAAATCTGAAATAAAATTTGAGAGACAACATCTCGGTGTTAAAAAGCTAACAATGTGGTTCAAAAGATGACCTGTTTATGGATGTGTACTATAGAGTGACGTGAAGCCAGCCTTGCGAGTTCTTTGTCTGTTCAATACATGAGAAGAGTCATGGAAACTTTTAGCACGTCATAAGTGAACGGATTGCCGAGGTTGCATTGGCCTATAATCAGAAAATTAGCCGTGTTACCTTCCACGCGTTCTGTACTTATATTTCACTTACAAACATTGACTCTCGTGCTGTTTTATTGATGTTCAGCGGGAATTGTAGAAAGTCAGCCAGCTCACCAAAGCTATACAACTTCCCAGCTTTGACAGTTTGGTTCTGCTAGTTTGGACGCACACTTACAACAATTGCAAAGTTTGAATATGAAAAAATACGTTCTGAGCAGAGGTCTTAACCCATCCTGAAATCAAACTGATCTAAATCAGTGCGGCCATAGAAGTACATTGAAAATTTTGGGCTCCCTAAATTCAAGAGAACATCAAGTCGCGACCTAGTTAACTACCAAAGATAGTGTTGGTAACTTTTTAAGGGAACTAGTATGTTTTCCTTACCTCACAATGCAAGAACACGTCTCTCAAGATTTCCTAATGCCACTGACTTGGGCAAAACAAACACGGCCTTATAAAGACTTATCTAGGTGACACTGGCGCCAGGGCTACTCAGGCTAATATAAGTAATGAAACTGCACCTACTGCATGTCAACTGCGCGTAAGAAAACAACTCCAATATCACTTCAACTTATTTACTGGAAAGTCAATAACTGATTCCAAACTCGCCAAACTAAAATATCTTTGAAAGTGTTGGCTTCGAATGCAGCTTAAATTTATTAGTTAATTTATGATGGTAAACCTTGGTGGGATTTGAAAATATCCTGTCGAGAGAAACTAATTCAAAATTGAAGTAAGCACAGTTAAGGCACTTTTACAGCTAACGGAAAAAATAGACACTTAAATACCAAGCGCACGTCGTCTGATCTCGAGTGGTTATTGTTCGCGATAGCTTTATTAAGTCAAATTGCGAACATATAGATTGAAAACGAATGTTAATTATGATTTTCTTAAAACCAGTCAAGGTGACCCACATAATAAAAATATATATTTTTTCAGTGTAATCTTTAGCTGAATCATGTACATTTTGTAGATCAAAAGCCATGCGTGACCTGGCCAATCCCGATGATTAAATGTCATAAATTTGTCTCTTACCCTTGATTCAAGTATTGTGATGCATTAAATTGGAGTGATGTAATAAGTTGAGTGTCTTGTTTTTTCATGAAAAAAGCTACCCAGTCGAACTGACAATAAAAGTTGGCAGTTACTTGTGATAATACATATTGTTCGTGGTTAGTATGACGCAGCGTTTCCGAGTTCGTTTCGTCCCGGCCAAGGGGCTCTTCAATGACCTTTCTGCTTGGCAAACTCGTTGAGCATCGCGCTCAAAGTCCTGTTCGCTCACAAAAGAGGACCTGCTCACCAAGGAAGACCTGTCAGGAGCCTACTAATCGAGGCACTAAGTTTTTGTAATTCACTGAAAAAGCGTTTGCGATGAATGAAAAAGAAAAGATTTCAAAACAATTCTTTAATTCATTATCGGGAGACGTTAATTAAATATTTCATAAGTAAAAATGTTTTTCCACCCTTCTTATCGCCATGTAATTTTATACACAACTAACGCTGTCTTTTTCCTTTTATTTCCAAGTCGAAGTACCAGTGGAAAGCGTTATGATCAAGTATTTTCTTGGGCGGAATGTCTAGAATACAAGCTAAGGTGATCGGAATAAGCAGGCGCGTAGGAGGGGGGGTTCGAGGGGTTCGAACGAACCCCCTTTGAAGATCAATAATGGCGGAAAAGTTCCTGTGGTCGAAATACATCAACCAAAGAAAAATAGAGATATAAACCCGTTCTTTAGACCTTATGTCTTACCCTCAGTAAAAATAAAAATTGTCAAGAACCCTTGGAGATTCAAAATTTTAATGACGTTTCATTTTTGCGGTAAAACCGCATACCACCGAATAGCTATCAGAACTTGACAGGGTGCGGAATGTACATTGAACTTTCTTAAACAATGATGCCGTCGAAATGATGTATATAGCTTAAAAAGCTGCTGTAAAACAAAGTTGTGATTTGCCTAAAATGGGTCTCAAACTGCAGGACATGAGGTTTCTGGGAACCTAGATTTTCAAAAATTTCCGGGGGAGCATGCCCCAGGACCCCCCTAGTAAGAGCGCCTCCAGCGCTCAGCAAGATTTGGGGCTAAACGAACACCCCTATCGAAACCTTAGCTACGCGCCTGATAAGATCACTAGAAACTCGAAGTTTTTATTTGGCTATTTTGCGAGAAGCAAAAAGCTCCGACTTACTTAGCTACTCATATTAAAATGATATAAAAAAGAGTAAAGAGCTAACTAATCTGTTGACGAACTTGTCTGCTACGTCGTGTTAATGATCACTGTACGTATCACACCAGACGTTTCTACAGTATCTCTCTATACAACTTTGTTACATGTGCGGCAAGTTTGCGGCACAAATTGTTTCGTATTATGAATCGTTCCAATCGTTCCTTCATTGATCATGCAAGCTTGTTCGGTCAAGATGGATGGATCGATATTGGTCTCGTTCATTTTCCGGTGTATGGACCTCGATTGTGTGTGGCTCCATACCGAAACATGCAAAAGAACTTGACCAATATCCAGCTTTATTACATGGCTACAATAGTACGCGCGCTCTGATTGGCTGCCGAGCGGGCAAGATTTTCTTGTAATGACCGGGCATTATGAAAATTTTTTAATTTTCCCTAGATCTTGGTGTAATAAAGACAAACTTGTCTCATTTTCAAAGAAACTGTTTGTCAACTTTCGATCGCATGGTCAGGTTTGTTTCAGTTCAGTGAACATGACCATGAATGACCTCCTGACAGCGCAAAAGGATATTAAAAAACGCTTCCCGTTTTTCTTTTCCAGCACTAAAAAGGCCAAATAATAAATAAGTTATTAACCTCGTCCGTTCGGTCATTACAGGGAAATCTCAGACCTCGGCCTTGACGAATTGACCTCGCTACAGCTCGGTTAATACATCAAGGCCTCGGTCCGAGATTTCCCTGTGATGACCTCACTCTCGGTTAATAAGTGGTATATACTAATCACCCTTGATCAATGACCCATTTTTTGATGAATCATTATCATTTAATGAAGTTACTCTAACTTCTGAGAGCAAGTTTCGTTCACAATGACATTTTTTGATCGCAACTCGTTCAGCATTCGTTTAAGCCCGCCGCACACTTGAAGAAAGAGCTGAGCAAAAATCCTCGCGAGGCAGCTGGCTCAGCCGTTTCCTCAAGTGTGCGTTGAACTTATGGTGAGATTTTCGCCTCGCGAGGCCGTGAGGCCAATATCAAACATGTTTGATATTGGTTTGACGGCCTCGCGAGGCGAAAATTTCACCATAAGTTCAATGCACACTTGAGGAAACGGCTGAGCCAGCTGCCTCGCGAGGATTTTTGCTCAGCTCTTTCCTCAAGTGTCCGGCGGGCTTTAGCTACTTTGTGATGCCTTCATTGCAGCCTTCAGTTATAAAGACGCTTCATCAATAAAACGCGCCTTCCGCGGGAAAGTACTGTAAGGACAAATTAAATTCCGCGAAGAGAACACTAGTGTTGAAGTCAGGTTTGACTCAGAAAATTTAAAAAAAAATAAAATAAAATAAAATTTCGCACCAAATTAAAATAAACGTCTTAGGCCTTAATTAAGACCCAACAGATCCCTGCTCTCTTTAACGCATCTTATTGTAAGACCATAAGGATTCCATGACGCATGTTTCTCCTGTGAGCGGAAACTTGACGGCTGTATTTGAACTCCAAAGAGTACAGGAAACGGTTTTGCTTCCGTTTGCAACGCGTTTCAATATTTTGATGATTTTGCAAAAATTCGCGAGAACGTTGCCCCAAGAGAGACAACTGCTTGGGAGAATTTTTATGTTTTCCCTTTCAAAAGTTACAAAACAGACGTTTTCACTAGTCTGAGATCTTTCAAAGTTTAAGTCTCTCAAGTTCATGTTATGAACAAACCAGACAAGTAATCAAAATGCCCCGCATTGCTGTGTCGGTGGAAAAGAAATTAAGTTAAATATGAAGCATCACACTTTCGAAAATAGGCAGCTTTTGTTATTTACCAAATAAAGTTTCAGTTAGCTGAAATTTGGCTAGACTTCCCGATGCAATAATATTACTGATATAGCGGAATCAAGTTTTATTATTCCCGTTCAAAAGTTATAGATATTTTAGCAAAAACACGGATGGTCTGACAATTCTTAAAGTTTTCTTCGACCTCTCAAGTATTTTGCAAGAAATACCCAAAGAATGCCTTGCTATATTTTGACGGAACGGAACTGGAATTATGAAGTAGTATACTTTGGAAAATAGATACTAAATGTGGCTCAATTTCGGACAAATTAGTTTATTTTGTATAACTTGAATGGAAACTTAAATCTTCTGAATTTGTGATTCTTATAGTTTCAGAAAGATATCTATTTGGCTAGCTGAGCTGTTTTGTTAAACGCTACGACGATGGACTAGTGACAAAGTATTAAGAGGTGTGCCGTGGTTTGGTGTACTGATATCTTACTTAATTGATTTGTAATTCCAATAATTCCAAATATGATGTACAAACTTTGGAGAATCTTAAACAATAGCCGCTTTTTCAAGATCAAGTCTTACCACAGTTTCCCAAGGTGAACTTCATATCGCTTTCCGCAATTGACAACGGTCCTAATTAACATGTAAGGTGCAACATTTATTTTCACTTGTTAGTTATTTTGGTCAGTTAGGAACTGAGTTTACGCATAAGCTTTTAGAAAATATGACATATGGGACGAAGATTTTCTTAGGGCTTTCAAACTTTCATGGGTAAGAAAAGCTACACCTAATCTGAAAAACACAATTCAAATTGACGTTCAGTTTCAACTAGGTAGCAATTAATGCATATTTGTTCCCCTGAAAAACACTTCACTTTTTGTCTTGATCAATTTTATTTTGCTACAGGCTCGTGACTGCGCCAATATTTAACGATGAGGTAAGAGAGAAACAAATCTTTTATTCGTGACACATTTAATCACCGGAAGTTAATGGAGTTTTAATGGAGTTTTGCGGCTCAAAAAATATGGTCTCAAAGGTCTCAAGGCCTTTGAGACCATATCACAAAGTAGCTTTGCTAGCAAAAGGTCTCAAATTCATTCCAACTCCCCCAGTACCGGCTTCACATAAAAGCCTACTTAAGGACTTTCAAGTCTTTACCGGCTCTATGCGCTTACAATATATATTTGCTGCCTCAACAGGCAAGCTCCACCCGTTCCACGTTAAATCAAACCGGCAACCACCACCATACATACATACATACATACATACATACATACCTTTATTTGAATTCGGATTGTAGAGTTGCAAAAATATGCTAGTATCTCCGAATAATTTATAGTCTATAAGTAAGAGAAAGCCCGAGAACGGAGGTATTAAGCCATATACATGTATATGGATTAATACCGACGTCCGAGAGGTTTATCTAACTTATTTCTTGATATTATTCATGAGGTATGGGTTACATGAAGGTCGTCTTCACAGGGCAATAATTGGCCACTTGTTTTTGACATCTGTTTGTTTGTCATTTTTTGATCCGACCGCAGACAATGACGTATTTCATTGTAAGTATTGTAAAGCTTTTCACACAGCATCGAGAAAGAGCGTTTCACGGGTCATAATTTGTTCAAACCACTTGTTCTGACTTAAGCCCTGGCCAAACTATCTAACAAAGTTGGATTCAGCATTTCAACTTTGCTCGATCCAACATTGTTCGACCGTTTGGCCGCCCATCTTGGATGACGTTCGTCCAACAATTTTTGCTCGATCAAATGTTGGATAGACTTTGCTTTTGATCAAACATTTCACCCAACAATTCTGCTCGACGAAAAAATGTTGGAGTGTTTTGCCGCTCTTCCAACAAAGTTGTACCCTGAAGCGGGTCTCGTTCGCCCTGCTAGCCAATCACGAATCGCTATCTTATTTTCAAGCCTAGGCTTCTCGCGTTATTTGCAAAACAAAGATGGCGGGCTCATTCGCATCATCTCCTTAAACAGGATTCTTAGGGGTCATGGAAAACCTGGAAAGTCATGGAATTGAAGTATTTCTGTTTCCAGGCCTGGAAAGTCATCGAATTTAATTGTCGGTCATGGAAAGGCATGGAAAAGGATAGTTATGTGTGGTATGTAAATTATTGCAGATGTCGAAGCAAGGACAAAATAAAATGCAGGCAAGTTATGTCAGAAAATACCCCCAAACAAGGACGATTTTGACAATTTTCGAAAGTGGCAGCTAACTTTAGGTCATAGAAAACTGGAAAAAGTCATGGAAAAGGTCATGGAAAGTCATGGAATTTGAAAAACTCTTAAGAGTACGAACCCTGTTAAATGCAGGCGTATTCTGTTGCGATAATTGTGTAACGATTTGGAAGATACCCGTTTCGGCTCGTTCTTTTAGCCGTTCCCTAGTTTTCCCTGGTTTGACACGGTCATTGGGGGCCTCTAACAGCTCGAGAACCATGAATACCACAAGCGCTTTTCGTTTGCGTGCTTGCGCCATGTTTTCAAATTTAGCGCCAACTTTCACCGGTAGCTTGTTTCGTCTAGCAATGTTGGATAGTGTTTTGCCACTATCTCAACATTCACATCCAGCAATGTTGGATGTTGGATCCAACTTTGTTCGACAGTTTTGCCAGGGCTTAAGGTGGGAAACGGAGAACTATAGCGCATTGTTTGTTTGCTAAGCCGACAACAATCAAATTTCAAACCTTTTGTGTTTTTTTATTTTTGTCTAGCTTGGTATTTTTTGGGGGGCCAGTACACTTGTGCATGAGAGCGGCAATGGATAGTGACGACGGAATGTTCCCAACGCAAAATACTTTCTCTCAGGAGCCTTTTTCCCCTGAGTTGAATTTGGAAGAGTTAGTGGGAGACTTTAGAGAAGTAAGCGAACGAGATAAGTGTTGAAGTCGAAAAGAAAGAAAATCCTGGGCGTAATATCGTTGTTGTTTGTGACAACGAAGTCGAGAAGAGAAGAGAGTCCAGAATACTGGCAAACACGAAAGTTAATACTTCTTGGGCGGTACGTTGCTGGGAGGAATGGGCCGTTGAACGCAATGTAAAAGTTAAAAGGAATAGTAGCAAAGAGAAATACTACGAAGTCAATCCTGACATTAAGAAAGTCGCTAATGAGCAGCTTGACTACTGGCTTGGGAAGTGTGTTTTCTTAGAGTGAACACATAGCCTGCATGATATATGGGATACTACTGTATTTTCTATAGTTGCAGAATAAATTTCTATATTTGTGTTAAAGGGAGAAATTTTCTCAGAATGTTTGGCGGGGTCAAAGTACGTGTATGATTTGCTTTAATTGCTCATTATAAATGGAAGGGATTTATTTGTATATTGCCCAGGGCAGCAGGGCAATATACAGATAAATACCGGGTATTTATATAGATATTGCCCTTGCATTTATAATTAGCAATTTATTGAATTCATCAGGCCCGCTCTTCCCTGCTACATTATCAAGCCCTCCCCGGACTTTCAGTTAGTTAAATATTTATGAAGTATGTAAGTTAAATACAGGATGTTGAATAACAACAGAAAATGTGTCATTCATGAAATAATAACAAATAACACAATAACTACGACATAAAAATGTTATTTCTGACGACTGAGCTAGCGAAGAAGGCTGAAATAGCTATTTTGTCGGCACGAGATACAAGAGGGCCTGGGTTCCAGGCCGGTGAATCATGGGTAGTGATACAGGGGTATATAAGGCCAAGTGTAACACGTGGTGGTCATCTAGGCCTCAGAACTAACCGCGTTCTGCACCTCGTTAATTTTTCGTTTGTTTAGTTGTTTATCAGATTTTATTCTTTGGCTAGATCAGGCTGTTTTACTTTCTGTAAAGCCTCGTAGGATGGGCTTCTAACCTCTTGGAGCTCGAGCCATGGTTCCTACCCAGATTTCCTGCACACTTTTTCCCCACAGGGGTTTTTTCTAACAGGTTTTTTTCTGGCCTCCGTCTGACTGCATTTGTTGTGTGAGCGGTCGCTCAGCTCCGATAGTTTTAGAATAAGTCTCTTCCGTTCCCGCTTATGTATGTACAGGCCATTCAATTTGATATGCATTACCGTGTGATCAATTTCTTGTATTTTTCGCCTGCCTGGCTCTTGATCTCTGTTAGTTAGTGCACGACGTAATTGTAGGCCCAGATAATGACATCAAATATTTCGCGCTGGACCTATATGTAGACACAGTGCCATGTTCCGTGCGTCTGTTCTCGTATCTCAACCAGACTAACAACGAAGGTCGTTTCGACTTGGTGTCGCAAGTCTATTGTATCATAAATGTGTTGGAATTGGTTCCCCAGCCTAACTGGCATTACGCCTGTGAGCGTACACGGGGATGGATAATGTGACATGTAATGTCAGAGTTAAGTTCCCCAGCCTAACTGGCAAGAAGCCTTCGAGCTTACATGGGGATATATATAGGACTAACGTGTGATGTGTAATGACAGAGTGGTAGTTCCCCAGCCTAACTGGCAAGAAGCCTGCGAGCTTACATGGGGGTAACGTGATGTGTAAATGTCAGTAGCTCTCCAACTTAACTTAAGCCTGCGAGCTTACTCGGGGATGTAGGATTCGTGTCCGTAATTTCGGCCTAATAACCGAGCTTTAATTAATCGTTACTTGTTTTGTAAAAATAGGGTAGGATATAGTTTATGTTAGGAGGAATATGTTATATAGGGTCCGGGTTGGTTCTCCCCAGGCCCTCCCAAAATAAACTTATTTGGTTCAAGTTTGCGTTGTTTTTTGTTGTGGAGTGGAGACAAAATTTACAATAACTTGGACAGTAATATTGCGATGTATAGATAACAATAGTATTTACAAGAAGATAAGGCGTAATAAAAACTAAAACGGATGCGATTTGATATTGTTCCTAAAATTAGTTACGCTTGGTGCCGTTCTAAGTTCATCGGCCGGGTTAATATATTCCAGTATTTAGTAGCAGTGAATGTGAATGAGTTTTTTTTGCCATAGTTTGTGGTATTAACACGAGGTTGGTACAACTTATTTATACCTCTTAGCCCTTGGGTATTAGATCTCGAAGTAAGTAAGGATCTGATATACACAGGTGTTAGAGCATGAAGTGCTTTGTAGACCATTATAAGCATGTCTTGTATCCTTCTTGTTTGTAAAGTTGTCGTGTTAAGATTGTTGAGCAGAGTTTCGTACGTGTTGTTATTATCATCAGAAATAAGACGCAAAGCCTGCTTATTTAGCAATTCTAGTTTTCGCGCATTTCTGACTCCGCAAAAGTGCCATACACTACTACAATGTAGAAAGTATGGCATGATGAAAGCTTTATACAACCTAGTTTTGGTATTACTGGATACAATATTTCTGAAACGCTTGATAACCTTAAGCTGATTGTTAACACGATCGCAGATATGGGAAACATGTTTGCTAAACGTTAATTTGCTGTCTAAGTTAACTCCTAATAAGTTAATTTGATCTTCTTTCTTAATTTCAACATCATCGACTTTTAATAAAAGTCTAGAAAGCTATTTGGAACGCACAAAATTTGAGATGACTTCTGTCACTTTTTCAAGCGAAAAAGATAATCTTACAGCACAGCAAAGGGAAGCCCAGAAAACCCTAAGCGCCAACAAAGAAATCAACCTCCTCAAAAAAGCAGACAAAGGGACCACAACTGTCACAAGGGATACCAGACAAAAAATATAAGAAGGTCTAGAACAGGTCTCCAGCGAGAAGTTCTATAAACCTCTTGTAACACCTATTGTATCCTCGACAGCCGAAAAAGTTGGAATTGTGGTCAAAACTTTGTTCAACAATGGACATATTGACAATATGACCTACAAGTGGCTTGCTTCAGGCCAAAACCCACCGCGAAGACCAGAATTTTACACGCTGACCAAAATACACAAAAACATTCCCGTCGGCAGACCGATTGTTTCTGGTAGCAGTGGCCCAACAGAACGCATTTCTAGTTTTGATGACTCCCTTTTACAACCGATCGCTCAAAAACAAGAGTCGTATATTAAAGACACTACCCACTTTATCAACTTCATTGAAAACACTCCACTTCCCGACGGAGCTGTTCTAGCTACCCTCGACATTTGTTCACTCTACACCATATTCCCCAGGAGGAGGGAATCGAAGTTGTTTGTCAATATTACCAAGAACATTATCAGTCAAAAACACCCATCCCTACACCATCACTCGGGGACCTCATGCGACTGATCCTTAAAGAGAACTCTTTTAAATTTAATGACAAACACTACCTACAAACACACGGAATAGCTATGAGCACAAAAATGGCAGTAGCCTTCGCCGTCATTTTTATGGCGCACATTGAAAAACAGCTACTGGCCGTCAGCCCACATAAACCTCTCATCTGGAAGAGATTTTTCGATGACATTTTCTCAGTGTGGACCTTACCCAAAGCACAAATAAACATTTTCATTGATTTCGCCAACTCATTCCAAACCACAATAAAATTCACGCATGGAGTGTCATCTGAAAAGATTGTTTTCTTTGATACCGAAGTTTTAAAAGGACCAAGGTTCATTAGTAACAAAATCCTGGATGTACAAACACATTTTAAGCCAACGGACACCTTCCAATACACGCACTTCTCCTCAGCGTCAAGAAGGGCTTTGTAAAAGGAGAAGCTTTGAGCTTACTAAGAACAAACCCGGTTAAAGAATCCTTTGAGTTAAAGAAGAAACAATTCTTAACTCGCCTTTTAGAACGGGGCTACCCCAAAAGCTTCGCCGAGGATATCTTAACCGAAATAAAATTCTCAATGCGCAATACGGCTTTACAAAACAAATTTAAACCTTCCAAGAAAATTATTCGTTTCGTCACCACTTTCAATCCTGCTACACCGAATCTTAAAAAGATCTTATTGAAAGACTGGCACCTTATAGCGGGCAGCCACAACCTCGCGCAAATATTCCCAAATCCCCCAATGGTTGCTTACTGGAAGGACAAGTCTCTGAAAGATTATCTTGTTAGAGTAAAAATTCCTTCACTTTAATTTAACAACCAGGAGTTATATACGGTAAGGGTCGAGTGACAGCGTTACAACAACTGTAGTGAATATTTGTTCTCCGTCGTAAATACTTGAGATAAATGAACTTGAACTGCCTAATGAATGTGAGTGCCTGTTTGGTTTCTCAAGTGTAGTATTTCATGCTGACATCCGTTTTGACTGTTTCTTAAGATCACATGTTTCCCTTTATTTTTTTCCTCTCTTCATTTCCTTTCTTTATTTTGTTTCTTTATCGTCCTTAAAATGCACTAGTCAGAATTAACTAACATACCCAAGCTAAAAACACATTCAGGGATATTTACCGCTTTTAGAGAATATCGAATCTTATAGACTTCCAAGTAAATAAGCTTAGCTAGGGCGATATTGAAGCAACTGTTTAGCGCGCAGTTATCATAAAAATGGTGCTTTTGTATATATTGGCCTGCGTAGTATGCGGCGCCAGTAACACTTAGAGAAAAAAACAAGGTCTTGTAAAGCGCAGGCTAACAGTTCAGTGCCGGCATTAGGAATCTTGATGAATGAATGACTTTAATAATTACGCCTTGCTAGGCTTTTCTACGGCGGCCTGGAAGGGACATGATACTTTTTTTCTAACTCGCGACTTCTTTTAATTCTCGACTATTTTACACCTTTTTTTCTCCAGCTCGTGGTTTTTTTTTTCAACTATTCGCTAATATTTTGCAATTCGCGTTTTGTTTTGTTTTGTTTTTGTTTTTTTTTTTTGGGGGGGGGGGTGTTTTTTTTCCTTTCGGTTTCCTGCTGTTGAGACATTGCTTCGTTGGGCTCCTGTTGTCAAGTGCTTAGGACTCAGTGCGTTAAGATTTAGTATCATCAGTGTTCACAAAACAGGTACGCTCAAATGGCAAGTTTAACAACTTGCACTATTCAAAAACAACATTTGAGGAGAGCCTTGTGAAATTCAAACAACGCCCGAGAGCACGCGGTTACTTAAAAACGACCATAGAAAGGTCACTATCGTTTACACGAACGCGGCTTCAGATCGATACGGTTTCACGACTTCGAAAGCGCATCGAAATCGATGCGGTTTGGAAGTGTATACAAGGAACCGATTTCGTACTCTTTACGTCATGCTGAAGTCATCACAGATCAAAGCGATCTGGATACGATTAAAGAAAGAATCCACCATTTTGAATCGAACAATGCAAATTTCGCGCCAAAATGGTAAACGTACTCAAATCGATGAGGTTTCGCCGTTTACACGACAGATGAAACCGTATCGTTTTGACAACGCTCCACTTTTGACAGCGGTTTCAAATCGACCCGGTATCGCCAACGGTTTCGATCGGTGTCGTGTAAACGGAAGGCGTAACCGCATCGAAAACGATACGGTTACAAATGAAACCGCGTTCGTGTAAACGCTGCAAGTCAATATTTATAGCATCTAAAGAATTTCACAGCTCTGAGGCTGCGTTTACACGAACGCAGTTTCACATCGATACGGTTTCACGACTTCGAAAGCGCATCGAAATCGATGCGGTTTGGAAGGGTTTACACGGAACCGATTTCGTACTCTTTACGTCATGCTGAGGTCATCACAGACCAAAGCGATCTGGATACGATTGAAGAAAGAATCCACCATTTTGAACGGAAGGCGTAACCGCATCGAAAACGGCACGGTTACAAATGAAACCGCGTTCGTGTAAACGCTACCTCAGGCAGCGTTTAATTACGCTGCCTGAACAAAGTGGAGCGTTTTCAAAACGATACGGTTTCATCTGTCGTGTAAACGGCGAAACTGCATCGATTTGAGTACGGTTACCATTTTGGCGCGAAATTTGCATTGTTCCATTCAAAATGGTGGATTCTCTCTTTAATCGTACCCAGATCGCTTTGGTCTGTGATGACTTCAGCATGACGTAAAGAGTACGAAATCGGTTCCGTGTATACATTTCCAAACTGCATCGATTTCGATGCGCTTTCAAAGTTGTGAAACCGTATCGATGTGAAACCGCGTTCGTGTAATTAAAGTCTTGGGAAAGACTGCGTGACATTCGTGACTCCCACGGTCTTTCAGCTGGTGTTGCCGAGAGTGTAATTTAATACTTGTGAGCATCAGCCATGAAGGACTCTTCCTTGTGCAGATGTTGTTAAAGCAATGTTTCTTCACAGAATAATCGCGCCTTTCCAAATAGTGTCCTTTATCATCCGCTTCCAAACGGGGACAACGGAGGCAACAGGTAAGCACATGCACGGTCGTGCAGTATCATGGTTTTAATCCGAACGGACTGAAATCTATTGCGCCGACAAAGGTCCTCGTCCTCTTTCTCCTGAATTAACATTTGGCACAAAAATGTCGATTGTGATCCCATTTCGGGATCATGGCCGTAGAATTGCTGAACCAGCAATGTATCTCTTGTTAGGAGTCTTAAGAAGTTTATAAGAGTACATGTAAAACTTTAATTATTGCTTTGTGGGGTTGTCTCTGTTCTCGGAAGTAATATTTTTACCTCAGTTGACCTCTTGTGAGGATGCCGAAATATCTTGTACCGTCGCACAAGTTCTTGGCCGAAATCTAGTAATGGTAACAGGAATTCAGTTCACCTTTTGTAATTCACGGTGTATTTCGACTTTTTAGACTTAATCAGTCATTAATTTTAAGAACCTTGTTTCGTATTTGTTAATTCCTGAAAGTCACAGTGAACTGGAATTTGTATACAGTACAGTGGAACCTCGATTCAACGAACCTTTGTAAGTCAATTTCTTCGTATATTGAAACGAACGATGTACTGGAACACCTACAGTTTTATATGTGGAATAGGACCTTTCTACATTGAAACCCTGGATATAACCAACTTAATAATTCCCCGGTCCCTCGGCACATTGTAAAATCGAGCTTCCATTGTAAATTGGACATGGTATGGGGAGTGGTAATGCTTTATTGAACCCTTTCAATTCAAGTGTGGCTCCTTCTGTTTCTCTCATACTACTGCTATTTAAGGCTTTATTGTATCAGTGAATTGAACGTCAAAGTTGATTTTCATTCAAAAATTGACTACCTTAGCAGTGAGTATTAAATTTGTTTAGAGTAAATACTGAATTATTTTACACCGATCGAGTACACTAGGAAATGGCGTCGTGTTTCCCTCGCCGAAAGGCTTAAAACAGCGCTGTTGATAGTTTATTTCGGGCGGAGGGAATAAAACTGAGTTAAGCTACTTGAATATGAGGAAGTGAAGAACCTTCTTTTGTACATATACATGTACATGGTGATTTTTTTCAGCTTGAAGCTTGTGAGGCTGTGTACACAAAGAAACAATTAAAATAAACTAAACTGACAGCATTTATTAAGGCCTGATTCACGCATGAGCCGGGCTGGCCCGGTCAGCCGGGCTGGTCGGGTTTGCCGGGATGAGTTTCAGCCCGGTATTACATGAGGTGAGCCAGCCCGGCTTGGGTTAAATTTAGAATATGTCGCGTGAAAAAAGA
>BLFK01000602.1:2872328-2877328 GCA_014634185.1 Astreopora myriophthalma | reverse complement strand
AACTTAAAAGAAGCCATTTATATTGAATGGGAAAAACCTACACTAAATCATCAACTTTATCATGTTAATTTAAAACTTTCTTTGTAATATTTTTAGATTGTCATGATTCCTTTTGTTCTTACAGTTAATTAGCATTTTGTTCACACTATATATTGAACTCTGTACTTTGTAATTTAAACTGAAGATGACAGAAGTTTCTGTTGAAACATGTTTTTTAAAAGTGTTGTGTTGTTTCTTAAAATATCGATATGGACGCTCCTTACTTATGGGCTCCTGCGATTATCTATTCTTTTCACCAGACGGGGAACAACCGTCGAAGAAGTATACATCGTACGGGGTTATCCCAAAGAAAGCCTCTATATCCGGGGGGACCTATTGGTGGCATTTTTCGTGTCAACCGGGGACAACAGACTTTTATCAAGGAACATTCTTTTGACCCTTGTGCAAGAGTATCAAGGCAACTTTAGCCGTGCGCTGGGAAAGGAGATTACTGGTGCTCGTCAACTGATCATCAATGACGTCAAGACAATAGAGTCCATTGGCGGAACATCTGGCAAGAGCATGATATTGTACATCTTCTTTGGCGCGTTCGCTGGCGTCTTGCTTATTTTGGCAGTGTGTATATCTGTCACGTGCTGGTAAGCGGGTGAATTTCAATTCATGAGGTTACGTACCCTTCAATAAAACCCAAAATAATGTTGTGCGTCTGCTTAATTAAATCGCGTGCAGTATTACGCCGTTCCCAGATCGAATACGTCCATGCACAAAGTACTCGAAATGGAATTGTCCCGGCATAGTCAATCGAACCCAATCTAACTGAGTTTCAATCCAACCCAATCCGTGGATTGAGTTCGGTTAAACTAGTAGGCCCCCGTGGCTTATATCCACAGGGGCTTGCTAGTTCTGTTATTTAAGAGCTAGATGGGCCTATAACCGGGGAAGCTTAACCGGGCTTTTACGGTTTATCTGAGACATATTGAAGACTAGCGTACTGAAGATATTATTTCAAGATATCCTTAGGAGTTATACAGAGTTAATGGTGAGACTTAGCATAGCGTTTACAGCTAACGGCAGACTGCTGTTTGTCACAAAACTGTGCATGAAGATTCTCTTTTTCTAGCTTATTTCCCTCTTTTTAGCGTCATGATTTTCTCGATAGCTGTGGCTAACAGGCAAGAGATAAGCTGAAATGAAACAAATCAAATTGATTTTCTTGGTAAATAGCAAAAAATCTGTGACAGCAAAATCATACCGTGAAACATTTTGTCTGTTTTGCAGGATCGGCCGTAAAGAAGAGAAGGAGAACGAAGGTAGACCGCTAACAATAAGTAGCTTAGAGCTGGTGGAAAAACAAGGTTGACACCCATAATGCTCAGGAGAGACTGGCTGCTGTAAAAAGGCGGTTTTTTGTAAAATTTGCAAATGGTGATATTTACGAAAATTGTTAATAGGCATCACTACTGGATCTGAAACCTTGGAATATACGGACAATGTTCCTGATGTGTTGCGGTAAAAGAAGCAGAGAAGATCATATGGTCATCAAACTGAGGTTTGCTGACGTTATTGGCCTCTCCGGAAAATACCATAATATTCAACAAACTGGGTAAGCCTCGCATTCAGTGTCTTTGCAAATTAGCATTTCCCTTGTTTGTGGTACGCGCAGTCCGTGCATCATCATTGTACTTTCGATTTGCTTTTTAAAATAACGTGTACTTCCCGTCGACCCAAACGATCCCAGAATACAACACTCGTACTAGTCTCCGCAAAGTTTCCGGAGTGGGTAATTCAGTGTTTTTTTAGTCTGCCCTGAACGGCATGCTTGCTATGCATACGATAACCAATCGGTTTTTAAACCCGAGCTGAGGCTCATCTTAGGACTTCGATCTAAAATACATGATATTGCTACAGTAAAAACCCGCATAAAAGAACCTATGTTTTTCAGTTTCAGGCCGATGCCGTTCTTATATATTGGGTACTTAGTGAAAAATCAGCCTCAAGCTGTTCTTAACATGTTCTTCAATTCTGTCTGAAAATTATACACTGTATTGCACAACTGACACTGCTTTGTTATATTGTAATTGACTCCGTCCTCTAAAATCAAGGGACTGGTAATTGATTACAAGGGAGTTGCTGGCACAGATAAATGAGAGGTAGTAGCTTTGAATTTGATTTTAGAATGACATGGTTATCCTGACCCAGTAATTTTTAATCTAATTGGTACCCAGCATTTCCTTATATATAAGAACCAGTTGAATTTACCAGGCTGAATTGGTTCTTATGTGTATGGTGTTCTTTTTACCAAATTTCAGCCTGGAGGTTCTTAATCCACTTGTTTTTTATGCGGGTTTTTACTGTATTAGGGAGCTTAAGAAACGACGACGGCTAAGAGGACTTCATTTAAAAAGTTCGCGTTGTTCCTATCACTACGCAACTATTTCATGTAGTAACTGTCGAGGAATTAAACTGGTATGAGCGAGTTTGAAGCGTAGGAAGAGAACTGAAAATTCGTGGTCGCACGCTAACGTCCTCCACAGAACCTGACATTTGGTCATTTCACGTCGTTATTTAGGAGATGACGGCAAAGAAATGTACCGAAATGTAAAACTCACGTGGAGAGTGTGCACAACCATTGTTTTTGCTCACTAAACCTATTGTTTTTTAGCGTCGTCGTTGCCGTCGGCGTCGACGTTTCGTAAGCTCCCTACTGGGAGCTTAAGCAAGACGACGACGACGGTTACGAAAACGTCATGTGAAAAGATAAATTGGCGTTATTGTATTCACTTCGCGCTTATTCCAACTCTTTCCGTGTGTAAAACAATTACTAACTGCTCAGGAACAGAATTGGTACGAACGCCGTTAAAGTTGACAAAGAATGGAAAATTTATCGTCTTGCACTCCCGTCCTACACAAAACTTCCAATTTGGTCATTTCACGTCGTTGTTTAGCCGAGAACGGCAAAGAAATGTACCAAAATGTAAAACGCACGTGCAGAGCGTGCGGAGCCATTGTTTTTGCTCAATAAGCCTATTACGCGATGAAAATAAGGGCGCTTTCCTTTTGTCAGAACTGGCCGGCCAGACCGGTCAGTTTGCAGAGAAAATGCAACAATTTGAAGAAACAGTTGCATGACATCCCTCACATTCTTTTAGAGGAGTACATATCGTCCTCGAATTGTGTTATTTTGAAGGCGTTGTAGAGTTAGCCCTTCCAATTACCCGGTCTGGCCGGTCAGTTCTGTCAAATGGAAAGCGCCCTAAGAGTGACAGAGGGCAGCGACTCCACGCTTTCCACTCCAATCCAAAGTGTCAACAGCTTAAATTAAAGTAATCCGGCTCATCTTTTAGTAAGTCATAGTTTTTTTCACTACATGTATCTAAAGTAGTAACACCAAGTAAAAACAAACTTATTACGATGTAAAAATAAAGTGTCATACCAAAGGACAACAGCATGTGCGATGTATTTATGGTCACAAGTACGCACATTTGCCTCGGTTGAAATTGACTTGTGCAGTTGACAAATTCGTCGAGGCGCGCAAAAGAATAAACAGTCGAAAACTTGCTGCGTTTTGCCGGCGAGTGACACCGTGGCCTGATTTCACTCTGAATACACTTACTGATCTCCTTACATGTAACTGTTTACAGCTGTTTGTGCTTCCAAATAAAACATCACGAAAAATTATTATTGAGTCGATTTACTGGAGTTTAGTGCGTTTTATTTGCGCCTAACTGGCCAAATGCTTGTTCATAAATTCAATCATTCTTCCCACAGACAGCTCGGCAATGGTTTTGTTATAATTGCTACTTTCTGGATTCGTAAAAGCATGGCCCGCGTCGTATTCATAGAACTCGTAATCCACCTCTCCTGCATCCAACTGTTGCCTCAACTCACGGTACTTTTGCGGGCTGGCCGTGTTAGAGACGTCGTTTTTACCAAAATGGCATTGAACCGGGATTTTTATTGTGGACACGTTAGCGAGCGAGGAAGGTGGAATCCCGTAAAATGGAGCGGCGGCTGAGATTTCGGGGACAAGCGCGGCGGCAGCTAGAGAGAGTGATCCTCCCATACAGAACCCAGTGATGCCAACCTTTTTGCAGCCTGACTTCAGCAGAAATTGGGCCGCACCTTGGATGTCTTTGACGGCACCTGGGTACGTAAAATTGAAGACAATCAAACTGCGGTGCTGACTCATTGCGGCGTCAAAAGGCCAATTATTTATATCCCGCGAGGTAACCTCCTTGCCATTTTACACAAACGCCAACATATGTACATATCTTAATGACAAACAAATAATTGATGATGAATTGTCGGGTACCATTAAGTGAATTTAGGTTTGCTTTCGCGCGGTTTCGAATGCGCGCGAACATACCACGCGTAAGTGACTTTTCTCGCGCGTTTACACGTATTTTTACGCTCTTCTTTTGGTTATGTAATACCCGATGGCGAGGGGATACAAACAACTGTAGCTCTATGAAGAGTTTAACCACGACACCCAACCGATCTGTTCGTTAGCAAATTCACTAGATGAACAATGGGGTTAGATTCGTTCAATTCATGCAGTAGTGGGTTCTGCTGAAACCCACCTGGATAATCTAAGTTGCTGACTATATGAAGCGCTTCTACGCTTGTCTTCGCTACTTGTCCCCTGTAGAGATCGGGTACCAAAGTCACAAACTTGCCCAGTTCACCAATATGTCTTGCCTGTTCTTTAATTTGCTCGTTCATGCCCCACCATTCTTGGACAACAATCAGGCATTTGCTAGGATCTCGCATAGCTCCGTTCAGCGATCCAGGACAGTTCCCCAGCGCATTCGCTGAAGTGAAGTTAACTGGTTCTTTTTGTACATACACGGAGTCAAACCTCATATGCAGATTGAGAAGAACACTTAGAAATCCGGGTAACTCTTCAAGAAGTAACATTTTGCGTTTGTCGATTGTTGTATGTTTGCACGCAATGTATATTGTACTCCTAGCTACTATCTGGTGTTCATCGATGCGTGACT
>BLFK01000602.1:2847236-2869736 GCA_014634185.1 Astreopora myriophthalma | reverse complement strand
ACTGACTTCTAGTTTCGCAACGATTGCGGCAACACAAAAATAGCGAAAAATGTGTGTGGCAGGGTATGTTACACTAGGCAATTTTTCGTGCAGCTTGTCTCGCAACAAAATTGCGAGACAAGGTGCGCGAGAAATTGCTAGTGTAACAACGCCTTTCAGGATTCTTGAGTAACCGCGAGATGAATGTCTCTTGTCCAAGAGTGACTTTTTAATGTACTGAAATTAGCCTATTGGTTTGGCTTGAAGGGCTCCTAGCTAGGGCGAATCACGGGGTTCGTCGTCATCGTACAATGCTCAGGCTGAAATGTCCAGAGGTACCGCTACTGTTTTTTTTTTTTCTTTGCTTTCCTCATCTACAGTATTCCCTCTGCGTATGCGCAAAAAGCCTGGTAATCCAGCACCTCCCACATGGGAGACAGACTGGCTACATTTTTATATCAGAATACCTTTTTTAATGTCACACGGTGAACTTAATCTGTCGCGTAAATTTACGCAGATAGAAAAGGCACGTCAACTTGAAGGCTTTACACACGTGAAACTAACAGAGAACGTTGAGATTCGTAATCTTTTATAGTCTGCGTAGCAAGCGTTTCCAGCCAGCTAAAAGCGAATTGTCTTGAAGGATCAGACCAAGACCGATAGAGGCAACACATTCTTGTCTTACTGATATCGTTCGTTCAGGTATCTTGAGATTAATTTACATGCGCTATACAAAAGTTTATAATAAATATTCATCAACCGAAAAGAGGAGCATCACAAAACATGGGTCACATCTCAGTTAGCGCGAATATTAGCGCAGTTGTCAATCAAGAGCTCTAAAACTAAAACCAAGTTTCAGTCTGACCAATCAAAATAGATGAAGACAATAAAATAAACTAATCAAAACTCGCAGCAAATACATGAGGCCGGCACTAAGTAGGGGAAAATGCCTTCGCCTCTGATTGATTGAAAAGCGTTGTGTTATCTCCAAGCCGTGGGTACAGGAATCCTCAACCTCGTTCCCTGGCTCGCCATCTGAAACGAGGTTGAGGAATGTTAAGTTCGAGTAACAAGTAGTTTTTGTCGACACTATCTCTGCCCTCCGCACAGTTAAAAATTAAAGGTAGTCAAAATGATCGCCCAAGCAGTATAGAATATGGATACCCGGCTAAAAGGAAATTTATAGCCTCACAAAAATAATAGGCCATTTCCGAATTCGTGTTAGTCTCCCTCGCAGCCGTTTTTAGTCTCGTCACGCAACGCTCCTCCCCAGAGCGTTGCGTGACGAGACTAAAAACTGCTGCGAGGGAGACTAAATTCGTGTCAGCCAGTTTTTCAAAACGAGTTCAAGAGCGAAAGTTTTAAGATGGTAGTTAGTTTTACTTTGCATATGTGTTTGGTTTGAACTGTTTTCCTATTTGGACACCTCAAGCCTTCATACGTAACGTATCGCGTGGCGAACAAGGAGAGCACATGTTTGCAAATACCACGGCGGAGTTTTTGTTTTCTCTATGTTTCGGCGCAGGAATTGTTTTACCGTTTGACCGCGTTGGCATCGTTTAAATTGTGATATCGTAGCATCATCATTTCTTCATCGTGCCGCAAGAAAGGTAAAATAAACGCGTGGAAAAACTGCGTCGCCTGAACAATATGAATAAAGTCATTTTCATAGGAAAAACTTTGCACTTAGACTCGCTTAGAAAAAGAGGCTGAAGTGAACTCGGAAATAGCCTTTTAATCTATACACTTGAGAAGATCCTTGCCAGGGAATAAACCCTTACTGATTATTTACTCCATGGACATTTTCGATTACGCAGATCACAATCCACATTGGATGATAATTTGTTCCCGAGTAAAATAAGTATTCCAACAACGTAACTGACGTTGCACAAGTCTCCACTTCAACTGGCTAAAAACTCTCGCGTATAACGCCTCAACCAAACAAAACACTGAAAACTGTCAATCTTTTCCTAAGAAGCCTTAGTTGAAGGCCACTTCGCTGTGCCGTTTCACTCGCGACACAAATGTCATTATTCACTATAAATTACTGAAAAGTGTGGGATAAACATAACTCAAGTGAAGCTATGATCCTCGCAGTTATAAACGCAATTTCAGCAACTGCGTAGAGAACATAACTATTTCGTAGAATCAAATGAGCTCCTCCGGTCCCCTGTTCCTTTCGATATTCTGATTAAGCATTTCTTGGGCTTCAACTATCCTTGGTTACGGAAAAAATTTACTTTGTCCACTAATTTAGACAATCAATCAAGTTGATTCTAGGTCAAAATCACCCTAATAAAGAAAACTTAAGAAAACTTACCAATGCTAAAAATAAAAATCTCCCTTAAATTTAAAATAAAATCCAACTTGAACGTCCACAAGTGTTGTTGTTGCGACAAGCTTGCATTGGAGTTCTTGGCGTGTGTTTTTGCAACCTACTTTGGGGATAATTTCAATATTTTCAGTTTGACCTAAACAGGTGAATACTGATATAACAATCGAAACTTCTTCGTAGGATTCCGATTGCAGTAGGCTCGAATGACCAAGCTTCCTGTGTTCCATCATTCAACGAAACACAATCCCTTACATTTCCAACATCGTGGCAGGTGCTAGATGACTCCAAGACTCATTCTCAAATGTTCGTATACGACGTAGCTAATACTAACGGCGGGCGCAACTTTCATAAAGTTCGGTGCCAGACCTCTGTAAAGTCCACGCGGTCCATCTTCTTTAAAAATTCTCTTAAAAACTGAAATCATGTTGTCCCCAGCGATAGCATCCCGAGTACGCGCTGTAGAAAGGAGGCAAAATGAAAGTAATCAGGCCTTGGGACGAATGGGCCTTCTCACTGATGTCAAGAAAAATTATAATTGTGCTTACTTTTCATTTGAACCCAAAAAACACCACCTTCATATATCGATTTATTATACCAAATTTAGTGTACCTGCAAAGTTTTATAAGAACCATAGGGAGCCCAGGCTATTTATGAAAATTTGGTACACAAATCCTCTACGCAATCTCAGCGGTAGCCTGGAGTCGCTATGTAAGAACCTGTTGCAAATTCGCAGAAATGTGGAACCTCAAAGTTACCAAACTTTACAAAGAAATGTATGCCAGGGGGCTAGAGCTTGGGGGTTCCCGCCCAATCACCTCAGCCAGTGATAAGAATTTTAAGAACCATTTTAACTTTTCTTGCTGTGTGGCCAACCTCGTTATATACGCCGACAGGCTACAGATTACTTCACCTTGTGCTTGTAGCTTTGTTCTCACCAGCGACAAAGGGTAACTTGCTAACTGTCCACATGTGCTTGACACTGTCCCACAGGCCAACAGAACAAACACTCCTGGGTCCGCAGACTCGTTTTTGTGGTAATTTAAGTAAAAGTTTTTAAGTGTCTGCAACACAAAAATTATCAAGTTCAATCTTGGAATGAGACTGCTTCATCCTCTTCACAACAGTGACATGGCCACAAAATTAATGGTAAAGTTACATGTACAGGTGTGGCATTAAAAATGTGAGATAAGTACTTGGTATTTTCCTCTCTTTTGCTCATTTTTACTGCTCAGCAAATCAACAACTAAACGCACAAATCAATTGCAACAACTTCTAACGGTAACGAGAAGCTCCAGGTTATCAGTATTTTTCACAAAATGTTCTATTTCCAACCAGTGAAAAATGTTCTATTTCCAACCAGCAACAAATGTGAATGGCACACTAAGACACTTTAGAAAGGATACAGGAATGTAAAGGAAAACACTGATAATTTTCTTTTTTTTTTTGCCAAGTCCCTGCTGCTATCCTTAAAAATAGCAAAGACAGTTACTGCCAAATTTACCTCATACACTGCAAGGTCTATGCCAGCGTAGGGAATAATTCCCAGCAGACTTGGGAACAATCCACGATAAAAGCTCCTGATTCCTTCAGTTGTAAATATGACATATGCAGCATGAACAAGCCCTCTGTATTGCCCTGTCTTGCGAAGAGCTAGCCTTGTTTTTAAAACCTACAGACAGTGGAGATTTACGACTATTAAGGTTACCCTTACATGCTCTTTTGTAAAAAAATAGTATTGAAGATTATCATTCATATATATATATATAAGCATTGAAAATGCTTTTAATGTCAGAATGATCACTGCAATGAAGAGCGGTATTCAGCCAGTTTAAGGCAGGAAAATACAAGCAACATTTTTTCAAATTTGTCATGCAACAGTGATGCTGTATAAGTTGTATTGTGACATTGCAACTTTTTCCACTCCCTTCCCCAATTTGTCATGCAACAAAAATAATAGCGACCTTTAGATTGGAGTACGAGTACGACTACGAGTACGAGTTTTTTGTTCCGAGCATGCGCAGTTCGAAAAAATTCGACCTCCAATCCTAATGCGCGTGCTCAGTGAGGAAAACTCGTAGTCGTAGTCGTACTCGTACTCCAATCTAAAGGTCGCTAATGCTGCAGACTGAAACAAACAAATAGGCAAAAGTAGAACCACATTCTACTTTTTGCTCAAATTTTTCATCTGTTGCACATTTTAGCACCTCACATAAACCTTCTCATGCAACCTTTTCATTACTGTTATGTGACAAGTTTGACAAATACGTTGCTCATACTTTTGCACCTTAAAGTGCCACTATGATGGAAAAAATCAATTCTCGTTTTTCTTTATATTTCGAAAACACTTGTGTTGAATGCTCAGCAGGTGAAATTTTTTGCAGTAATTTCGAGAGGAAGACTGTTTATTTTAACTGCATGGTTTGGATTTAACGGTCCGCCATTAATTGGTGCGGTTCCGACTGATAAGCCCTCAGAGAGTTGGATCGAGGAGAAAGTGACGTCATTTAATCACTAGCTTAAAAATGCGTGTGCGAATGCCACTTAATTAGTATGCAGCACGGGAGTTTTTTGCTTTCAGATTGTCAAATCCGTTTTCTGCAAACTAATTAAGCCACATTCACACACTCCATCTTTAAGCTAGTGAGTAACTGACGTCACATTCTCCTCGATCCAGCTCCCTGAGGGCTTATCGGTCGGAACCGCTACAAGTAATGGCGGACCGTTAAATCAAAAAATTCCTGTCAAAATAAATAGTCTGCCTTTTGAAATAATTGCATAAAATCTCTCATGCAGAGTATTCGGTACAAGTACTTTTGAAATGTGAAGAAAAATGAAAGGTGATTTTTGATCATAGTAGCACTATAAAGCCTGGGTTTTTTCAGGCTCTTTTACAATTGCTTCAATTGCATACAATATGGTGATCAATATTCTAACATTACTGTAAAGGAAATTCTTATGATATCAATAAAAATGGCATTACCTCCAATGGATATATACTGGTTTGTGATGCTACCCCAGCCATAGCACCTGCTGTTAATCTTTCACTTACTCCAAGCTGCTTTTCATCTGCACCTAACAACTTCTTTGCCTGTTTCCAAAAAATTTAAGAAAACATTTTCAACGTGGCAATGAGAATAAGTCATCCACAGCTTAAGAAGTGATTTTTTTCTAACATGCTAGATGCAATTTTCAAATGAATGTCCCAAACAGAATCCTCAAAGGATAGCCTCATCTAATTCAAATTTGAGAATATATGGGAGTTTTGAAATGGGCAGCTAGGGAAATATACCGGTAGTCACTAGCCAAAAATTGACTTAACTCCAGAAATTTCTACAGGTTTGCAGCATAACAAGATGTGCAACCAATGCAAACTTTGTCCATTAAGTCTAAATCTCACCTACACGTACCTATTTACAACGATAGGAACAGTGTTCTCACCAGGCCACGTCATTGCGGGATTCCCGCATTAAAAGCCAAAGCCTGCGCCCGTTTGGGCGCAGGGACAAGCTACGAGTCAAACAGACTTTTGAACGTCTACAGTTGAATAGTTTTGTTGGTCAACCGAACACCGCAGCATTATCAAAAGATTGAAAGTCTTTAATTTTATTGCCTTTACATTCGTTGGTCCCACTTACGCGGCAAAGATTGGTGTACGCATCGTTATGGCATCGTAACCACCGCGTTACTTCATGTAACAGACCATTAACTTTGTCCCCCTAATGTTCTTAGAGGGCCCTTGTTTTTCAGCAGAGGGGGCCCTGGGACTCCCTAAGGCAAAATCCTGGTGAGAACACTGTGGGAATAGCCTGGGTTTGAGCTAAGATTATTGGTAGGGTTAGGCTTGACTTGATGAGTAGAGTTGGGGCGACATTTATCGTCTGCACTTCTGGATGTAACTGAAGTTTACTTGAGTTCTGAGCAGGGTTAGGGTGATACTGTGACATTTATTACAAGGAGAATGCAGCTTATTGTGCTGCATTTGTGGGCACACATGTATCTGTTTATTGGCTTTCTAATTTGGTATGTAAGATCTTAAGATTTTAAGCTATGAGGAGGGAAAAAAGACAGGCTTGCTAACTTATGTATTATATAATTATTGCTTTTATCCTATTATTCCAAAGCACCATTTCTCAAAGGGGCTGTTTGCAGTCAATGCTACTTCTTACTAACCGAGTTTGAGGGCTGTACTGCAAGTTACAGCTCGCACTTTTTCCAGTTCAGTTTACGGCCCAAGTGCTTGGCACTCGGGAAGTGCTTTGCAGTGCTTCAAAGTGCCTCACACTTTAATTCACAGTTTCATTAATTAAACTGGAAAAAACAAGGAGCCGTAACTTACAGTACGGCCCGAGAAAACAAGGTTAGTGAGATATTTATTATATCTCTTGGTAACAAATTGAACAGGAAAGCACACTCTGAAATTTCGCGGGCGATGCTGTAGAATGCGGCCCGCTAAATTGGCCAATCATAGCATGCGTACTATCTGAGAGATATAATTGCTTTTATCCTATTACTCCCATTACCTTTTCTCAATGTTTGTAGTCAATGCGTAATTCTGCTTACCTTTTCGTAAGCAAAGAATTTTATGGCTGACTCTGGTGCTATTTTAACAACATTAGCACCATTTCCTCTCCACAAAGACTTCACACCTCCTTCCTTAATCATCATGGAAAAACCAGATGCAATTCCTATCCTGTTTTGACTTGATGCTTGTACCTACAGCACATGGTGCCAGAAATATTACATTGTTCAGGAAATATTATTATGATAGTTCACTAAAAGAAAGTTGGTTTTGATCCCTTGCTAACTTGTTCTCTACAGCTAAAAACATCTTCTCTTTTTAAATCTCTACTTGAGAACAACTGAGGCACTTGCACCTTTAAAGAATTTCATTTCAATCTGCTTGTTGCCTTGATTGCCCTTTTGGCAGCAACCGAGTAACTGTAGAATTTCTACTTACCTGTAGCAACACTTTTAATCTATCCAGTGGTGCTGTTGCAGTCCTGGAAACTGCAAAGAAGTAAATGCAAAATGTGAAAATTATTATCATTCTACATCTTTCCAGCCTGACACATTTCTATCTCTGGTAAGGGGATAGAAATAAAAATCAGGTTTGAACAGGAATCTAAGCCATGACTGTGTCTGCCCACTGCTCTACCAACCGAGCTATCAAATGAAGCCAACTGGAACCTGGTCAATTGCAAATTTGTGTTATATCCTGTAATCAGCTGCAAAGAAGCCTGAAATAATCCGGGCCCCTTGGAAATGGAAACAAACAATAAAACTATCATTATATGCAAGGTAGTCTTCAGGTAAATCTGAGCATTCTGATTGGTTCTTTTCTGGTGAGGATTTTGCCATATGGACAAAATTGTAAATGCACCTTTCTTTGCAAACTCGTGGTAGCTTGTTCTTTCTGAATGCTCACAACATCAAACACCTGTTACAGTGGAAGCCCTTTGAATGCAAAGTGTGTTTTAACAGAAAACAAACAAGCATATCCCAATTGCCATATAATAAACTACATACTAACTGAGCTTGCTCGAGCTTTACTGGAGAATATTGGCCCTTGGTTGTTTATTACAACAATAACAACAACTTTATTTGTACTCGACTTGCCTACTTTACAATACATCTAGAAAACAGTACAGAAAAGAATAGAGTACTGGCTGCCTGGAATAACCATAAGGGCTAGTAGAACCAGGCAGGTCCATACTGTCACGACCGTAGGCCAATTTTCCCCAGTATGGCCCTCCCAATCAGTTAGTAAGAGGTTAATAATGTTAGGTGTCCGATCATCAGACTAACCAACTCCAGCCCCGCCTCCTGCAACTAGCTGTCGCCACCACATTCCAGTCACCTTCTCTTCCTCTGTGAACTCATCAGGGATTGTCATGTCCTCCCCAATGTCAATAACCTACATGCCATCACAACAAAATGCTATTGAGAAAAATAATTAATACTACCATTGGTTAAATACAGTTGTTAATAGATTCAAAACAGAATGAAACAATACAGGATCTTGAGTAACTTGCTCTTAAAAGTAAAGTACCGCCAAAAAATCTGTCTTTCATTAAAATACAAGTCAGGTATTTCAAGTCATATCGTGCAATGTTATGGGTGAATTTGTCTGCTGTGGATACACTTTACTGACAAAGAAACCTATGAACATCCAAGGAACAGGTAACTCAGAACTTAATGATAGTCCTGGAATACTCCAGTTAGGACACAGGTGGAACCTTTCCTAAAAGACAAACACCCTGGACATTAAGATGCTTTAAGAAAGAGGTGCTTTCTAAAATCTTGTACAACATCACAATTGGCTGAACTGAAATGAAACTTCTAGTTGGTGCGGTCCAGGTATGCACTTTTCATTATGGAATCTGAACCATCATACTTCACCTTCCAGACTTCTAAATCTTGATTATTATTCCCCTGGGATATTTACAACAGCCTTCCTTGTAGCCAATAAAGATATCTTGTGGAATCAGTGACATATTATACGACATAAGCTATGTCACTCACCATACTGTGTCTCCAGAACTGGATAATATCATGCATACTGTGTCCACTGGGATTCAATAAGTGGTACTCTCTCCATTCATTCCAGTTCACTTTAAGCGTTTTGTCCTTATCCATGCTGAATGAGGCAGATGATTACTAAGAGATCTCATTTTAACATTTTCTTATATTTTCATTTATAGCAACCACTTTCAAAGACTGAGCTTTGTATAATAACAAGAGCAAATCCATGACAACATCATGACACTGATGATGTGTGAATAGGAATTGCACAATACTCGGACAAAATTGCTCAGACAACATATCTTCTGGTGTCATTTTCCTTAGACAGAGCCTCAGGTGTACCAGGAAAGTGCAAACCTTTCACTGCATGTTTCAAGTCTTGGACTTTGAAATCAAATTTTATTCTTAAGATACATTAGCCTATGTTTACTATGAAAAATGTGAGTATCTGTTGTTGAACACTTGAAAATGGTCATAGCCTGTTATTTTCCTGCATACCTTTTCTACTTGAAAGATAAACTGTTGCTGACAGGAAATCTCAACTTATTACCTCTTCAGCAACAAAGCCACCTCCTTGTCTGTCACATGGACACCCATCTTCTCAAAAGCTTTCTTAAGCTCTGAAGAATCCACACTTCCTGGACAGACACAAAGATGTATCACAGATCCAAACAACCATCTTAGAGTTGTACAATATGATTCTCTTACTGTGAAACTTACCAAACCATGAACACTGCATATATTCATGGAATGTCTTTGTATTGCAAGGAAAAGGCCAATCTGGAACATGAAAGCTAAAACAACAACCACCAACAGTAATTAGTTTGTGGTTTTGAGGTTTTCTCACATGTCCTCAGCTTTTCTGCAATTGGTCATGCAACATTCCTGAAATATTTCCATCGTTCACAGTTTCCAAGTCTTACAGTCACTTGTTCTTTAGATTGAAATGCTAATAACACTTCTTTGCACAAACTCTGCCTTGGTGCAGGTAATATTGAACTCAACTTCTGAAGCCCTTAGGATTTTCACATTCTCTAAACAACATGAAGAAGTTCAAATATATTTGCTTATGAACTATAACTTGAGGGAGCGAGTGGCAGATGGGTTTCCAGAAATAGTACATGTATATTTCCGTACCACTGCCATCTTGATCAATGGTCTGAAAGACAATCCACAGTTTCTTTTGGTGATCTGTCACATACTTGACAAACTCTTCAAATGACATGTGTCCATCAAGGTTCTGATCCCCTAAACTCATAATTTGCTGTGACACACAAACAAAAAAATTGTACTTAATTAACATCATATGAATGAACACATATTCAGCTAAACAGAAACCCACTAAGTGATAATCTGGCCCCTGAAATGGGAATTAATAAAATAAAAACATTTTCTTTATCGTTACAGCAAGGTGGAGAAATTCAAAGTTTTCTTATTGTTGTTATCATTTTGGGAGCATGAGGATGGCACAGTGTTCAAAGCATTTGTCGGTCATGAGGCAAGGCTTAATTCCCAGATTTGACACCAATTCTGGCTGAGTCCATTGTTGGTTCTTGCACTTGTTCAGCGAAGTTTTTCCTTCTGGGTATTCAGTTTTTTTCCTTCCCTTCAAAACTATACCCAATCGGACCAGGTAAACACAGGCACTTCGAAATGAGCTCTGAAGCCCTCTGATGTCCCAGGGATAAACAAAATTATTTCAGTATTTTTAATTATTATTTTACCACAATAGCACTGCTAGTGCATGTAATCTTGCAATCTGATTGGCTACAACATTTTGGCCACTGCGATGACGAATATTGTTGTCAATAAGAGTACGGACAATGCTAAACCAATTGATTTGTTAATTAGAAAAATGATTTAATATTTGTCCTAACCTTGTAGAAAAACAATAGAAAGAAGCAGTGAACTAAAACTGCCTAAAATGCTGCATAACAGATTTATTTATCAGTATACACTCTTCTACAAGGAATAAGAAAAAGCATTTATCCCGGGAATCACCGTTGCGTGCCATGGAAGGCAATCTTAACGCATCGCCAACTTTCAGCGATTTGAATCTCAGAAGGATCCAATGGCTCTCATGACAAATTATGAAAAACAAGATGCCTTACAGAAAGCCAAAGAAATGTAAAAATGCAAGAGATTTTTTTTCTGACAGTGATTTAGGTCCAAAAAGCAATCACACAAAACCAGAATCCAGCTTAAGTACGTCTAAAGCTTAAGTGTTAATTCAAGATCGAGAGCAATGCAATAATTATAAGCTTACACTTTTAACGCTGCCCAATTTAGAAAACGCAACATCGCAACATTTTTGTACATACGACTAAAATGTCACTTAAAACGTTAGCCCAAGTTTGACCTTAGTGTAATTGAAATTAAGGCATCTAATGAGGTGATGTGTCAAGCGATAAAGGCTAATTATATACATTGATGCAGTGATAACCTGTGCTTGGCCGGCTTTGTATCTCGATCCATGAATATGTTTTAGACCTTCTGCGAGTTCGTAAACATCTATTCTCCCATCGTTGTTTTTATCAAGCTTCTTAAACAGATCCTCTATTTCTTCTTTATCCATCTGGTAACCTTCTTCGTCGTGGTTTTTGTGATCTAAATCATCTGCACCATGGACCATGTTTACAACGTCGGAACCATGATGGCAGTTCGGCTCCAGCTCTGCAGCCTGGCCTCGCCGCATCTTTTTGGTTCCAATAGTCGTTCCAATACTTACAGACGTTCCATTTTGCAGTTTAGATCGTCGGAACGAAAATTGAGTTCTTCGGCTTCTCTGGTGCTCTTGTAAAAGAATATTCGCCTTCCAGTTTTCTCATGAAATTTATCCATTGCAAAAGAAAAGAAGAGGCTTTGAAAATAGTCCGCTGAACAAGAGAGATTGCTTGCTCATTGTTAAGAAAGCAAAGAAACGCAGGCTTTATTAACACAACTTTAATCCGCTCGACTGGGTTCAAATAATTGTTTTAGTATAATTTTCAGCGGTGAATATAAGAAAGTGCAAAACAACGTGCTAAAACTCGATAAAAAGGCACGAAAAGTTCTTGCTTAGCTTAGCAGCCGCGATATTCACCGGGTAGCGCGGTGAATATAACGCCGAATTCTTATATTCACCGCTGAAAATTATACTAATGGAGGCAGGAGCCCATTACCCGTAATGGGCTCCTGATGGAGGGTATTACATGGCTGCGCGGAGATACGAAATTTCTCTTCGAGTGTTGAAAAATATTTTTCAACATGAGAAGAGAAATTTCGTATCTCCAAGCGACCATGTAATTTTCTTTTTACTATATAAAATCGTCACAATACAACAAAAGATGCTTTACATGTATTCTTTATTTCAACTAAGGTTTTTGAAATAAAAATGATATCACACATGTGTGGATAGCGTTTTTATCGATTTGCTACCACTCGGTATACCACTCAATTTTATGTAATAACATCGATTTACAACTGGATGTACAACCCGAGAAGGCGGGTTAAAACAAGTCACGTGACACTAGAATCTACATACCGTACTAGGGTAGGGTAAAATGTTCATAGGTCCAGTCTCACTGGTTTCTTAATGACTCTACCTAATCGTGCACAACGGGCTGTAACACTCATCAGTACAAGGGAAGAGAAGGTCGGACAAGGGTCGGACATAAGTAAATTTAAAAATAAAACCACCCTTGCGTAAAGAAATCGTACAAGTGAGGTACATCAGTACTGTTGATATTACAAAAATACTACAGACAGACCCTCCCAAGAAAAGTTAGTCCACTGATACATGATGAAAATATTACATGTGAGACATATGTAAAAGCAGTAAACGTAAACAGAAAATTTGCTGCTCCGGTACAAGACCAGAGGAACTTCTCTTAGCTTCATGTGATGGAACGCAATGACGTACATGCAACATAGATGCCACCTCCAGTTTTCGCCGCCATTTCGGCGGGTATGCAAAGGGGACGGGAATTACAGTGTTTGAAAAATTTGTATTCAGTGCCGTAGCATGGGGAGTGGCCGGGGGGCCGAGCCGGCCCCAAAATTTGGCTAACACAAAATAAAAATATTCAAAAGTAAAATAGTTTGTGGGGTCTATGTAATAGATAAGTAGTTTATTTTTCACACAACACTGACATGTTGCATGTCAATTTGTATAAACCTGTTCAATAAGGAATAAGGAGGGTGCAACGTTCAACTAACATATCAGATCAATGATTTCAGTCAGTTAACAATTACTGGAAACTGCTATCAGAAGGCTGGAAATGCTATATTAGGGACCCCAGATTTGAAAATCTCCCGGGGCAGCGTGCCCCCGGACGCCCCTAGAAACTCGCGCCTTCGGCGTTCGTGATGTGCCCCCCTAATAAATTTAACCCTGCTACCGCATTGGTATTGCTAATTCGAGTTACCAGGCAAAGCGTTTCAAGAAAAAAAGATTGTGGTGCCAGAAATCTATGGCTTTTTAAATTTTTCCATACATTCGTCTGTAATTTCCAGGTAAAAAATTACAGAAGAATGTATGGAAAAATCCAAAAAGCCAGAGAACGCTTTCTGGCTCAGGTAATTCCCTCAATTTTTTTTAGTGAAGCCTTTGCCTAGTATCTTAAAATAGCAATAAACTGCGAGGTGGTCGCACCGTGCTATCGCCGGCGTTGTAGGACCACAGACTCTTTGGTAATAAGACTTGCACCAAGTCGACTTTTTTGACATTTCGTGCAAGCAAGTCTATTTAGTAACAGCAATATTTTTCAAATGAGCTTGAGGAACTTGTAGTAGATTGCGCTGGCACGGTCCGTGGGCCACCGCGGCCGTAGCGTCATCGAGAACAAGGACTTTACCGAGCAGCGCACGCGCTAAACACACCAACTGACGCTGACCCACACTATGAACAGTGTATTGCTTCATTACTGCCTCACCAACTTATGCGCGCTACACGTGCGTATGTTTATACTGTAATCTCAGCGATATCAAACATCAATGCCATCAATCATAATCCTCTATTCCTCTTAGCTCTCTCCAGAATTTATTCCGATTTTTTTTCCTTAGCTTGTGTGCGCCATACGTGCCTATGTTATTACGTATGGGATTACAGTGAGTCTGGATCGCAGATCGTGGATAATGATCCTTGATCCTTCCTCCGGCTGTCTCCAGGATACAAAATAAAGGCAAGGTCAGCGTGGATTTGCCGGCCCCGGAGCGACCCACAATACCCATCTGATAGTACAGCATGGAGGGCCAGTTTATGACGGCCAACGCTTTTAATAATCTATTAAATTATATTGCCTTGCAACATTACATTACGCAAACCTGCATTGGCGTCTCCGAGTACTCCCTGACACGCTCAATGTTTGTTTTGCAACATGTTTTCTTCGGAAACACAGAAGACAAAAATTGGATGGAATCAATTGATTCCCTTGTTCGTGGTATTGTGCAAACTTCGATTTGCTGAATCAAAGCCTTTCCAATGGGTTGATGCCTACTCTTGCGTTTTCACTACACAGCTCAGAGGTTGGCCGAAAAATCTGGCTCACTATAAGCCAATCAAAAGAGCACAAGCAAAACCAGTTTCCCGCACTTAGCGTCAGCTTCAAAAACTGGCTTTGGTCTTACAATACTCAGCAGACATTTCTCCAGCAGCTAATGACATATTTAGTAACAAACCTAACCTACTACAGCTATATCTTCTACGATAGCTGCTACTGTATGACTTGGGACATGAATCAGGTCTTACACCAAGTAGTACCCGGTACAGAAGTACATGGGGTAGCATGACGTTCTTTCCAACTTGACTGTCCCGCCCTGTCCTGCCAAGAAAGGGAAAAAAGCCATAGGTAACTTTTCATTCGGTAGGGCGTGCAAGACACACAGCTATGTGATTGGCTTTTGCCGATTCCTGTTTTTCTCGTTGCTCCGGCTATCAATAAAAACTCGTAATCGTTGTCGTGAGAAGTTACGGTGGAGGTTATGATGTGGCGTCTTTCGAACGTTTTGAGGAACACCAGTTGGAGCTCAGTCAGTCGTTCGACAACTTGTCTAACGAGATGTGTTCGAAAGGAATCCAGCTCGTCCCAAGAAGACGCGAAAGCTGAAGTGCCTTATAAGACTTTACAGGTGATGTCACGTAAGCTTCAGATGCCTCTTCATGGCTAAACCCACATCTTTAAGTATTGTTCTATTCCAAGAGCGCACCCATCTCCCCCCGGGGCAAACCCCCGCGCATTTGACTTAAATTGGCTAAAATTTAAAATTACCTGCAACATCAGCATCAATCTAAAGAAAGGGTAAATGCTGTAATTGTATGGTAACTCATGGTTCAAGAAACTCCACTCATTATACCCATTGGTATTCCCTTGAAGCCAAATTGACCACAGGAACTCTTTAGTTTAGGGGTCTTGCATGCCTTCTGGTGTGGAGAGCATTGATAATGATGATGATGGTGATGATGATGGCTGTTGCATGTATTTGGAAAACAGACAGACGATAAGAAGGTCCCAGATGTTGTACCAGCAGAGGCTGATGTGGTCATTATTGGTGGAGGATCAGTAGGCGCTAGTACTCTGTACCACTTAACCAAACTTGGCATCAGCAATGCATTGTTGTTAGAGCGCGATCAGCTGACATCAGGAACAACATGGCACAGTGCTGGATTAGTGTGGAGACTAAGACCCAGTGATGTGGAAGTAGAACTGTTAGATTGGACTCGCAAACTTGCTAAAGATGTTTTAGAAAAGGAGACAGGATTGTGGTCTGGATGGAATGAAAATGGTGGCATGTTTATTGCAAACAATAAAGAAAGATTGGACGAGTACAAGAGACTGATGACAGTAAGTTGTAGTGCTTTATTACCTTGGGGAGAAAGACTCAAACAAAAGTGACTTCAGGTGTACTAGTGGGGAGAGTTGAAAACACTGACCCCTAGTCCATGGACTACCCTGATGGACTACCCCAACGGACTACCCCCAAAAATAGCATTTCAAGTGAGTACTGTTGGTCGTAAGCAGCGTCACAGTTAGTCTTTATCCTAAACATCCATTTAAACGGCATTAGTCAACAGTATTTAAGTCTAAGCACCCATTTTAAAAAGGTTATTTTTCAATAATGTTGTGATGGCCGATTACTTCATGTAAGTGAAGTGAAACTAAGTCATAAGTTGTATGTGGCCTTGCAGACATATATAAATAAGCTACATGCAATGTAAGTACATAATCAATTCAATACTTTCAATAGTACTCAATCAAAATAGTATTTGGTAAAGTTAGTCTATTTTAGGGTAGTCTGTTTGGGTAGTCTGTCGGGGTAGTCCATGGACTAGGGGTCAGTGTTTTCAACTCTCCCGTACTAGTGTCATAAATTTTCAATGAAACTCTTAAAAGTTATTTAATGTTTGTTTGTGTTCACTTCTAAAACACCAAACTTGGCATCAGCAATATTAGTTATAAATTTTGTGGTCTGCTTTCACCCAGAGTAATAATATTATTCCATACCACAAACATGGAACACTACAGAGGTTTAATATTCCTTTATGGCCTTTTTATGGAAGTATTAATCCCTCTCCTTTTGGAATATTCTAATCTGCCTACTTGGAATTAGCAAATGATCTAAATTACTTAATTCACACAAATGTTATCCATTCAAGATGAGCCAGGAAAAATGAAACCATGTTTTGAATGGTGCTTTTTTTAATTGTCCATTCAGCTTGGCAAGGCCTATGGTGTTGAATCATTTGTCCTTGGACCCAAAGAGTCCAAGGAGCTGTATCCTTTGTTAAATGTGGATGACATGTATGGCTCACTTTACAGCCCTGGAGATGGCACTATTGACCCAGCCAGCTGGGCCACTACTCTTACAAGAGCAGCAACAAAGAATGGCAGCAAGGTGATAATACAACCACAATTGCATTCATTTAATTTACTATTACTTCATAATTCCTCCAGCCATTGCTAATTATTAGAATTTCACAGTCCATTATGATTATACTGATTGGCTTCATTTTTGTCCAGTTTTTGTCACCATTTTTTGTCATTTTAAGAAAGTTATGACTCAGACATGGCTGTCATTAAGAGCTCGTGGGGAAAAAGACCTTTTTCCTTCTTCCAAGAGTTTCATCTCAGCTAGCCAGCCTACTTACAACATTAACTGCAATACTTTTAACACTACACTTAACTTTTTCATCATTGCTATTTCTCTCGTGTGTGTAGTGTAGAAACTTGTGGACAACCCAGTGATTGTGTGTTTACTGGTTATTTTGTCAATCATAACAATAGTAACCATAATAATCGAATGGTCAAAGGTTTGACTCCTGTTGACTGTTGGAGCACTCGGACATTTTCCTAATAGATTCATCTCTTCAACAATGTTTTGGTGTATAAAGCAATTGAAGCTATGTCAGAACATATTTGGGAAAATGTACTTCTTTTTTGTAACCCAATATCTTTCTGGTTTTTAATTAAATATTCAGGTGTTTGAGAATTGTCCCGTCACAGGAATTGAAACTAAAGTGGATGACTTAGGATTGAAAAGAGTCTGTGCTGTACAGACCCCGAGTGGTACCATCAAAACTAACTGTGTCGTCAATTGTGCTGGAGTGTGGTCACCATATATAGGGGGGTTATGCAGTGTTACTGTTCCACTAGTTGCATTGTATCATGCTTACATTGTAACAGAGAGAATTGAGGGAATACAGAACATGCCTAATGTAAGGGATCATGATGCGTCAGTTTATCTTAAACTGCAAGGCGATGGACTCTCTGTTGGGGGCTATGAGAGTAACCCAATTTTTTGGGATGAGGTGAGGATAACACCTTTTTACTCTAGCCGTAGACGGCTAGAGTTATGTTTTCGTGTTTGAATTTTTTTTTTTTCGGGTCACGATTTTCCAATCAATTATCGATTACTATCGATATCAGTTTGAGCGGGCTTTTTAAATAAGTGTACGCACTGGGATTTGAACCCGCGCTCTCCTACGTCAAAGGCGGTAGCGATGTCCACAAGGCTATCGAGCCAAGGTCGCGTCCGCAGGGGAAAACCATCTATTAAGACCTTCTTTACGTGACCGGAAACCATCATTTCCCCATATCCGGTTTTATTATGCTGCCTGTCAGCCATCTTTAGCCAGCTACTTTCTTTTCATTGTACAATTACTGCTGGTGAAATGTCATCAAAATGCCATCGCAAAAACTTGTCAAGCATCCGTTTCCCAATTTTGAATCAAATCAATGCGTATTGTAACATTTTTAGGTCTCTACAACGAGGTCAATTCTACGATCTGAGTTTTGTCGATGTTATCGCTATCGTTGTGGAGTGTTTCACTGACCAGTTTGCTGGGCCGGCTACTGTTTGCTATCAGCTTTCTAGCATAAAATTAAACCTTAAAATTTCAATCGAAAATCGGCTAAAAGAGAGGCTAGAGTATAGGCTACCTGTAGCCTCTTGTTTATTTCTTGTCTTGGCACGAGTGAGGAGAATTCCAAAATCGCTGATGAGCATCACATCATAGCACAGATAGTGTTTGTGACTTGAAAAAACAATTTCCCTTGTTTTCATGGTGGTAAATGGGTGAAAATGTCATTTACCAGCCATGGCCAGTCCATTTTGGGGGGAAAAAAATGGGCCTGAGGTCTTGAGCACCGCTGGGGGGCAAAATGGACCTCACCTGGCTGGTGAATAAAATGCATATACCATACCTTACATTTCCTTCCCCCATCACGAAGTCACCGGATCAGTCACCACTAGTAACAGCACAAAGTCAATGCATGCGTGATTGCTAGCTAGAAAGTTGACCAGTTTAACTAGTCCCGGCTCACTTCATTCTCATTTCTGATTAACACTTTGCAATAATATTACCAGTACGTGTATTTTGCTTCGTGATATTTTCAGGTCAGCAACAAGTTTGCATTTTCACTCTTTGATTTGGATTGGGACGTCTTCAGTGCTCACATTGAAGGAGCATGTAATCGGGTACCAGTGATAGCCAAGACTGGTGTTAAATCAACTGTTTGTGGACCTGAATCGTTCACACCTGATCATAAACCACTGATGGGTGAAGCTCCTGAGCTGCGTGGATTTTACCATGGATGTGGCTTTAACTCAGCAGGCATTATGCTTGCCGGAGGGTGTGGTCGAGAGTTGGCCCATTGGGTGGTAGACGGACACCCACAACTTGACATGTATGGATATGATATCAGGTGAGCAGAATTGAGAAGGCTTCCACATAGATTAAATGACAAGATTACCTAAGGAAGGAACTATAACTCAAATGACAGAACTATTGACCCCGCTGCTCCATTTTAACCAGATCCAACAGATCGCTTTCTGACTCACATGACCAGCTGCCGTATTGATTTAGTGAAACAAAAGGAAATATTTGCATAAAAATGAGCTCAAGTCCACGAGGATTGTTTTGGGACCCCAAAATGGCCACCATTTCTTTGTTTAGGTACACCAATATGGCCACCATGATGTCAATAGTTAGACCTTGTAATCAGCTTTGATTTTCTTCCTTCTGAAAATTGGGTTGCCATAGTGAGTGATGTATAATTATTGTACATCCAAGTTACTTTCACTTGATTCATCAGTTACTAACCTCAAAGAAAGCAAGCACTGTGCCACACTTGCAATTAGCTTTGTGTTTCCTGAAGTTGAAGATTGAAACTGCTCCCTCAATTTAAAGCAGCATCTGTAGTGCTACCCAGGCATGACAGTGTTGCTTAAAACAAAGTATATTCAGATAGACATTAATTTGGCTTGGATCCCAGCCACAAGCAAGCTACATTTGGGGCAACTTAATTTTCTAGTGGGTAGATAATTAACATTCAGAGTTTGGAGACAAATCATTGTAACTTCCTATTATGTTATTTTGAAAGTTGGACACCTAAAATTATTTATCATGTTACCTTTAGAGACCAAATGACGACCTTTGGTGAGGCTCAAAGTGATGCTCTGTGTATGGCTGTATATTATGAAATAATGAATTAATAATTTTTTTGCATTGTTAATGGCTTTTATAGACGATTCCACTCATCTGTTACTGCTGATCAAAAATGGCTGAGAGAGAGAAGCCATGAATCTTATGCAAAGAATTATTCTGTTGTGTTCCCTCATGATGAACCACTGGCTGGTAGGAACATGCGTCGTGACCCTTTTCATAAGGTACGAGGTTTCTTATTTGTTGCTTTTTGTTGTAAGAGGGTAACTTTTTTATTAAGTATTCCTGAATACCTTTTTAGACAAGATATATATTGAATGGTTTTAAGCCATGAAACAATTATTTTAATGTGATCATTGGGATGTCCTTAGGGACAAAATTAATACTTAAATGACTCTGGAACATAATAGGCAAAACGAAAATTGCTTAGTAAGCTGTTAAAATTTGCACTGTAATGTAGCTGAGAGGTTTATCTTTTTGCAATCCCTAAACTTGCAATTTCAGGCTCTGTTAGACAGAGGATGTGTATATCAAGAACGACATGGCTGGGAGAGACCTGGCTGGTTTGTTCCTGATGCAGTTGCTGAGGTAACTAAATAATGACCTCAGTAACAGTTAGCAATAACAGTTACTTCTGACCATCAGTTCAGTCACTGTTTTGTAATAATATTAATTATTAATACACATTAATTACTACAATTCTCAGTTGAGTAAGGCACGGAGGAAGTTTGGTGGTAAAGTTTTGACATTCAAATTACCATGTTGTCAGGGGCAACTTGCTATGTTTCCAATGGTAACTTTTCAGATTTTGACATTATTCAGTGACAAAGCAGGCCAATCACTGAATGACGTCAAAATATAAAAAGTTACTGTTGGAAACATAGCAAGTTGCCCTTGACAACATGGTAATTTGAATGTCAAAACTTTACCACCAAACTTCCTCCGTGCCTTACTCAACTGAGAATCGTAGTAATTTACATTGAAGTTGAGAGGTGTTTGTGTGTTGGATTTTAAAGCTGAAGGAGTATGACTACTATGGAGCATATGGAGGTGGGGAAAACAAGGATTACAAGTACAATGAGCTGCTTGGTCAGGAATACACATTCAACTTTCCACCACATCACAATATTGTAAGTAATGTATGAATCCACTGGAACTTCCTTAGAGGGTGGGGGGGGGGGGCAAACTCTTCAATGGACTGAATAAACATGTAGTTAAAATCGAATTTATGGAGAGGTGGGGGATCAAAAGCAAAAAGACCTTTAGAGGAGGGGGGAGGGTTAGGAGATTTGAATACTGGTTTCTTTATGATGGTACAGAAGCTGTAGCTTCGGACAATCCAAAGAGGGGAAGCAAATGTTAAAGTTTGTTGTTATGATAACTCAGGTTGTTATTATAATTCTAGGTGTGATTCGAACTTGAACTCGGTTTTTGGAAATCTGAGGAAATGTTTTTGTACTTATGTATTCCTTTCCATGTATTTGTGGAGTTGTAGCTTTCACTTTCAGCCTCCCACTGTTAAGCATTTCCTTTCCTTTTAACTCCTTTTTTTTATCTCTGGGGATTGCTAATTATTCTCATATGTACAACAGCGTGTGAAACAAGGTGTTTGTTGTTGTCTTTAGATTGGTAAAGAATGCCTAGGATGTCGAGAGAGGGTGGCAGTTTTTAACATGTCCTACTTTGCCAAGTATTATCTGACAGGACATGATGCTCAGAAGGCAGTGGACTGGATATTTACTAATAATATGGCAAAACCACCAGGTATATGTACATGTCATGGTATTCAGCTTATTTCACCAACCAAAAGAGACCTTTTCACCATCTGAAATTTAACCAAACACAAAGGTGTTGGGATTTTGTTACAGATTCCTTGCTCCAAATTGTAGTTTTTTAGCTATTTCTCTGCAGTTCACCATGTACTGTAAATTATTAATAATTATTATTGTTGGCAGGTGCAACTACTTACACATGCATGTTAAGTAAAGATGCTGGTGTGGAGGCAGATATAACAGTCAGTGTGTTGGAAAATGGAGATAGTTCAAGTGTTATACAACCGAAGTTTGAAGGTACATACAATGGTCATTTTTTGAAGGGATGTTGTTATTTGCTTTTATTAACAATACACATACAAGTAATGGACTAATATCACAGGTGACAACTTACAATGATTTTTTTTATCATTTCTACCAAAAATGTCTGAAATTATGTTTTGCAATAGCCTTCAGTTCAGTCAAATAACATGTGTATACAAAATTATGTTCTTTGGCTAATTTTTGCAAATCATGATACTTGACTCAATGCAAAAAATGTTTGTTGTTACAATATAGTCTTGCACAAAACAATATAAGTTCTATTTTGCGACACCAGTGATTGTACAGTGTGTATATTGGATGAATGGGTCAATATCAGATTCTGATACACATTTGAAGGCCTCTGGCCAAAAACATCCTAACTGACTTTTGTTCAGTTAATAGATAATTTTGTAAAATCAGGGTCAAATTCCAGCAAATCCACTCCTCTTGAAAACCACAGGGTAAATGTCCCAATGTTGTTTGCCAATGGGATGAAAAAAGGCAAAAAAACAATTTTCCCCTCTACTTTCATATTTCCATCCTCTTGCCCCCCTTCCCCCCCCCACTCCCCCCACCTCTAAGTGCCACAGTTTTTCTTCCTTTAATGTTCGTTATTTTCTTCATACACTCGATATAGATAATTGCATAACTTGATGGCTGATTATTGT
>BLFK01000602.1:2832865-2845675 GCA_014634185.1 Astreopora myriophthalma | reverse complement strand
TTTTTTTTTTTAAGTTTTGTTTTTATAATTATTTCTGTGCTTAATCTGTAACATGAAATGAAATGAACATCTAATATAGTACCATTTCCTGAAGCTCGATAGCACTTTACAACACCTTGTGAGGGACTTCCCAGGTTGCTTAATTATGGTGCGTATTGCAGGTGTGGAGTTCGTGATCTTGAATACACCTGGATAATCAATAGGATAATTTTTTGTGATCATCTCCTGTCATTACGTTTACATTACTGACCTAATTAAAACTGTTGTTTCCAGTCACAAAGCTCTTCTTGGTCTAGAAGCAATATGGCGAGATGATCAAGTTGTTGGCTTTATCCGGAGAGGAGAGTACAGCTTTGTTTTGGGCAAAAGTTTGGCTTATGGATATGTTAAAGATCCTAGTGGAAACCCAGTAACAACAGAGTTCTTGAAGTCTGGGAAATACAACATTGAGTCAATGGGACAAATGTTTCCAGCACAGTTACACATGAAAGCTCCATTCGATCCAAAGAATCTTAGAGTTCAAGGGATTTATGATAATTCAAATGAATTGACTGTTGATAAAAACACTGCATTTAATTAGGTGAATACTAGCCATTATACATATGATATAATTATCACATAATACATTTTCAGTGGAATGTGTACTGGTCTGTCAGTGTCAATTTGCGAGGTATATCAGATTGTAATAATAGTGTGAAATATGCATTGCAGTTAAATTTATATTTAATTACAAGGACATTACAGGAATATTAATTTCTTGTGTGATTTTTTTCTTATGTTACCCTGGGAAAAAATTAAATGTTTTTCTTTTAATAGAAAAAGTGTTCAGGGAGAATCATTGTTGTGGAAAAGAAAAGTTAACATGTTTTCCCCTTTCATCAGAATTTTGACCTCCTTTGCTCTCAACGACAGCTCATCCTTGGTATAAAAACATGTCAAACTCATTGATGATGTAACACAAAGAAAACAAAGGAGCAAAAAAACACGTAGCAACAAGCTAACCCTAGCAGGAGCTAAGAAAAAAACGTTTCACAGGTTTCAACACCAAGGTTAAACCCTCAGCAACTCACTACCCTTGACTGGGGAGTTGCTAACCAGGGAAAATGTCGCCCTAGATGTTGATTGATAGAGGATAATACATGGCCGCATGGAGATACGAAAGTGTTGAAAAATATTTCATGAGTGAGCACAGCACAGCAAACAAGTGAAATATTTTTCAACACTTAAAGAGAAATTTCGTATCTCCAAGCGGTCATGTAATGTTCTGCTTATTATGTAAATACCAGTGAAATAGCAAACCATTTCTCTTAAATATTTTATACTTTGACAAAGGGGCGATTTATTATGTAACCATAACAACGGTGATCTTTTCACGTGTGAAGACAACATGTTCTGTTCAAGCGTGAAAATAGCGTGTTATCGCGGAGCTCACCTGGTATTTCATTGGTGTTTATATAACAAAAGCTGTTATATTATGGGACAGGATTTACACAGTGATTGGAGCCCTCACCTTCCACCAATGTGGCCCAGGATTGATTCCTAGATTCGGCATATTTTGGTTGAGTTTGCTGGTTCTGTACTCTGCTCTGGTTTTCAATCCCCTCTCCTTAACCCATAAGTCCCCGAGAAGTCCCCCAGTGATGAGTAAAATCCTCTGGCATTAGCCAGAGTAAAATCTATGAAGTGACTAATAGACCATTTTACAGTTCTGTGCATGCTTAGTTACCAGGCCTATTTGTGCTCCAGTGCTAGATCACTGACACTTTAATATATTATTATTTCAGAGCTGTCAATCCCCCAAGTCTTCAAATATTGAGAATTGATAGAGAAGGGATCACAGATGACATCATAACGGATATGAGATCATTTCTGATGATGTCACATGACAAAAATACTTGTTGACTCTGATCAATGCATGTACCACATAAACAGTTAACATTTTAAAGTAAAATCAATTGACACCTTCAATCTTTGCAATTTGACACTAGGGAAACGCCAAAAAATGCACGAAGAATATGTCATTGGCATTGTAACATTTGATCCCATTGGTTTATTTCTGACCAATCACATTATTGCTTATATTACAATCCATCAATGGCAACGCTTGCAAGAATGGTTTTACTGGAGTTTATGAGGAAATGTTTTAATTGTGTTCCTCGATGTTAACAGTAAAATAGCTCAAACACCAAATTTTTGAAATTTTATTGTTGTGAAAGACGAGTCTCACAAAAAATGGCAAATTTCAGACATTATCCGGGAGATTTCAGGCTATAATCTGGAGACTGGGAGATACGGTCCAAAATATGAGGTCTCCCGGATTACCCAGGAGAGTTGACAGCCCTGTAATATTTACACTGACCAGTGTATAAAGAGGACAAACGTGTTATGCTCCAAAAAGGAGTTTATTCATCTTTAGTTGGTATTTAAAGTGTGGAACACTTAAAAAAATATAAAACATCTACTCAATTTACAAACAGTCTTAGTTTATTACAGTTATGGTAAATAAATCTTAAGTCCTACTTGGGTCAAACCGAACTGGAAACTGCATCCAAGAAAAACTAACAGAACAATGTCAAGCATCAATGAACTGATAACCTTTTAAATTTAGAATTGGCAATAAAAACAATCTTCCTATAATTTTCCACGTTATTTTAAGGAAATCTTTTGTTGCAGATTTTTCTGGTTGTGTATATACCAACCAGATTCTATGTGTTTTTCCTGTCCAAAGAGCATTCTAAAACCATCAATACAATCAGAATGGATGTCAGTCTCTGATAGTTTAAAATGATAGTGAAAGGGCTTGGATATAAGACTACCATCAATGATTTTGGGTCGACTCCCTCTTGTTCTTGTTTTGCGGCTGAAGATTGTCATTAATATTCACAACAGGGAACTCATAATAATATCACAATAACCAGCTTTACAAATAAGGCTTTTACGTATCTGGTTATTTTTGCAGATTTTTAGAATCACTTAGTGCAGTCAATGTCAATGCCAACGATTTAAACAGGACCCTTTCCATGTTTTTTGTTTGTTTTTATTTCTTGTTCTGCGAACACTGCACCACTTACACTAAAGACCTGCAACTGATAGTAACAAAAATTATTGTCCAAACACATATCTCCAGTTCTACTGAGGAACTTTTACGTATCACAGAGCATTTTGTAGTCTGATTTAACAAAAAAATCAGTTTCTCACATGAATGTTGGAATTACAGTGTCTCCAGTTTAAATTGCACAAATCTTAGATTTGAAAGCCTGAATTATGTGAGGCGTTTGACACCTCAAAAGATCCAAAATATAAATAACCACTTACAATATAATGCTTGATTTGTCTTCACAACAAAATGCGCAAAAAAACAATGAGCCACATGATGCCAAACATAAAAATATTGCACAGGTTGTGCCAAAAGGGTATTCAAAGGCATGGATATTTGGAACCTTAAGTTGAGAGATCCTTACCAAACTATTTTCATAGGCCCTTGTCCCACCCTGAAATGGGCAATTTGTTATAAGCTTATAATTTACTCAGTAAAATACATGTTGGAGATGAAAGAATGAACAAATCTCAACAATACTTTTGGTGATTTGCTTCATTCAAAGAGACTTAAGTCAGAAACTTACTTCACCACCGATCATATAATTGTGCCTAACCCCAACACATTTTATTTCACCAAAGTTAAATTTCCAGACCATGAAACAAAATATATTTACCTTTACTTATTTAAGTTAACAAAACTAGCAGTCATTTGGTCCCACGAGCAGGCTAGTGAAAGGCACTGGTCTACCCCTGAAATGATCTCACAAACTTCTTTGCATTCCAGTTTTGAAAGTATTTTTTTTTTTAATCAGTGTTAAAAGCTGACATCTTGGTGTCTTCATGATGCCATATTTATCAACCTATGAGGTAAAAAATTATGCGGGTTATAAATATCAGTTTCCAAGTGTCTAAAGTAGCACAATAACAAGAGCTCAAAAACACTCTTTAAACAAATACTTTCTTACTGACAGAGTCAGTTTGCACGTTTAAAATGGGTTTAAGCTTGCAGATAAAAAGCATCTCCTTGATGAAACAATCAAACTTGTTTTTACATTTAGTAACCACGTGAAACTGTTCTAAAAGACACACGGGCATTTTGGCACTGTGTTTGTTTAAATAACGAATTCTGCATCGTAAATCAGTTTCTGACGTCATTTCAGGAATAGACTCGTGCTTCTCACTAGCTCAGCCACAGACTAAAGGACTGTCAGTTTTGGCAAAGTTTTATGGCATCAAAAGCTCAGTTTTGAGGAGGAAAGGCTAAATGATGTTTTATGGTCTTGACATTTAAATTTTTGCAAAAGAAAATATTCTGGGGTCAGGCACACTTTAACACCAGCCTTTGGTATAACTGCTTGCAGTCTTCTTTTTCTCATAGGATCTGTTGACTGTTAAGCTATGAATGCTGTCTTGCCTACACACTTGGCTTTGCTACTGCAGCTTTCCAGACTCAACACTTTACAAACCCCGAGAGAAAACAGGACCTGAAGCCGTCTAAGGGTGCTTTCGAATGGGAAAGCTGGATTTAGATCTTGAAATCCAGATCCTTTGGATTTCCAATCAAACACAAAATCTGAAAACGGATTTCGCTGCAGATTTCGTTAACTGAAATCCTTCCCCATTATGGATTTCAATTAACAAAATCCGTCGCAAAATCTGTTTTCGGATTTTGTGTTCAATTGGAAATCCACAAGATCTGGATTAGATTTCCCAATCGAAAGCACCCTAAGGTGAATGTTTTTATTATATATTTACAAGTTCTTTACCTAGTAAAAATCCTTGAGGGTATTTAAAAATATATTTGCCAAGGTTCTGACTAAGGTTAATTTTTTTGTGCTTAAAATGTTATCTGGCCAATATCATTCATGACAGTTGTACAGTTTGAAAAATTGAACATTTTAACTATAGAGAGTATTAAGTAATAATCACAGATGCAAAAGAATTGTAATTGCAATAATTGAATTAATCCCACATAACCTTGAACCAAGTCATGCCAACGTTCTTTACTAACCAAATCAGATATCACCGTTGAGCTCAAAGAAAATTATATATTTTTTTTTTTGCCCATAAGAAAGAAATTACCAATACCTAGAGAACAATTTATCATTTATCAGCTTCTTACATTCTTTTAAAGAGGTTATTTAAAGTTACTGCAAAGAGTTAGCCACAATGAAATTAGATGATTGATGATTGCAAGATTAGCCACCAACAATAATCGAAGTACTCTGTATATCCACACGGAAACAGACATGTGATTTGTTCGGAAGGAACACCAGTTTCTGCCATGATTGGGTCTCACTCGAGTATTGCTCTAAGCCCCAATATTGATGTACATATTCTCCTCACTGTTATGCACAGGTTTCGCTTGGTACTGGTGTGAAGAATTTTGTTGAACAAGATAATTTTTGATAATCACTTTGTTCATTCTCTCTGCCATGTATGTTTGTTGCATGTTGACCACGTAGTGACTGGTCCCATGGGGAACAGTGAGACAAAATTCACTGTTCCCCAAGGGACTAGTCATTAAGCGATTTGTTACAATGCAAAACAAATGGGTCAAACTTTCTCCACTGCGCAGGCAGTCGCTTGATAAAAACAAAAGCAAATTTTGAAAAACGTGCTGAGATTCCAGCAACATCAGGCCACCTTCAAATGCACACTCTGATCACGTTTAACAGCGGTCAACATTTCGCGGCTAACAGTGAACTGTTTCCTGTTCGACGTCATAGTTTTCGCAATGTTGCCTGCTCATGGCATTTGGTGGTAAACATTGTCAGTTTCATTGTTAGATGTCATGGCAGGGTCGTAACGAGGTATATGGGATCAGGGATCAAAGGCCAAAAAAAGGGTGGGATCCGGGATCACAGCCTCGGGATCTGGGATCACAACCCCAGGGATCGGGATCAGCGGTGTTTTTCATTGGATCAAGGATCAGGCCTTCTGGATCAACAAAATTTTGCAGGATCAGGGATCAATCAATTATCATCACTTTTGGAACCAGGGATAAAAAATTGGGGTAAAATTACGGGATCAGCGATGAAAAAATATACCTCGTTACGACCCTGTCATGGGGCCATGAACTAGCCAATGAATGGGTGCACTGTAGCAGGAAAAATGCCAGCTATATAACAATATAAATTTGGGCTTGAACAGTAAACTCTCCAGACCTAAATGTGACCAATGAGGAGGTAGATCAGCCTTCTATTCCAAATCTTTGGTGGTCAATATAACTCTCCTTAAAACCCACATCAGTTGCAAAGGCAAGCAATGTTCATGCTGCACTTGAAAGTCATCTTTTTGTTGAGTGGAGAAGTTCTGACAAGGAATCGCTGGCACAAATCTGCCCTGTGAGACTCAACATAAAAAGACGCTCCAAACTCTTTGTTCCAATCGATCGCAATTCTGGTAATCTTAGTAAAATGTTTCCAAAGCGATTAGGTTCATTAGGATGAAAGTTGTTGTTGTATTCCAGTAATGATGCATGAACTTTATCCTGCAGTCCTTCAATCTGTTGTTGATCATCAAGGCCTTTGACATCTAAGTAATATTAAAGCAGATCTGATGTTAAAAACTCAGATGTCAGGTGCCTGGCTGACCAGACAGTGGTAGACATTATCCTTTACACAAAAAGGCCAACATCAACCTCGTTGCCAGGGTCTTTCATCTCCCCACCCCAGAGGGCTGGTCACGTGTCTCCCTGTCAAAACAAAGTCCTCAGGAAGGGGCCTTAATTCTCAGACTTTGGTCGATGTCTTTGGAACGTTACTAGTAACAGTTGTGGTGAGGGATACAAATCACGGTATCATCTGTCTCACAGAACTGACTTTGTTTCCCTCCAAGCTACGTCTTAAACTTTCCTGTTAAGATTGCACAAAGGCTTTTTTCATTTTCTGCTTTTCTGCTGTATTCTTGCTTTACACGGAATGTGAATTTAAAATTTTAAATCTGTCCACGTAAACGCTGGTAACCGTATCATGGTTATGAAACGAAAATAGCAAAATTAAATGTATCAAGTTATGCATGGTGACAAATTTTATTTACATTCGTGAAAATGCACTGTTTTTCTTTCATGCTGAAAGCACTAAAGGAAAACACAACAATTTGAAAACTAACATTCTCTACTCACTACACTGTGCTTTGCAGAAATGTAGTCGATCCACGGCAGCTACTCTTCACGTAGGGCTGCTTTTGATACGATGCTATCAAGTCTTTCTTTAATTGTCCTCGAATGTTTCAGAGTTTAAGGTGCAGGTGGCGATATCTATGTACACCTTTTTGCTCTTTCAAACAATGTTTGGCTCTTCGGAATCGTCTTTTAAAAAATCTTGAAGTTGTTTCATAGCTGTTGCTTGCACACTTGATGCAGCACACTTGATGCAGCACACTTGATGCAGCAATCAGTCGTTTTGTGGCAGACATTTCCTTCCACAAACAAATTCTTCAAGTGTGCAATTTCTCCCATAGACATACAAAGCCCACAGCAGCTCATGCTTTTTAGTGTCTGCACACAAACTGATCCTGGCCTGGTGGGCTGAGTGCATGCAAATTTCTTCCTCTCCACTCCCTCCCAAGATATAAATTTTTGTCATCTCCCAGATTTTGGGAGGCACATGACCAACCTGCTCCCTCTGGGGTGGGGAGAAGAAAGACCCTGGGAACAAGTTTGTGCCAACATAAGACCAACACTCATCTGATGTTGGGAAAATGTTGGCTGAATCCAAAAATAAACAGTTGATTTAATGCACTTTAAACAAGCCTTCAACAGGCTTTCAACATTTTCATGCTTCCAAAAATCTCCAAATGCTCCCAACATTTAGTTCAGCAAGGTGTTGAATGCATTTTGAAGCAAAAGTTGAAACTGCTGTCTGTAAGAAGCTTTCATTTACCCATGACATACAAGTACTAAATCTCAACTCTTTTAAAGGAGCTCTGTCACGATATTTTGAGGTATTTTGATCATCGACAAATTTACCTTTAAATTGAAGGAAACCTGAAAATAATGCTTTACAAAGGTGGAAAAACACCAAAGAGATAATAATAAACCAGAAAGGAGCAATGATGGTTAAGGATGGAGAAGATTGACACGGATTACAAACAACAAAATTGAAAAGTTTAGCTAAACTTTTCAAACCCATTTAACCGTGACATAGCTCCTTTAAGTATTGATACATGTAATTAGAAAATGATCTTGAGTGTGATATCATGGGCACAAAAAAATTATTTATCTGACTTAGTTTTCTCACCTGGATTTAAAAGAACAATCACTTTGATGCATACAAATTCAGCATGATCTAAATTCAGTTCCTTGAACTTTGCTGTGAGTTGCATTACACGATGCATAATGTCACCAATTCCTGTTGCTTGTGCAGTTGAAAAGTCCAAATCTTGTCCATCACAAAGCCGTACTTTGTTGTTTAATTGTAGAGATTGTTTAGTTAAGTTGATAAGCATAAGCTCAATCCATGCACTCCTTGAAAGAACTCTTTTGTCATTTTCTTTGATCTCATGAAGCAAAGGCAAGCATTTAAACCACTCTAAATTTCTCTTAATCTGTGCTTCAGCTTGCTGAGTGATATGTGCCAATGTTTTCTGCCCGGTGTCGTCCAACTGACAACCCATACATTGATCTAAAAGTTTTTCAGCTTGAGGCTCATGTCTCAAAAGTTCTTTAATAAAAGGAGGACAAGTTCTTGGAGACATTTTCACAGTTTGAGATCCATCTATGTGGTCTGAACTTGCGCTACTACTGGAACTTTTCCGGGCTTGTTTGGCCACTGGTTCAGATTTGACCCTTGTATTAAGGGGGAAGGATGTGTTCTTGTGTTTGCCACCTGGAGTTCGATCTTCACGCACAGCTATAAAATGCCAAAGTAGAGTAAACTTTATGTACATGCATTAACAAGAACATTACTATGTCCTTACAGAAAAATAATCCCCCCCCCCCCCCCTTACCCGGAAGGTTTTAGTTTTAGGCACCATTCACCAAACTGTTCCTCCTGCAGTATTTGCAGCAGGCTGCACATTACAAGCTTAGGTGCAGTGTGTGGTTCTAGAAATATCCATACCTCCCCTGTGAAGGGTCACTGGGGGAGGGAACTCTTGAAAGCAAAAATTGGTAAAGGAATGTAGAGACCACAATAATATTAGAATTTCTGAAGAGGTTTTTTTTTTTTTTTGGGGGGGGGGAGGGGGAATGGATGTTTTGTGGAACAGCATGGTATGACCCTTCACAACTTCACAACTGTGATCCTTGGTGTACAGGGAAACAAACAAAAAGACATACAGTGGAGGGAATAGGATCATTACTGAAACAAAATTGATGATAACAATTCATGGGGCCACACAGACCTTCTTTCAACATCCCTGCTTTGAGGCACTTCTGTAATCTGCAGTACTGGCATCGGTTTCTGTGACGCTTATCAACAGGGCAGTCTTGCGTCAAGTTGCGACAAGAATAGACTTTCTTATTTTGAACACTTCTTTTGAAGAATCCCTTGCAACCCTCACAGCTTGTCACTCCATAATGATGGCCAGTAGCTTTGTCAGAACAGATGACACAGATGTCATCTTCAGAAGGTGAGGGAACAGCTTGCTGTGGTGTGCCAGGAGTCGACGGAGTCCTTGGTGTCAGTGGTGAAAGTGCTGGTATCACTAGTGCGGGTGGAGCAGAGACAGCATCAGGTTCTGAGTAACTTTGCTCCCGCACTTTTGCTGATGGGTTACTCACAATAACAGATTCCTGCACTGAACAATGGCCAATAAGGAATTCCTCTTTTTCATGGCCTTTAGGGGACAGATTGTGAGTCTCTGTAACTCCATTTTGTGGTGGAGTGCTTGCAATGCGGTTTTCACTTCCTAAAGAAGAGTTTGCATGTAATTGTAACAAGGAAGGAACGGGAGCATACGGGTGCAAAGTGGGTTGCTGTGTTGCAGCTAAGTGTTGGGCAGAAAGAAAGTGCGGCGTATAAAAAACACTTGCTTGGGTCAAATATGGTGGCGTAATAATGCCTCTGTCACTTTGAACCAATGACTGTGGTACAAGAAGAGCAGGTTGTCCACTGGATGTCATCAGCATGGCTGCAGGAGAAAACAACTTTGGTTCTGTTGCTGACAGTGGACCACTTATGTGAGAACCGGAACCTGCAGAAAATGTAAAATTCGTACTGAGATGTGGGCTGTAGCAACACAGAAATCGCACCCAAGTAATATCAAACAAAAAAAATACTTTTGTGTAAGCAGCTCCTAACAGAGGGGATGAGAAATAGCTGCAGTCAAATGATCATGGACAAACTAACACAAAAGGTCTTATGAGAACAAGAAGCCGACTACTGCAAGGGAGCTGATTTGGGCATCCTATTGTTGTGCAGTGTTCTGGGGTTTGCAAAACATTTTTAATTATGCAAGGATTAAACCCAAACAGCACTTTTAAGTGCTAAAAACACAAATACACAAATATCATTTACTGGGACAAAAAGATATAATTCCATTTTTTTAAACAAGCAAGTGCCTGAGTTGACCTCATATTGGTACTTAACTAGCGACAGCATATAATCACATGTATATCATGCAGGTTACTAACGATTGATTATCATTTGGCAAAGACACCAACAATTTCTCCAAACCTGTTTGTACATTAAGCACCTATCATCTTAAGCATGGTTCACTGTTGACATATGACCAAGAACTATAATTATTTCCCTAAAAGTGTATTCTATGCAACTACCAACACTGTCATATATTATCTGGCATCTTTGTGCATGTTTGTTACCATGAAAAACGTAGCACAGTCAACTCAAATGACTCAGTCACTTTCTGAATCAAAAGATTTTCCTTCACCAGAAAGCTTAAGCTATGAGTTATGGTCTGACATGCTACAGCAACAACAACAACAACAACAAACTTTATTTCAAAAATGCCTACATAACATACAAATTCCTTCCAGCTGCAATTAGTTGAAAACTAATCAAGGCAGGGGAAGAAAAGCAGATGCAAAAAAAATATATATACATATATAAATGTATATAAATATATATAAATATATAAATGTACATATATAACACATGTAAATAAATAAATAATAAATAAATAGATAAACAAATACATAAGATATGATCAAAATACATACTAGATAATACACGTTCATTATTATAAATTAGGATTAAGGAAATGAAACCTGCGTGACTAGAGCTACAGTGTATATATGTATATTTATAAAATAATTAGGATAGTACGTGCACGCTCATTGGTCAAGAGGTGTGTTTAGATGAGAGTGTGTAAACGCGGTTGTGACATCACACGAATTTTGATTGGTTGTGTTGTCAAACACGCGTTTTGATTGGCTGGTAGGAAATATGAGCGTTTATCGAGAAAACCTGTTTCAATCAAGAAGTAAAACAAACAGCATTTTCCTTCATTTGTCAAATTATTTTTAGAAACATTTTATAAAAGCAATAGAGGACTTTTTTCCGTGTTTACATAGCCTCATGTAAACACACTCGAGGGGTTGGGAGAATTCTCGACAGTTATGCAAACCCTCGACTCCATCTCGGGTTTGCATAACAGTCTCGAATTCTCCCAACCCCTCCTCGTGTTTACATGAGGCTATGTAAACACGGGAAAAGTCCTCTATAGCTTAAATATATATCATTGTATGATCGTAGGAGAAAGTAAAGTAAATGGAATAATATTATTTCAATACATTTATGATACGGGTGATCTCAAGATTGTCATCGCTTTTTACTATGCTTACATCGGTGTGCCCAAACATGACCAAGACTGTTATAGCTGACCATAAGGATTTTAATTAATTTTACAGTAAAACAAAATGCGATTCTCTCACTGTTAGGTCTTGTAGCACATGCAACAGAAGTGTGCACAGAATGACTCTTCAATCCACAGAAGTGATATCAATATTATTTGTATGTGACAAGCTTGACTATACAGGAGGAAAAAAAACTATCACCTGACACATCTGATCGGCTTTGCTGACATTAGTGTGTGAGACTTATCCTTGTGATGTGCAGAGAATGAAATGCTGACAAAGAATAATGAACAGGTGCATCCTTATTAAAAACAATGATTGCACATGCTGTGGTCAAAAAATTTAAGAACAGTTTCATTTTTATGCTGCAAATGTTACACCGAAGCAAAATAAAGTTAAAACTGCTGGAAATTTTTCAAACAAGAAAAAAATTACACCACAACACACAGAAGGAGTAGAGACCATCAATGGCAGAAAAACAGATACTGTAACAAACAGAAAGAGGCCCCTTGCGTTCCTGACAAGATCATGCTGTTCTCTCACCCCCAGGGGGTATATACACATATTGCCAGTAGACCATCTACAATCAAAGTGAGCCAGGCAAATGTCATGCCATCAACAGAACACATGATCATGGTGGATCAACTGGAGTTGCACTTGATTGAAATTATTTTGCAATTAGTATAAATAAATTGCAATGAAATGTGGGCACAAAAAGAAAACACAAACAACTGAATTGAAAAGGTTACATGACAACATGCCAACAATCCCAAATGCAAGCATCTTAAATCTAGGTGACATTAATTTAGGTCATTTGAGGGTTTTATCTGACTTTGTCATTTGAAATAAGATTATTTCCTTTCTCATCTCAAGTAATTGAAAATTCTTGGCACAAGCTTTGTTTGGGCTCATTTGAAATCACATGATTACTAAAATTCTGATCTTGACAACCTGAGTACAAAAAGTTCCCAACCTTAGGGTACAGTGGCAAGAGTGATGTACGAGTACTT
>BLFK01000602.1:2812865-2827865 GCA_014634185.1 Astreopora myriophthalma | reverse complement strand
CTTGAGTGCCCATGGGACTATCAAGATGGTTCGGCAAGCTTCGCTTTCGTATCACGCCATACGCGGCAAGTTGGCGCCTTCGCCGGCCTCGATGCTGCGAAGATTTTACCAGCGGCCAGGATACTTCGATCAAGGAGGGTTACATTTGGAAGCAAAGCAAATACACTCCGTTGAGACGACGATGGAAGAAGAGGTATTTCATTCTGTCGGGGGACAACTTATATTTCTTGAAGGAAAAAAGCGAGGAGTCCGTTTCGGTGAAAATCATCCGAATCTTGGACATAGTGTCGCTCATGGCGGAGGATTTCGGGTTTCGAGGGAAGAAATTTGGTCTGCGTCTCCGAGGGAACAACAAGGAATCGCTGATTGTAAGTTGCAACAGTGAAGCGGAAAGAAATGACTGGATAACCGCCGTGCTAACAGCGAAATCATACAGCTTGGTTGAACACACATGAAGTGGTGCTGAAAATGCTGTTTCACTTGATCACTGGACATGGGAAAAGAATTGTTTCTTTTACGCCCGGCAAACCTTGTGAGTTTGTTTTAACTTGGCAGGTGATTTCCTGGCCTTCATTACTGAAGACGAATACATTTAGTATAAATACGTGAAACCGATTGTCAGGTTGAAGGCTATCTTCTATATCTCTTTGGCACTTTTTCTTGTACATATATATGTAGAGTATTAATGGTAAATGATCAAATATTGTGCTTTTAAACGTTTTGTGTTTGGTACGAAATAAAATCTCTTGTCACAAGCTGCGAAAGTAGTTGCGAAATACACATGGAGGATTTTTTGTCTTAACATAAGGTCCGTCTGCTTTCGATCTGTTCTCGTTTAACGACGTGCATGCAGTCATGGGTTAAACTGTGGATTTTTTAAACTAATGCGGAGACGAAAAAACGAATCTGACAGTTTAAATTAATGTTTGACGATTTATGTTAAGACGCTAATGTTCCTGCTAGTAACATTAGCGTTTTAACCCCATCAGATAGAGCTGTAGTTAAGTTCGCTCGTCGGTTACACGCGAACAATGCTCACGAACTGAAAAAAGAACGTCAAGACTTAGAGAGAACTAAACGCAAATGAAGGATCGGTTTTTAGGATTTTTGCATTTTTACATTTTTGCTCTGGTCTAGCACCCTAATATGAATTTGAATCCAAGTCGAGATATTTTAAGGAACTTTGATCGGCCAGGAAAAGGTGTATCAGACCAAATGAATACAACTACGATAATTGCTTAACAGCAGTTCAGCTTCTCTAATGCGGAAAGTTATCCTACAAAGGAACGAGCGAGGGTTTCAATAATTCCCCCCTCAAAAAACAACCCCTCACAAAGAAAACAATAATAGAAAAATATGAGTATACGACTGTTTGTACAACAAATCATATTTCTATATTCTTTGTTCATAGCCTAGAACAGTTTTATTTGGGGCCGGTTTTGTACGAAAATACATATTCCACCTTGCAAATAAAACAAGGTATTTTTCACCCAGGGAGGAAATTCCACGCTGTGATGTAAGAGAAAAAGTTGGTTGCCTCCCACACAAAACACGCCTAATCGGCGTGTTGATCAAAGCTTCTAAAATTACTTATTATTTCACAGATCCAGTCTCGTGCCTGCTTATTTGCTGTAAATAGACGGCCAAGGAAACCAACCAATATACGCGAGTGTGCGTTTTGCTGTTTGCCAGCTCGCCTGGAGGTTTTGTTTTGTTAGACGAAATTGCCAATTCCGTTCTATCAATCTCGATACTGCATATGGAAAAATTGCAGTTTAAGTTTAAATAAAACCGAAAACTCTTTCATTGACCCCCTTTGGAGCCTAAAGCGGGACACCTGATTGAAGACAAGAACGGGGGGTGACAACTGTAGCAAACGCTGTTTCGGGACAAAGCCAAAATTGTTCCGGGAATCTGAACATTTCTCCGGGAATCGGGACACTTGGAAATTGTTCCGGGAAACACGCGATAATTCCGGGACATTGCAGAAAAAATCGGGACATTGAAGGAAATTTTATTTCACGTTTTTATATATATCCCAAAAATTCGGGAGGATGATCCAAATTTCCGGGACGACTTAAGTTAAGACCTAGTATTGCTCAAACAGCGCTTGTTAGAGTTGTCACCCCCCGTACACGAAACGCCAAAGATTTTCGCTGCCTCTCCTATTTAAGTGTGGAAAGGCCTGTTCCCTTTATTTTCAATTGATACCCATTCTTTATCAGCAATCCTGCGACTGCTGCATCAGTACCAACAGTTTCTTTTTTAGTTCAAGGATGACACATCAGGAACAGGCCACAACAACTGGTACGAAAAAAAAATTGACCTGTCTCCACTATAAATGAATTACAAATATTCAAACTTATTTCCAGGCTTAAAATATACTACCCTGCGAGCAGAGGCGCTTCGATCTTCAAGGGCATCTGCTCGCAGGGTAAAAATATACCATCACTTCTTCTCCAATCAGTTTTCCTGATCGTTGTTGTATTTATACTAATTTTATCAAGGAAAATTTCTTTTCATCGGCAATAGGAATTGACAGTTCTTTTCCTATTTATTTAGCCATCGAAAAGGTCTGTAATCTGTGATTGGTCAAATCATTGTTTCCAGTATATCAACGGGAAGTAAGGGGATTTTTTGTTTTTATAAAAATAACTATACGTTAACTTCTATTTGTATTTGGCAGTGCTTGGACGGAGAAAAGAGGTGCCTGGCTTCAATAAGTACTTCATGTATGCCTTATTCTGAACAGAGAAGAAAAACAACATTAAAGCCTGGTTCCCAGTTGTGCGATGAGCACAAGCATATCTCTACGGCGTTCCCACATGTGAAACAAGGCATAGGCTAGCGCAGTAACAGCCGACGAAATACGAGCAACTGCTAATTATAGCGCTTCTGCTTATTTCAGGTCCGTTCCCACTTGTGAATCAAGCACAAGCGTGAGATAAGCGCGAGATAAGCACCATACTAAGCACAAGAAAGGGTAAAGTTCCTTTTCTTGAGCTTATGCTTATGTCTGTGCTTATGCCTATCGCACAAGTGGGAACCAGACTTAAACACGAAGACGCACTATAAAAGGGATGGTTCCTCCCCCTGTTTCAGCTCGAGTGAGCTAACAAAACAAAATGGCGACCAACGGTCCCAATAAAAGAAACACCCGGATGTGGTGTTTCTTTTATTGTATACACTTCCATGGCGATGAAAGTGACCGGATATCGCAAAAACAATACAGCCGTATAAACTACTACAGACGGAACACTCGCAAGGTCTTTTATTGCACAAATTTTCGCAGAGCTCCGTTTGCGTCGACGCTTGATTGACAAAGGATTCTAAGGTACCGCTCCTTTTATAGCGCGTCTTCGTGTTTAACTGTCTGTCTGCTTATTCCAAGGAAAAAAGAAAATGAAAAACCAAACCCCAGCTCACTTGATTTTCTCTGTGAAAGAGCGTAACCCACGAAGGTAATTTAAACCGAAAAATATAGCGAAACTCTGCAGAGAACTCAGTATGCAATGCACCTACACAATGGTCCACTACATGAGTAAAAAGAACGTAACTCAGCATCGGATTAGTGTCGGATTATTAAGCGGGCGTCAACATGTTACTTTCTCTAGTTGTACTCCAATGTAAGGTAGTTGTGAGCAATCACTTACTATAAACGCTAAATATTATTTAATATTTAATACTATTTACTTTGGCATTTGTTTATACGCTTTAATACACTTTTATATGTAACATAAGATATCCGGTTCTTATCTTATGAGGAATAAAGACATTTATTATTATTATTATTATTATTATTATTGTTGTTGTTGTTGTTGTTGTTTTGAACCCACAGTGAAGAGCCTTGCGGAAGGCGCTTAGGTCCTAAGAACATGTTATCCAGTTGCCCCCTGGAACATAATGATCGAGTTTCCAGCCCAAGATTAAATCAGTCTGTATGAATACATCACATACACTGAAGTATGAAGGCCCGTTCTGGTCAAAATATCACGTTTAGTTGTTAATTGTCAATGAAAGTATTTGTCACCGTGCGTAACTGATATTATGTGGGTATGGAATTACTTTTATGTACTGCTAAGCTGCCATCAGTTATTCTTTTGTGCTTAATAATTATTTTTTCTAAGGAGGAATTAATTTTGCATTCCCCAATATGCATTTTTTTAAAGATTATTTTTATTTTGCTTTCATCATTTTTTTATGAACTGGGCTAAATAATTTTTCGTTGAACTCAGGAATTTTGTGTCTTTTTTCCAATAAGCCTTCAAAAACAAACATAGCGGCTCGTAGCTTACATTGAGTAGTGGTGCAACGGGTAAATTGTCCTTCCTGATGAATGACATAGAAAACGACGTTAGAAATGCAAGTCGTATTTTATCATCTGCGCTTCAAGATCCTGTGCAGAACCGTTATAACAGTGATTGACCCAGTTAATATTGCATTACTGTATAGCCTGATTGGAAGCTGCAACAATACAGATTTTTGCGATGCGCCAATACAATTCACGAGCGAGTAAAAGGCCTGCGGCTTCGTATTCAAAACAAGATTACATACTTCGAGCCTGTGATAGACCTATTGTTGAGAAGAACAAAGAACTGAACATTATAACAAGTTCGCAATTCGCAGTCGTTTAAGTCTGTTCGTTCATTCGTCGTATCATTGTGTAACTCGTTAGGTTTCGATTCGCGTTAATATCTTCACATGGATTTGTGGATGTCTACATGTAGTGTCGTTAGAAAACAAAAGTTTAAAAAGTAAACCTTCGACATACCCATTATAAGTGCAGCAAATGACAGCAATGATTTAGGGTTAGGGTTCGTATGCAAGCGGTTGGTTGCAAATCTACTGCATTGTGGGAGTGGAACTAAAACTTGTAACTGATGTCGGTTGTTGTGTAGTTTCAATTCTTTCTTTCTGCTCGGGATGAGGCGAGAGGAATTGATGTTAAGGCAGGTAGAGTGAGAGTAGTAAAAGCATCTGCTTCATAGATATGAAACTTTCGTTTTACTAACAGAGTTCACGACGTAAATAAGGCACCGTAGGAAGCTGATTATCACACGCTTCCTCACCGCGAGCGTGATTAAAGGATTTGTCAGCTTTGCGAAATGGCAGAAATAGGAGCGAGGAAATGAAGGGTTTGTAAGACTACATGGATTTACTGAGCAAATGCCCAGCAAAGAGACACGCAATGTTGCCCAAATGGCGCTTCTGTCAGGCAGCAAGGAGCAGTGCCGTAGCTTGGGGAGGGGCCGGGGGCGGGGACCGCCCCACCCCCTCAAAAAAAAAATTGGCTTACTCAAAATAAAAATATTCAAAACACTGACAGGTTGCATGTCAATTTGTATAAACCTGTTCAAAGTACAACGTTCAAGTAACGAATCCGATCAATGATTTTAGTCAGCTAACAATTACTGGAAACTGCTATTAGAAGGCTGGAAATGCTATTTCAGGGAACCCAGATTTGAAAATCTCCCGGTGGAGCATGCCCCGGACCCCCCCCTAGAAGCTCGCGTCTTCGGCACTCGTGATGTGCCCCCCCCTCCCAATAAATTTAACGCTGCTACGGCACTGAGGAGCTAACAGTCACAGGAATCTAAATGGCGAAAATTTGACTGTCGCTTCACGTTTAATTGAACAGCTGCACGCACCGCTGCATAACAAAGAAACTCATCACGTGCGACTTTCAAAGCACGGATGTATAATTTGTTTGCGATTTAACAAAGTAAGTCAAAGAAACCACACACTGGTTATTTAAACTGTCTAGTCAAAATGTGAACGATTACTTAAAACGAGCGTCTGTTATACCATCTGCATTGTTTTTAGACTTTACTGAGGACAACCTTGCAGCTACGGCGTCTGTGCCCCTAAAAGGAAAGGCCCATATACACAACGGAAAAACTGGATGCGGGCCCATTAAAAAGTCAGTACGGACCATATATTTTTGCTGTGTAAGCTATCCGTACCAGGTTCCTACGAAATGGATTCGGACCCGCTTTTTTCTGGTTTTCGAACCATAGGCGGCCATGGCCCCCAAACCGTTAAAAAACTAGTCCGGACCCCCTTTTTGCGGTAGAAGTCTGGTCTTGACCCCGAAAAATCGCTGGTGTAAACAGTGTGCTAATAACGGGGCCTGGGGACTATTTTTTTCATGAACCAATCCTAATTGTTACCCGTGTAAACGGTAAGAAAAAGTTGGTCCGGACCACTTTTTAATGGTTCGGGCCCCGTTTTCTCTGTAGTGTGAATGGGAGGGATAAGGCTCTCTTTCTCTTAAAGACAAGAGACTTATTTCTCTCCACAAGGATAAAAATGGTCTGAAACGAGATTGAAGAAGTCCTGTTTAACCAAACAACTATCTAAGAACTTATACTGAAGAGCTACACTCGATTACACGCAACTTAAACACAGGCGTTGATCTTCAGCGATGGACGGCAACCGGAAGTAAGACGTTTCCCATTTAACCGCACATTTGTATTGCTCTACTGCTGTGGAGACGATTTTTTTCGACCACTGCCTAAGAATGCGAGCTCCACTACCGGTTGTAACCCACGACTCACTAACTCGGTTAATTGTCGATGATTTTCGCTACTATGTATGAAATAACCACTTTTTAAAACAAAACAAGCGAATATAAAAGTTAAGAACCGACGTTTCGGCGTCATCGTGACACCATTCTCAAGGCAAAGTGAATAAATTAATGCGAAGAATTGATTTTGGTACCTTTGGTACATAAAGGTACCTTTGATAAAAATAAAAATATCACCATTCGAAACGCTTGGCACGGCGAAGACAGGAATAATAAAATAAAAGTTATGTTCAAAGCTAACAGTGAGTCATACTTTTTTTGTAATTATCTCAAGTATTTTAATCACCCTACCTTCACCCCCCCACTCCCCTGATAAGACAAATTGTCTCACTTTTCTCGTTAATTTATTCAGAATATCCTTAACTCCTGGCAGGCATAATTTCCTGCCCGAGAGCCAAGCTGCGATCAAATATACCCAAAATTAAAATAAAATATTTACAACTCTCAATTCCTTAATTCGTAAATTCCCATTCCTAATTATAAATTGGTAGGACAAAATAATTATTCCAAGCAGTTTCCGCTTTGCATCTTGATGAAAAACTAGTCAATTTTTGTAAATTACGATACAATTCTCCAGCTTGTTTTTCTTTTTGGTACACGTTCAAGCCTGCCTCAACACAAAGCATCGGAATAAGATTCAAGCTCCAAATGAACAGAACCGAGATATTTTACGCAGTTCAACTCATTATCATATTTGGTGAAAGAAAAGAACTGCGTGTACATACGGGCGGACCGCTAACTTCAGCGTGCATTACACACAGTGAAAAGGAAACGCGATGACAAGATCGTCAGCGGACCAACATCCCTTCGGTTGGAAAGGCTCTTAGCTTTCCACACGACCTCACAGCGACTGTGTTAATACGGGGATTGAACTCCCTTTTCATGCAAATACTTCTTTTGTTCAAGTTCATAAATATGCCCGGACCGCTTGATCACATGAATGAAAACGACCTCAACCCCATGTCTACCCTACCAGCAGTGGTTACACATGGCGTCAAGTGGACGCCCACTTGCGCTTGCTCGATGAAAAGGCAGTTAGTTGCTCACAGTGCTTTCTATCCCTTTCGTCGCGTAGCGTTCGTTAGATAAACCACTGCTAAGAAGAGTACCCCTTGCCTATCTTGAGTTATTCAAATTGCAGCAATATCTACCTCGAATATTGGAAAGGGGAAAGTAGTTTAAAAGTACGACTGAATGAAGCGTCTCACTGCGTTCTCCTACACGTACGACTCGTAAGAATAAACTTGTCGAGCATTCTTTACAAACCCAACTTCAATGTCCGTGCACTTAAGATCACCTTTATCGGCAACCTTCCACCAAAGTGGTCTCAGACCATTTAATATCACGAACAATAAGCCAAGCACATCCGCCACGACAGCCATCCACAGGGAAGTCTTTCCAGCAAGCGCAGCGATCACGATGGCAAGCTTGAGAACCACCGACAAAGCGATGTTCTGAGCCACAACACAGCGACAAAAGCGTGCAAGCTCAACCAGCTCCGGTATTTTGGCCAGGTTGTTGCTCATCAGCGCGACGTCTGCAGCCTCCACTGCTAAAGCGGTTCCTCCAGCACCCATCGCAATCCCAACATTCGCCGCGGCCAGTGCGGGACCATCGTTGACACCATCCCCGACCATACCCACGATGCTTTTCTTGCTATAACGAGATCCTACAACCTGATAGCGGCGAGATGAACAGCAACTGGGTAAACAAAACCTTCTGGTTTGATCACCGTCAAACTTTCCACCATCTGCGTCTTTTATTCCAGTTTGTCTCTGTATGATCCAGCTTAACTTGTTTTCAGGTTTCATTTCGGCCATACACTCATCCAACCCCAATTTACCCTTCACGGCCATGGCTGTCCGCGAGTTGTCACCTGTGATCATGGCAGACTGGACACGAAGTTTTCGCAGCCAATGAAGCATGGCCAAATTGTTCGGTCTGAGCGTGTCTGCCAGAGCGATCATCATTGCGAGAACGTTGTCCACGCACACGAAAATCACCGTCTTACTTTCGTTGCTCCACCTTATGAACTTGTCTTCCCTGTATTTCTTCAATGTTTTGCCTGCAACACGCTGAAGAAATTCATAGTTACCAATCTGGACCAGATGGCCATCAACAACACCGGAAATGCCTTGTCCTTCATGAAGCTCAAAGCGTGAGACTTCCGGAAGACTGAAGCTTTCCGATCGAGCAGCGACGCAGCCAGCGAATTCATTCACTATGGCTGCCGCGAGGGGATGACTCGACTTGCCTTCCAGGGCAGCAGCTAAGCGCATGGCAGCTCGTTCGTCAACGCCAAACGAACACTCGATACCAACAACTTGAAACTTTCCTTCGGTGAGAGTTCCTGTTTTGTCAAACGCTAAAACTTCTAATCGCGCAAGTGTCTCCAGATAAGCTCCTCCTTTAATTAGAGCTCCCTTCCGCGCAGCCGCAGTGATGCCACAAACAACGGCAATCGGGGTGGACATAACCAAAGCGCAGGGACAGGCTGTGACCAAAAGTACAAGCGCTCTTTCGCCCCACTCTCTCATGTCTCTTGAATACGTACCAACACCAGCCGCGCCGAGTATAGCGGGAATAATAGCCACCAGAGCCGCAGTAAGGACCACAGCCGGTGTATAATACTTGGCAAACCGGTTTATAGCCAGTTCAGTCCTTGCTGAACCGGTTTGGGCTTCTTGAACAAGTTGTGCAACTTTGGTGACTGTAGAGGAAGTCGAGTCAGATGTAGTATCAACTTCCAAGAAACCATTTTGATTGACAGTTCCGCTAAAGACTCTTGAGCCCACGGTTTTCTCGACAGGCACAGATTCTCCGGAAACCGAGCTTTCATCGACAGCGGCCCGACCCCTTACTACCATACCATCCAATGGAATCAGCTCACCCGGTTTGATGGCAATGACTGTTCCTATGGTAACCGCTTCAACTGGGACACACTCGCCTGTGCTTGCTAATATCGCTACTTGCGGTGCTTTCAGCATGAGACCAGAGATAGTACGCTGAACTCTATGCATGCAGAACTCCTGCAGTCCTTCAGCGACCGAGAACACGTACACCACGGCTGCACCTTCTAGCCATTCTTCCATTCCCAGAGTTCCTGCAATGGCGATAAGCACCAGTACGTTGATGTCTATCGTGAGGGTCTTGAAAGACACGAACGCTTTCTTTAGAATTGGAGCAATACCAAACAAGATTTCAGCAATGGCCAGCCACTGGTACCAAGACGCCTCAGTGAAGAATGCTACAACGGTTACTATCAGAAGAATGGTTTGAAACCAAAGATAGATGCTAAAAGGCGATAGCAAAGGAGGAAGGCTCTCATTCTTGCTATGTGACTGATGGGAGCCAGTTTCCATGATGCTAGCACCCAGGTGTAGTCGGTTGAGTGTACTGACCAGCTCGGAGGGTGGCGTCACTTCCGGGTCGTGACGAACGAACGCTACCCGGCCTATTACGTTGACTGCTATGGATGTCACACCCTTCAATGGTTCCAGTGATTCTTGAACGAGTTTGCTTTCCATTGCGCAACAAATGTTCTGTACTCGCAGTTTTGTCGTGTTCTGGCGCATTAACGGTTTCTTGTCATTGCCGTTGCTACTCTTTACTCTTGGTGTCGGGGGAGGTGTGGGGACAGTCGGGTAGAATCCACAGCAATCGGTCACAGATATTCCGCTTACAGATCTTAATCGCAAATCTTCAACTTGAAGCCTTTTTTTACAACAGTCATCTTCTTTTGAGTCGCACAGTTTGCTTTTACTCTCGCAGCACTTATCTTCCCTGAGCGGCGAGCAGGTGACAGGTGGCGGATTTAGCGACGTGCGAGCGTCACGGGGTTTGATGTCACAGCGATTGTGATCCAGTAATGAATGCATTTCAGGTGCAAGGAGAATGCGTGACTCACACGTGCCTTTATGACGGCGTTCACTATTGCAACAACTTTCTTTCGGTGGAGCGCAAGCAAAACTGCGTGACTTGCACATGACACCAAGAGGCTTGATCTGACAGCAGGAAGACTGACTCGAGCTGGCGGCCTCACCGTAAGAAGAAACCGAGCTTGCATCCGTTACACTGGGAGACCTGCTATGGTCATCATCTCCAGAGTTGCATGTGGCGTGACAAGAATAGCAACATTCTTCTGCCTTCACCTGCGCACAGCGGTCGGGTATGGTTTGACTCCAAACATTAGCTGTACCACTCTGCAAGCCTTCATTTTCAGAACAACAGCATTCAAATGGAAACGAGTCCACTGCTTTTGAATCCGAATTTGTTACGTCACAACAAGAGTCTCTTTTCGGCTGCTTTGGAGAGGTACTTGTTGTATTGGGGACTCTGGACTTTCCTTCAACGTTTTTATCCCCGGAGCAGCGTTTAACTTCGTAAAGTGAATCTCGACAACAAATATTTGCCTCTTCATCTGACGGTAGTGTATTCGAAGCATGAGATGGCGGGTTTATCGGCTTCTCTCCGTTACAAAAATCTTTCGCACCATCCCAACAAAGCTGGTCAGCCCAGGGTCTCCACTGACTGACGCTTTTATCTTGGTCTCCATGGTAACACTCGATGCAATCACAGGATTCTTCGGGTAACTCATCTGAGCAGCAGGCACAGTGGTATTCCTGACACATGATTGAAGCAGGCTGTTAAATTAAAAACAGTCGTTAAATGATTCAGACGTAGCCTCTAGCAGTCGTTTCCTTCCCTAAACGCGGAAGGCACAGGAGGGCGAACAGCGTGTTTTGGGAGTGGAGAGCGAGTTCATTCTTGCTTTAAGCACGCGATCCCCTCTCAGTTCGCACACAGAAATTCAAGGAAACGACTGCTGCGGAGGACAGGGGAAGAGAATGAACGCCAGTGTGGCTCATAAATCGCCCGGAGAAAACATTGCCCAATAATTATTAATCTGGATAAGATACAAAAAGCAGAAAACAACTTTTCTTGCCTTCTTTTCCTCGGCAAACGGCCGATCTTTTCTTTTGATAAAAGCTGAAGCTTATCTCCCACACCTCAAGACGAATAATGACATTCTTATTTTGCCAGCGCTTTATCAGACGTAAGTCAGCTGTTATCGAAACAGGTATTAACTTGTACCAAGAGTCCAATTCGTATAAAAACAAACAGAGTGTTAAAATGACAGCAGGTACGTGCTGGCAAAATTTCAATTGTATTAACCACGGATTATTATATTTTTACCAGATATACTGCTTTAATTTCATTAAAAGCACAAGAGCTGAGATAAAACAAAAACGCAAACATACAACGGTTGACACAGTTGGCTGATTGTCGGGTCATGATGTAGCCTGCGAACGCGGACGTATTTCCGGTTGTCGTTTCTCTACCCCGAAAACTTACTTTTCGGGGGAGAGAAACGACTGCCGGAAATACGTCTATTTTTCTTATGGAAATGTCATGTATGATTTTGCATTGCAAATCTCATGCTATTTTGATAAACGCTTGTCTTTTATCCCAACTCCGATGAAGCTTGTCTGCCGCAAGCAAAGCATGTGAGCAGAAAAAAGGTATTTTGTTACCGTAAAAAAAAAAAAAAAAAACACAAACGCACACACACACGCAAACAAGCAAACATGGCCGCTGATCACGTGACCATCATACTAAACCGACCAGAACTCAGGCGCTAAGCGAAATCGCATTTCATCTTGCTTTTATATAAATTGCTATGTGTTTCGTGTTGGAATGAGTGATCTATTACATCATTAACAACAAGCCGTTAGGAAGGATAAAGTTTTTATTCAACAGCCTATGGCGACCATAGGGGAGTTTATGGCAATGGCAAAATTTACTCCAACTATGTCGTTTTCCCTTTATTGGAGCGTTGTTGTGACGCTCCGCCGGGCGATTTCCAGAGAAAGTAACTCCGATTTTGTAGAACATAGAGGAATGAACACAGAAAAGACGTTTACTAATTCACAATTTTTATTTGCATTCGTGACGGTTCTGTTGTATTAGGAAAGAGAGTAATAAAAAAAGGCATAGATTACCGTCAATATTGTAAAGTGAACATGAAAAATTGTTGCTGTTTTTCTCAAGCAGAAATTTGATGTTTCGATCCGGCGGACCTTTCTTAATTAGAATATTACTTTACCGGCACTAATCCGGAGCAGGTTAAGACAAGTGTCATGCACTGCCAAAAACTTGCTGTGCGGACAAACTTTTAAAAGGTTCCTTCTGTACTTGTAGCAAGCGCAAGAAACAAGGTTGAATTTGGTGTAAAAACCTGTGAAATCTTTTCTTTATTTCGAAAGCTCGTGTTCGGGTTAGATTAATGTTTCATAATTTTTTTGCTCTTTGTTTTCTTTGGGTTACATGATCAGTGAGTTTAACAGGTTTTTACAGCGAGGTCACGAGCAACTACCAGACACTTTATACGATGAATTGAAATAAATGCAACTTCGACCCCGTGTTGATCAAGCTAAAATTTCCATCTGCGAACAACAATGGTAACAAATACTGAACTCACCCGAATTTTGCAGTAGTGTGGATACCGGGGTTGGTGATGCAGCTGTAGTAACCTGTCCCCACAATTTAGACCTTGAAGATAGTCCAAGGTGTGGCCTCTGTGGAGCAAAAACTATCTTAATTGACCTTCACAAGTGATACCAAACGGGTGTCCCTGAATTTGCTACTGCTAACTGGAAAAAGAAAAATTCTCCTACAAATCGCAGCCAGCTTTTTATTTACCTTGGGGAACAATTTGCCTTTACAATTTTCCTAAGTAAGAAAATGATGACTGAACAACTAAACAGAATTTTTTCTTTTGTCACAGCAATTTTGAGTTTTTAAATTCGAATTTTACACAAGGGGATGCATCGCAAGACATCAACAAATTTAAAAGTGAAACAAAGATACCTGGCAGGGTAAATTGCCCGATTGTGGGGGATAAATAAAACTGACCAATTACCGGCGTGGATGAAATGAAACCGCCGATCTAATGAAAATTTGTGTCCGGATTCCGGACTCTGTCTGTCTACAAGTTGGGACTGTGGCAATGATCCGGTTAAGTTTCGGTCGGCCTTGGTCAGTATGTTGTTGCTAGATCCAAAATTCTTAAGCAGCGCGGATCCTGGTTTGAAAGAAAATCAAGTCATGACGAAGGATCGGGCCATAAAATAGCACGGATCGGCAGATTTTCGCACCCTGATTCACCTAACCTCGTGCTTGCATGAACTCACAGGAAGAACAAAGAACCGGAGACAACTATTCAAATACTTTGAACGCACGTTATCTGTAAGCAAAGAGCCCCCACCTGAACGAATGTCAACATGAAAGCATCACTTAGCTTGTAAACAAGCGATAAGCAAATGGAACTGAGGCAAGCGGAACAAACAAGTCACATTTTGAAGAAGCTTCTGTGTTTGCAACATCATGATGTCACAAGTGATTTAGCAAAATTTGTTAATATACACTGGTAGTTCTTTCTACATAAGTGTTGTTTTGAAGTTTAAATTTTGTTACACTGCTAAAACAGCTTACCTTTTGTTCAAAAACCACCCCTAGCCTCTTACAGTATCAGCTAAGAACCTAGGGCGTTACCTACTTCTGTCTAAACACTCAGTGTTAACTTTCAGATATAAGCCATATTCATCAACAGTCTTTACACTATTTTGGTTCGAGATAAAATTTGTCACTGGTTGTTACCAAGAACCAGTCACTGAAACTGTTTCCATTCATTTATAATCTGCAGACATGTGTCACAAAATAAGCCAATTTGAAAACATGCTCAAGTCAATGTTTATCAAAGACAGAGTTAGATAGAGTTTATAATTTTGAAAATCAAACCCCAGAATCTATGTTTTCGGTTAAAAGATTGTTACCTGAACCTACTTGAATTGCCAAGCCAAGTCCCCTGTAGCTCATCTGAACTAGTAATTTGAGGGTCACAGGTTCCACTGCTGTAAAGAGGACTGCCTCAAATTCTCACTACCGATTAATAAATCACTTCACGATTACGCCAAGCTTAGCCCGCATGCAGCCAGACATGTAACATGTAAAAACCTGGACCGCTATACCAGTGGCTTAGTCTGTCTGTGATGCAGCCAAGTTGGGTACACCTTTGTTTTGCATTCCAAAATTATGACATCACTTTTAAATGTTATAACAAGGAGATTGGCCTCAACTCTGATTACACATGAAAAAATTCTTATCTCTGCCACAAAAAATTCACCATTACAGCAAAAGCAATGAACAATGACAAATCAATGCCTCAAGCCATCTTATGTTCTCCCCACATCAAGTGGTCTATCAACTTATGTGGATACAATGGAATTTTACACGGGTGTCAGTGACTAAATACTGAATGTTTCGATGTTAAAAGGTAGGTTTCACTGTTTTGGTTCAAAATAAGCTACTGTGAGCTAATGAACCCCAGCCCCAGGTATAAAACCATGCCAACT
>BLFK01000602.1:2757855-2790264 GCA_014634185.1 Astreopora myriophthalma | reverse complement strand
GGGGGGGATGTGGGGTGGGGCTGGAGGCCAAGCTATGGGTTACAAATGGAATATCCAGAGGGGTGGAGGGTTGGGGTCAGAACCAAACAATCACCCATGGAGGGATGTGCAAGTTATTAAAACAATCATTTGCCTGTGTTTACCTGAAGCTAACATGTTGCCAGATGTGTTAACACACACTGAAGCCACACAACTGTCACCTGTGGCTATTGCATCTATACACCTCTGAGACCGCAAGTCCCATAACCTGACTGTGTTGTCTGCAGACCCTGAGGCTATGATATCATCGCTATCGGCATAGACTGACATGATGTGTCCAGAGTGTCCCTTGAGTTGCCCCACCGTCTGACCGGTGCTGCAGTCAGATATCATGATATTCCCATCACCTGTATAGTTGCATCAACACCAAAATTAATTAAAAGAGAACTAGGTGTTTGAACATTTTTTGTGCTAAAAGAGACTTTTAGATCCAGGTTAAGCCTGGGTCACAACGTGTACTTTTGGGTTTGGTGTTAGGTGGTTGAATTGGAGACAGTTTGTGCATTAAGATTAAAGAACTTTAAAAGAAAGAACTGTGTGCTGGAGCCGCCATATTGATTTTCTTTGAAAAACAAGTGGCATTTCAGGTGTAAAAGATGGTCAGTTCTTTTTAAATTCTTAGTTCGTTGGTAGTGAAAGAATAAGGGTGATTTTAATTACATATCAGCAACATTTACACAGTCAGGCAGTAAAGATAAAGCCCAAGCCATTGAAAACTGAAGTAAATGACTTACATAATGATCTACTCTTTGTGTCAAAAACAACGAAAAATAAACTTGAATGTGACAGTGAGGGAAAGTCACATGATAACAAGCTTAGCTTCTTATGAGGTAACTGCCTCAGAATGTACTGGTACATAATAACCCAAATGTGTAACAGGAATGGCCCTAGGATTTTTCAAACTGGGTTTAGTCAAATTGTGCTCCCAAAATCTTGATGACCTATTCATACAAAGAACTAGTTCTTTTGACCATGTATTGACAAACATGCATTAAAATGCTGGGAGCTCGTTTAACTTTCCTGATATGAAATCATCTCCAGTTTCCTTCATGTAGCTAAATCCAATATGGTGGCCACGATGTTAGTTCACTTTGCTTATATTTAAATGTTACTCAGACAACCAAATTTACTGACAATTCAAAGCAAGTGGAGTAACGTCTTTAAGTCAATGTCTTGCGTCCTGGAACACGCTAAAATTTTCAAGATGCATTTTTTGGATTTTATTTGTGAAAAATGCATGATTTCTGCATTGACGCAATCCCTGTATCAATATAGGATTCAATGGATACCTGCTCCTCCAGATACCAGCACAGGTGTACCACTTGCTCTTGAAACAAATGCTAAATCTCTGACGGTACCACTGTGAATGGCCAACTCCAACCCAGGCCACAACACAGAGCAAGTTTCTGCATCAAACCTTGTCATCTTAATACATTTATCATTTGATCCTGTTGCTATGATATCTCCAGCAGCACTCCAAGCTACGCAGTAAATAGATCCACGGTGATGACGGTTGCTTTTAAATATAATGGTAGGTTGAGGAGGTTGATTAGTGTCTTTTCTGTTGAGATAATCAAATAAGAAAAAATATGAGATCTAAGGGGCATCTTTTAAAAGAACATATTCCCAATATTCCAAAATGAGAATATATAAAAGATGGAACATATTCTGGTAAAATATTACATTTAAAAGCTTTGACTGCAATAATTATTGTGCATTGCTCCATTGATACAATGGTGTCTTCTGAAGGTAAAGAACTTAACTCCTTGATTTCAGACAGCTGATTAATAAATACCCTGATCACTGCATGGTGTTGTGGATGTAATCAAAACATTATAACAAGAATGAAAAAAATATATATATATATGTATATACATATATGTATATGTATATGTATATACATATATGTATATGTATATGTATATATATATATACACTGCACTGATGAGGCCCAGAAGTCCGAAACAGTACTGTCTGCAGTTAGATATAGCTCTTTGGCATTACAAAGCTTTGCTTTATGTCCAAATTGAGCACTCTACTAGGATGAGTCATTGCCGTTAGCACTGCGCATAGCTCACTAGTTTTCTAGTTTGAGCACTCTGGCATGGCTAATGATACCACATGTGTGGGATCATTCGGGGCGACTACCTAGTCTTGCCTCCGTCCTAGCATCAGCACTGCACTGATGAGGCCCAGAAGGCCGAAACAGTACTGTCTGCAGTTAGTTATATATATATATATATATACATACATACATACATACATACATACATATATATATATATATATATATATATATATATATATATACATATATATATACCAGTTGAAATGCACGTCTGTTGGCAAGAGTGCTCAATAGCAGGACTAGAGCGTTAATAATCGAGGTGGTCTTATCAAACTTGTATTTGACTTGGCATCTTATTACTATTTAGTTTCGTACCGCACAACATGTGCGGCACCCCTAACTGTTCTGTTCTCCTAACTAACTGTTACAGTTAGGAGTGCCGCACATGCTGTGTGGTAAGAAACTAAATAGTAATAAGATGCCAAGTCGAATACAAGTTTGATAAGACCACCTCGATTATATATAAATAAATAAATAAATAAATAAATTTAACTCCTCGCTTTAGACCCTGATTCAAGGAAAATATTAACTAATGAAAAATATGTAATAGAGAACGAGTAATCACAGTTAAAGCTTCATTTAGTGGTAAAACGACGAGATGGCTGGCCACCCAGCACACTGTTGTGAAGTAGTAACCAGGTACACAGTGTTCTCACCAGGCCGTGCCATTGCGGGATTCCTGATGACTATATTCAAATCCCTGTGATAATTAAGAAAGTTGGAGAAGTTGACTTATAATTTTTTTTAGCTTACAGATTTTGTAAATAGCCAATTTTCATGTAAACTGTGTTTCTAATTAGTTAGCGTAATATAATTGCGAGTAAACTTGCTGGCCTTTAATTATTAGTTAATAGATATTCAGTCAATCAATCAATCAATCAATATTCAGTCCTGTTGTAATCTGTATCGTTAATTTGTTAAACTAAGTGTTGTTGTGTAAACTTATTGTCTTTTAATTGGTGTGTTCTTGTACTTGGCTTACCCCACCTCAATTAGCTTTTTCTAGCTATTTGCGGGGTAAGCCATCCACTAATTGTTATAATTATTTGGCTCGATATAGTTGTTGTTGTTGTTGTTGGATTCCTGCATGAAAAATTGAGATGGTGCATTAAAAGCCAAACCCTGCGCCTGTTTGGGCACAGGGACAAGCTACGAGTCAAGCAGACTTTTGAACGTCTACAGTTGAATAGTTTTGATGGTCAACCGAACACCCCAGCATTATCAAAAGATTGAAAGTCTTTTTGCCTTTACATTCGTTGGTCCCACTTACGCGGCGAAGATTGGTGTACGCATCGTTATGGAATCGTAACCATGGCGTCCGCCATAATGGATCAGGTAGTTACTTCATGTGACAGACCATTAACTTTGTCTCCCTAATGTTCTTAGAGAGCCCTTATTTTTCAGCAGAGGGGGCCCTGGGACTCCCTAAGGCAGAATCCTAGTGAGAACACTGGGTACATGATCACTCATGCAGAGGGCCTATTGAGTCATCACCTAATGACTTGAAAGTTAGGATTCTTCTGTGGAGAAAAAAGGCCAAAGTACCTTTATAGGGTCCAAGGATGACCACCTATCACTGTAATGCAATGGTCCAGTTGTTCAAAGCTTGATTAAGCTAACCTTGGGTTAGAGTAAACTTTGATTCCAGTTTATTTACCAATCAACAAACATTTTCCCCAAAAACGTTTGCTTGTCACTTGTGGCTTTTCTTTCCCTTTAGTCTAAAACCACCTTTTGATGGTGTTCTCAGAGGGTGAAATTAAAACAAGGTTAATTTTTAATCGGTGGTTAGCGTTAACTGGCTTTCGAACAATCAAGCCCTGGTATTTAACCCCTTGAATGCCAAGGGCACATATATATAAGTCCACTACGAAGTGCTGCTTTCTTTCCCCCGGTTGTTCGGCATTTTTATCTGTGGTTGTTTAAAAGAGTCTGGGAAGGAATTAGAAGTCCATTGACAAAGAAAATCCAATATGGCCACCAGTTGCGGGGGTTCTCCCAGGTTGGCACTCAAGGGGTTAATTAATAAATACAGTCGATTCTGCATTTGAATACATTTCCTATAAGCCCTCATGAAAGGTTTGACTGTACTTATTTTGGGGGGCTTATGCACTGTTTGAAGCAAATAGACTTGCCTCTGTATTCTCTGCAGTGAATTCAGGCCTTCAGCAGTGCAAACTCGTAATGCCTTTGAGTTTGAGCCAATGGCAAACAAATCTCCAGATGGGTGAAAGGCTATAGCTCTGATTGCCTGCACATCCTCCAGAGTGGCAACAGTGTAAAATTTTACATCTGATGAGAGTTCCTTGTGTTCCTTCAGTAACGGAACATGGTTATCATGATTGACAGTCACTGTAGTGTTGTTTGGAGGCGTGTTGGTGGAAGGTTTACGGTATGTCATATCTATTGTTCTCGGTTCTTTTCCTGGTTAAAAATGAATTACAAAACAATTAAAAGACAGTAAATTTCAGACAATTAGGAAACAGCTAAAACTCCAGAGACAACAGGTACAAGAATTTGGTTTTCCTCTACAGTCTCATAACTCACAGACTCAGTTGCACGCAAATGCGTAAGGGTTTATGACTTACACCAATGCTACAGAACAACAACAACAACAACAACAACAACAACAATAATAATAATAATAAATAAATAATTGGAATTTGCAGTGACACCTCCACAGAGTGGCTATTCATCTACTGATTCCAGATTGAATAGGAATTTGGAAATTTTTTTTTTTTAATGTAATTAAGATGACACAGCTTTTGATTACAACCACTGCTTTCCTCTTCTTCCAAGCCTGCTGCTCATACCATGCGAAACACAAAAAATAAGAAGAGAATGATAATAATATCAAAAGGGGGTGTGTCCACACCTTTCGGAATGTCAATGTTAACTTTACTGCTTGATGTCTTTGTTTCTCCATGGTACCCTCCACCATCAGGAGCTCGTGTGTTGGAAGGTTGCATTTCCACACCTAACATAATGGATGTGAAAACTAGATCAAAATTCAGATCAAAATTTTCTAGATCAAAATTCAGATCAAGATCTCTTTTGAGAATCATTAAGAGCACACTACTATAATTTCCAAGAGTCTTGATCATTTGATAGATTACAAAAAAAAAAAGTCTTGCCAATCAGGATCTTATTGTTAATGTGGAGTAAATACATGATGTCATAAATTTTATCCTTGCTGCCATTCACCTGTTCAGTAATAGACCAAAGACAATGTCAAAATTTGGTAAGAACATAGCTCATGTGACACTTGTATTTTGCTCTCATCATGTTTTGACATACATACCTGCGATGAGTTACTCAACAGATGCAAGGCAACATAGAATCTATTTGTGCTTACTAGGGCCAAGTACAAATGTCATTGCACTCCTTGGAGGCTGTCCATTTACTTTGGGCCCCTCCTGTTCACTCCCTTGTTGGACCTGTTCCACCTGCTGATGTGGGGTTTGCCTTTGCTGTGAGCCAAGAAGGCTGCTACCATCCGTGCCTAGTGAAACTTGTACATTGTTGTCAAAGCTCTGACCTGCAGTTCTCATTTGTCTGTTTTCATCCAAAGTGGAGCCCTTGTGTTTAGCACCCGTCTGAGGCACTAATGCTCGCCGCACCCCATTCACCTTGGGTCCTCTCTTCACTGGCACATGGTGATTCACAGAACTAGTATTCTCTTTATCCTGACAATTATGAAGGGGCAGTTGCATTGGCTTAGTTTCTACATGTGTTTATTTTAGCTTCAGAAAAGAGATTTGCGTGCACAATTTGAGATTTCCTATCAACATTAAACCTCTGTCAGTAACTACTATAACTTAAATCACTCTTAATGCAAGAAAATGTTGAACCTTTTCAATATAATGGTTGCCAAGGGTGCATAATGTAAGCAAGGATTCTTAAGGCAAATTCTTTGTGACGAATGAAGGGGTATCTGGAGACACATATTGTTTGAGGAAAACAGTTCTTGGAGAGATGAATTTCCTTGAGTATCCAGACCTATAACATTGGGCCCAAAATGTAAAAAGACATGTTGCAAACACAGCTGAGTTGACAGTGAACCAACAAAAACATTATAAGTGAAGTGTATAAAAGTTAAGCTAATGCAGATGAAAATGTTTTGAACTACACGTACACATCAGCATCAAGTGGTTATAATAAGTATTAAGTACAAATGTTCAAAACTGGAAATATAGATATTACCATAAGTAGTAACAGTAAATAAAGATCACAGGCCACAGGCAAGGCTCTTGCTGTCACTAGCACATTACTGGCAGTAAAATAATTATTGTGACACAAGCTGCATTAATTGTGAAGTCAGCTTTTTGTGTGACCATCCCAGTGATTTTAAAACTGCAGAAATTTTAAAGATTTAACTGAAGATCACTTGAAACTGCTGCATCCAACAAGTTTACTCCATTTCACAGTTACGGTAATCCACGATGATGTAATCTACACCTTGAAAGCCACAAGGAGATTGTTACCAAAACTGCACAGCTCTAATCTGTGAATCTCCTACCCTGACTATCACTATTTTGAATAACAGCTTGATAAACAGTCCTAACAAGGCATGGTATATTGAAAACAGATCAAGTCAGGACTATTTTGCACTCCCTTGGTTGTTAACACCAAAAGGTGATAAGAAGAACTTGGATAATTATTATGAATATAAGACCTGTCTGATGAGCACACAGCTAGTCAAGTGAGTAAGTTTCTAATGATGGCTGATCGCTTCAATGAAGTCAGAGAAGAACTCTCGAAGCACAGGTACCTGAGTGTATGTGTATGTCTGTGGTGAAAATGACACACTTCATTGGTCAGGAAATACCCAGGGATAGAATAACATGTCAGGTACCTGTAATTTAATCTAAATGTTTAGAAAATAAACATGGATTGACCAAGGAATAGCCCTTTTGAATATAACCCCAAACTTGCAATTTCCACAAAATAGCAGCCAAGTGTGTCATTTAAGACTTGTTTTACAGTGAACTGAAAAAAACCTGTGACAAAATTTGTAAAAGGTAAAGTAGTAAGAGAACTGGAATGACAATTGTAAACTTGGCCTTGTAAACTCAGTGGGTAATGAAAGCATGTGTATCACAAGGAACAATAAGATTCAGTATGAGTTTCATAACAACACAAGCACAAAAAAAACACAAGTTATCCAGCATCAAGGAACTAAGAAGTCCCATCTGCCCTGCAGACACAATTCAAGAACCAGAGGTCAAAGGAAAGGTTGATCAACTGTAGAAACCCTCAAGGACCATGAAATAACTAGTCAATGAAGGTTGCAGTAGTCTGGCAGATTTGGCTTGGTTTGAAAAAGGAAACACATTACCCTATTCAACTTACTTTGAATGTGAACACAGGCATTTTTATCCAGTAGCTTACATGCAGGCTGGGCTGTGGTGAACTCTTTCCATGCTACTACACCTTTCATGGCACAGGAGCATGTGTTAAAAAATTCAATGAAAATAGAAAATGATCTCATTGAGATATAAGGCAGGTGTGAAAAGCTGTGAGTTCATATTTTGTTGAACAAGCACTTACTATCACTTGTTAAGTAACAACTGAAGTACTTTTAAACCTACGAGTTTCCATCCCAAATTGAAAGAGGCCAAAGCAAAGAAGAACCAACCCCAAAGTCAGTGCCAACTTTTGGTTTAGTGTTCACACATCAAGAAATCCTCCTCACTGACGTCTGATTATAAGGCACACTTTTTCAATTTTAACACTGTTAACTTTACAAGTTTAAACTTAAACTTGACAGATGATTAAATAAAATTAACTTTGTTTTCCAAATATAAGTAACTAGAGTTTTTCAGCCTTAAAAGGGTCTATTTACAAACCTGATGTCCCAGTGGGGAGAAGACACTGGGGACTAGGCTTCTTAAAAACGATAACAATAATGATGATAAGTGAATATAAAAGTTAAGAGCCAACGTTTTGGCATCATCGTGACACCATCGTCAAGGCAAAGTGAATAAATGAGAAGATTTGATTTTGATAGTTTTTAAAAATTAGCATAACAAAGGCACGGTAAAATTTTTGTCAACTGTGTCGTATTATCTTCCAGAAGACAGTCGAATGAGTTTTCCAAGTTAAATACAAATGAGGTGTACATACTCAAAGATATTTGACAGATATTTACACTGCAAAGTTTCAATTGAGTGGAATATCTTGTTTCTGTTCACATCTGCCTAGCATGTCAGAAAAAATTGTAATATTTTAATGAGCTCAATTTTATCTTTAACATTGTATTCTTTGCCTGCTCTCTTTTAGGGGTTTTATCCTCACTACACTGATTCTTTTGTTTGTTTTTTTGTTTGTTTTTTTACAACCACACCCTCCCCAGTGAATCCCTGCCTTCACAGTGACTTAACGTTATGCATCCGCGTCAATACCTCCAGGCATCTTGTTATTAAACAAAGGCGCAAAAAAGTTCCACCCTTGTTTCATATAGCTTCCGATCTGACACATATTTTTCAAGATGTGTACATTGCGTTAACTGTCAGCTGACACAGTCTTGCCCTCCCACAGACAAAACACGCTTTAGTGATGTATCGTTTCATGTATCATATCATGGCACCTGTATCGAGATGTGTATCGTATCGTGAGAAAATGAATTGTTGCAGCCCTACTTATTAATGAAAACCCTTGAGTATTGAACAAGTAATGCAGGTCCCACATGCCATAGCCATTAGCTTTGCAGACTCTTAGAACAGGCATACATTTTAGATTCCTCTCAATCAAATAATAAAAGTAGGCTTGATAACACATTCTGTTTCCTTAAATACCAGGAATCCTACCTTTACTAGGTCAGCTGACAAAGCTGGACAAGGTTGGTCTTCCGGAGCATTGTAGTTTGTGGTAACTCTAGAACCCGGTGATTCTAAATCAAAATGCATACCCTGGGGTGTGGCACCATCCACTGACAGGACAGGAGAGGCTTCAGGAGCTGGAGTGGATGACAATCCCTGCCTTGTCGACTTGGGTGTGCTGTGTGAATTAATGTAAAACCGAATGAAAAGCAGAAAGGAATGGTTTGCAACATGAATCAAACTTAATACATACATACTTATTTATACTCGAGAACCCGGAGCTTATTATTCTCCTAGCTTTGTTAGCTAGAGTTTTAAATAAAAGATGTGTCCATTGAGAAATAAAATGAAAAGGAATAGCAATAAAAGGTAACTTATTACATTTGAATAAAAACAGACATGATATTGCCCCTTGATGGGAAAATCTACAAGTTGCATAGAGCACAGTTACATGCGTCACAGGTCGTCTCTCTGATACGTGTTACAAACATTTTGAGGGTTGGAGAAGTTCTAAGATCATCGGTTAGTGAGTTTCGGGTTAAGAAATTAATAAATTGAGTAATGATATGCAGAAAATGACAGACTCAGTGACTAGTCAAATCTTTCCATTAAGAACAAACAAATGTTTTTTTAACAAAATTTGTATCAATCAAACTACATTTTTGCAAACAGACTGAAATTGGACAACATTTATGTGTTTTCTTTTATTTTAAGGGCAAATTATTATTTTTCAATTGCTAAATGCATCAACACTCACACCAGCTGTGGAAGAGACCACAATGGGTTTTTTTTTTTTATCGTCTAAGATGTATCAGTAAATGAGGCAATTCGTGGTGTAGAGATTAATATTATCAATGGTTATACTTCGTATAATGCATAATATTTCAGTGAGTGAATTGACAATGTTTGCTTTAAACTGTGGTATGGATTAATTTGTAATAATATTAAGTTATTGACAAACTTCCTGAACTTTTTTTGACGCTGTTCAAGAAACTGTTAGGGTGAGCATGTTATTCAAAAGTATTTGTATTTCAAACAGTGTCTGGCGTCCTTATGCACCTGTTCACAATTGCCAATTCAACGTTAATTAATATATTAATCCCCCTTAGCCTCATTTCCAAAAAGACTGACAAAATGGATGTCCATTGGGTTATGTAAGCCCAAGAAATCACAGTCCAGTGACAGTGACACATTTATTGTTTTATGACAGGTTCCAAAGAGACGACCAAAATTTCTTTTGGGCAAAAACAAGAGCAATGAGTTGTCCTGGTCCCAGTTGTTCAAACCAGATTAAGGGTACATTTTTGCGGACTAATCTGGAATAAGAATAGATGTAATGCTTGGTTTACATGTTGTTGTTGTTGTTGTTGTTGTTTTTTTTTGGGGGGGGGGAACTTATTCAATTTTTGGAATGAACAGATTACTGCTCTCGATAGCACAAAGAATGGAATAAACAGAATACGCGTTTTTGGGGGATTACTGTATTTTGGCACAAAAATCTTGCACAGCCACTGACATGCCAGTCTCAGTCGTGTCCAGACTATTCCAAGTGTATGTTCTCAGGTCACCTCTGCAAGAACCATTCCGTTTTCGGAATACGTGTTCTCTTGGTAACCTTATTCCTGCTATTCTGTTAATCCTAAACCAGAACAGGAATAAACAGAATAGTCCCCCAAAAATGCACCCTATGTTAATACTGAGTTTGGGCAAACTTTGAGAGTGCAGTTCATTTAGATTTCAATCAACAAAATAATATTAAATTTCCTTTAAAAGTTTTGCCCTTCAGTGGTAACTTACACTTTTTTTCAAACTTTGGTTGAAAATCACTTTTGAAAGTGTTCTCAGAGACAGAAAGTATCTGTTAATTCTCAATCGCATATAAACAGTAATTGGCTTGCAAACAAATGGGCCCTGGAATTTCATTGTTATTAACCAATTACTTGCCTGGTGTTGAGAACTCCTGAGCCATCTGCTAGGGCCACCCAGTGACCTGCACTGAGTGCTGCAGGTCCATTTGTCAAAGGTGTGATAGGGAATGTTTGCTCTGCTGGAGTTACTGGTATAATGTCAGAGGCTGCCATGTTAACATTCTCTGCCAGGTTTAAGTCCTCTGGTTTAGTCTTGGTTCTTCCAGCTGGAGTGGACGTCATAACTTGATTGGATGAAAAACTGTTAGAGCTTGAATGTTCATACTTTGAAAGACAACTTGCACCAGGACAGTTGTGCACAGAATTGTTGTGATTATGGATATAGCACTCCCTGTTGTCTCCATGAAACTGCTGTGCTGGAGTTCCTTGAAAGTCACCACTGTGAGATAAATTCTCACTTTTCATGTTTTGAGAAGATTTGCCAGATATTGGCCTCTTTTCCAGCGATTCATCTTTTTGCAACTCTGCACCGTTTGGTTTCCCACAAACTGCCTCCCTTAATGATAACTGCATTAGCTGCCTTTCTAGCTCTTGCTTTTGCTTTTCATGGGCTTCAAGTTGCTTCAAGACATTTTGCTGTTGTTGCTCTTTAAGATGATGAATTCCTTTGGGATCTGTACTTGATTCATTAACATGACTATTGACAGAATTATGGTGATCAATATTACGTGAATTATTGTTGAGCACAGGTACTTGTTTTGACATCATTTCCTCCTTTTCGGGTTCTGTTGTTGTTGCATGCTCGCAGAATCCATTACTGGCGGTGATGGAAGATGGTTCCCTTTCAGCATTACCTTTGTACTGAAATTCATTATAAGACTGTGAAACTCCCTTGGGAAGTTGTGCAGAATGTGACCTGTCATTGAAGATTGTTTTCGTATTTTTGCCTTTTTCTAATGCAGCCAGATGTAAAGCAATATCTGCAGTAGCAGGCCTTCCAGAAAGAGACAAACTCCTTGAAAGAATTTCAGCATCATCTCTTCTGGGAGACTTGTGAAACTGACCTCCATAAGCTTGCTTCACTTTCTTTGAGTCAACTTCTAAGTTAGCAGGTTCAAAAGGTGTGATGAAAGCTTCTTGGGGGAGATTTCGCAGCCATGACAAAAAATTGCCAGAGCTTTCTTGTGATGGTCCATGAAGTATGTCATCGCCTGCAAAAACACAAAGGTCCCCTGACAGAACTCCATTGATTGCCCTGAGTTGACAATAATCCACACAACTTTCAAAACACAACCCTTTGATTACCAAATGCAATAAGCGGTCTTTAATTGGAGTTAATGTTTTCGGCAGTTTTCCATTCAAACCCTTCTTTTCAATCGGAATGACCTGTTTAAGTAAATCGAGAAGGTGTTCAAAGCATTTCAGACGTGCAGTAGCAAGGTTCCAATCACGGTATTCAGGCTGTTCGGGTAAATTTGGAACAGTCAACAACCAGCACAATTTGCTATATTCAGTCTTGGTTGGACAATCTTCTTCTAACTGATTCAAGCACTTAATCAAATCCTCGATCGAATAACTGGTTGAATTCACACCGAAACCTGATTTGAAGTACAACACTTCCATGAATTTCTGCTTCAAAACGAGATAACGGAATTGTTTTGAATCGAAACCGTGGATGCCTTCAAATGGCTGAGCAAAGATCAAGATGGCTTCCCATTCTCCATCAAGCACCAGGTCTCGTAAAAAGAGGATATCATCTGAAAAGCCACAATTCACGATCCCAACTTCTTTTTCGAGGCTTCTCATGGTGTTGTGAAGCTTTCTAGAGTCCAAAAACTCGAGGATAAGCTTGACAACTTGATTATCCTCCACAACTACACTGGTATTTATCATCTTTGACTGCGGAACAGTTTTGTCCTTCCCGAATACAAAGTATTGCCTGGCATCAAGGTCCTTCGATGTTTCTTAATTCTGGCGGAACGTACTGACACATTCCTTTTATAAAGAGGGCAGTAGATGTCGTTGAAAGCCCATCATAGCCTTAGTTTAGCGTTCTCTAGCTGTCTTTTCATTCTTCTTAACGTGGTTTGTAAATAATGCATCGCGCCAAAAACTGTCTTCCGCACGCATGCTCTGACTATGGAAAACAAGAGCGATAGACTACTTCCAGTGGTTTAATCCCCCTTTTCCGCCTGCGCATTGAAAATTCGTTATTCTTTTGAAGAGCATCGGGTTCAAATCAATACATTAAAAAATAAATCATAATTTTACCCACCCTGACGACATCTAACGCTTTCTGGTCAAAGTTTGCAAAGTAGCCACTGAGGGCCCAATCATTGATGCGTATCATATCAGGCTCTTTGTGCACGTTCACTTTACTCAGGTTTACCGTACAAGCCATGGATAGGCCTAGCTGTGGGTAGTCTTGTTGGCCAACCCATTCTCTTCTCTGAATTGACGATTATCGTTAATTCTTAATTTGGTCTGAATTTACGATTACTGTTAATCTAGGACACTGAAAGTCTGAAGGGCATTCTGGGAAATTAATATATATTTAACAAATAAAGAAGCCTAAGCCGTGTATTACACTGTGATAAAACACGACGGACATATGAGAACACGAGGGAAATGTAGAAAACACGAGCCGCAGGCGAGTGTTTTCTACATTTCTCGAGTGTTCTCGAATGTCCGGAGTGCTTTATCACAGTGTAATACACAGCTTATGCTTCTTCATTTGCTTTATGATATAGAGGTAATGTGGCGAAAAACAATAAAACACGCTTTTTCTATGTTTTATACTCTGATAAAACATGGGTTTTTGACCAGTCAGAGCGCGCGTAGGATCCTATCTATATTATAAATATATATATATATTTTAAAAGACAACCCTGGACACAGGATTCGAACCTGTGACTGTCCACCGACAGATCCCTTCTTCTTACCACTAGACCACCAAGCCACTACCTGTGCAAACCTCGGTTTTTAAACATCATACAATTGATGCGTTTATCCTACACCTCGTTGTAAACCAATAGAATCACTTGCAAAGGAACAGTTTTAGACAGTAATTTGAAATAGTCACCAAACTTCAAAACAAAGCTAAACATTTTAAAATCAGGGCTTACACTTAATCAATGTAGAGAATGTATACGCTTAATCAATGTAGAGAATGTATTCTATGCCAGACACTATATCTAATCTTTAATTCACTCGACATCTTGTTCCTCAGTGGTGTAGTGGTAAGAACTCGTTCCTAAAAGCTCTAGCCCTGGCTCCTAATCCAAGGATATGGGATTTCATTTTCTTATTTGCTCCATTACAAAAAGTCCTGGGACACAGTATTCTAAATTAACAATAATCATAAATTCAGCACAAGTTAAGAATCAACAATAATCGCCAGTTCGAACATGAGATCATGTTGTGTTGGCAGGAGCCAATGCTTTAACCGTGGTACATCTTGTCAGACTGGAATCTACTTACAGCCAACAGGGCAATCAACACTCCAATAACACCATGACTACTTGCATGCAATTTTATTTCATACTAGTACTTGGTGTATAGCAACATAGCTTAACTGAGAAAATAAACTGAAAACTGAAAGATAGTGAAGAAAAAGAAAAAGAAAAGGATCTCATTTGAATTGTAATTTGGGTTTTTAACACTATAAAATAAAGGATCACAAATGAATTATATTTGGTTTGTAACCCCAAGACTGTCATTGCTGTGGCTTAAAACGTTGACACACCTTTGAATCCCCTCACAATACCTACAAAGAAAAAATTCACCCACCACAACACAGCCTGTTTAAAATTGTACCCCTGCATCAACTCCTCTGCAACAAAAACAACCCATTCATTTTAGATTCTTTTAAGGTTTGCAAAAGATTGGGAGGCAAACAGGATCAAGACCAAGACCAAGATGTTTTTCTGATTGAGGAAAAATGCAGGGTAAAAAAACTTTTCTATTAAGTCACTTTCCATTTTTGAGGGATGTGGTGACCCTCAGGAAGAGACATGGTCCTTACTCACATATGTAAACGTAGGCCATCATGGGAACTTTTTGACTACAACACTGATCCAAGAATCCCACCCCATAACGCATATTATGTTCGTTACAAGTGTTAACTTGTGAGGAACAAGGATTATGATTAACACAATCACCAAGTTGTTCCAAGCATGGTTAGCCCTGACCACGGGTTAAGTCCCATTGAAACCTATAGGTTGTCATGGTCTTTATCTCACTGCTAACCTTGCTTAGAGCAACTCGGCCCAAGTGCTGAAATTTCATTCCCAACTTTCAGGGTTTAGTTTACTGCAAATGCAGCAAATAACTAAGCCAGGGCAATTTATGCCTTGTTTCAGAACAAAGTGGTGAAACACATCTTTTTCGGTCTTGGCACGTATGGCCCATATAAGAGAACACCCGAAATACATTCAGCTTGCAATATCTAGTAGAAATTTTATAACCTGAAAGATTTTTTTTTCACCATCACTGAGTTTTTATTGGTTCCCTCCATGAGTTTGAAAGTACCATGGGGCCTGGGACCAACCATGCATTTTTTCCAACTTTAATTTAAACCTAAAAAACCCAAATTTATAAACTCACTAATAATGGAAGAAAGCAAAAGCAATGAACTGATAGGCAAATATTGGCAAAAAATGGCAAAAACGTTGCAAGGATTTCACACCAGCATCTGTGAGGTTTGCTGCATACAGCTGAAAGTTCTTCTTATGACAAAATACAACAAAACAAATATATTAAAAGAGCAATAACTAGTTGTCACTATCATCATCTGAGAGCACTATTACATCAGATCCGCTGGCAGATTTGATATTTGCCTTGGGAAAACTTCTACCATTTCTGTTTAAAGACAATGACAGCTTTCTCGGTCCATTTTTGTGCGCAGGAGAATAGCTATTGACTGTGGCTGATGCGCTCTTTGTTAAGATAGCTGTGATATGTGGCTCATCATTTTCAGCAGCAGAGGATGCACCACTTGTTTCACAAAATTCTTCTTCCTTGCCGTCCCTGTCATCAGGAGAGATCTCCTTGTTTCTTAGTGTTTCCATGGATTCTTTCCGAAAAATTTTAAGTGGGGATTTGTACTCAACTGATCCATTTTGAGCTTTTCTTTTCTCGATCTGAAGAGAGATCAGAAGAGACTTGCGCTCATTACCAGATTCTGCAAATGAAGGACTAACAAGGGTTGGATTACGAGCAAGTTTGTTTGCAACTCCCTTGTCATTCCCAGAAAAAACAAAATCATTTGAAGTTCCATGTTTATCTGTTCTTTTCAAATATTTTTCAACACTGACTTCATGACCCACAACATTTTGAGAATCTGATGAATTGGTCCCTGAACTTGTGACCAAGTTGCTTAATCCAGCTGAAGAAATGTCTGAGGTGAATTGTGTTGTGACTGGATCTTTCTTGTCCTCCATTAAGTCTGAATTCTGCCTAGAAGCACTGTATTCTTCCCAGCCAGAAGTGTCTGGCACAGATGTGTCTTCATGAGTTTCTAACACAACTTGTTTGTCACTGTCATCAATTTCTACTGTAGTTTGAGCCTCAAAATGTTGAGGAGTACTACTAGATTCACCATCACAGGCTTCAAGAACTTCTGCAACACTTGTCTGTTCAGCTGTGATATCTACACATTCAGGCAAAACAGAAGAAGGAAGTTCTACAATGGCACAGTTACTTTCGAGATCAATTTCACTTGACAGCAAAGCCACATTGTTTTTAGGCCCATTTTTGACACTGTTCTGTGGGGCACAAGAGAGATGTTCTACAGTGGCACAGTTACTTTTGCGATCAATCTCATTGAATTGCAAAGCCACATTGTTTTTATGGCTATGTTTGACAATGCTCTCTGGGGCACAAGTTCTTCTAATTTTCTTCTTTGGCTTCTTTGTCTCAAAATCATCCTCAAGATCACTACCAATGACATCTCCTGACATGAGAGCTGAGGGTTTCCTCTGGACTCCGCTTTGTGAAAGTGAATCACAATCAAACCATTCCATACCTCTAGTTTGGTCTTTGTCACTTGTCCCATTAATTTTCAGTTGAAGGTCATCGCATTCTTTGTCACTAGAATCCGAGGATTCTGCAACTGAAATGCGAGAAAATCTCCTCTTTCTATTCCCTTCCAAGTTATTTTCTGGGTTTGAATCTTCAGGTTCGCTAGTACTCTCATCACCACTACTACGATTTTTCACACGTCCATAGTAAGTATACTTGTTAAACACTTCATCAAGAGCTCTTTTATTCACTTTCTTATTCTCTTCTAATTTTTTAAGAAGAGAAGAATCGTTCAAGGCAGGGTCATTCCCTGGGATGCAGTTATCAGTTAAAAAGCTACCAGAATTGTTCCTGAAATCCAACTGACGCCTCTTTTGTAATGTGTTACCAATGTGCACAAATACATCGTCGCTGATTTCTCTAAGAACCTGGGGTGTTATTTTCAAACCATGCTTTTTCTTTGTCTCCAAGATAATGTTACTAATGTCAAATCGGTCTGGGAAACGTCCTCTCTTCCTCTTCAAAAACTTGCTGACGGCTTTGTCAATTTCTGGGAACCCTGTGGGCGGGCACTTTACTTCCTTCTCGATTACCCGTCCCGTGTCTGATCTTCTGCCTTTAATTCTGCACATCTTATTCCAGATTCGATTAAAGCAATCTTTTAGTCGACACTCTTGAATGTACGTGCTATCATTCATGTTCATTTCATCCAAGCTCAACTCAGCTTGACTTAAAATCTTTATTCTTTCGCTTATGTGCTTCATTTTCCCTTCCAGTCTTCTCAGGAGGCGCTTCCGTTTTCTCGGAGTAAGCTCACGTGCACGCTTAGGTGTTTTCGGGTCTCTGTCGGTTTCGCTGGGTTTCATTTTCCCCGTTTTCTCGATTTCTGCGCGTTCACTTGTAGACACGTTAGCAGAACTTGTGCTTGGCTGTGGAGAAGGGACGTCTAGGGTCATTTGCTCTCTCAAAACAGCAGGAGGCTTGTCTTCTTCGCAAGTGTCGATCGTTACACGGCGCACATTCTTGTTTCCACCCGTGTCCCCACAAGTCGAGTGCCTCGTGACCCCTTGATTTGCTGTGCAACTTGACCGATGGTCGATTGCACTTTTCTCCGCACTAGACTCCGATTTAGAGTGATCGTCCTTTGAATCTGCAGCTAGAAGATTAAAGATATCCCCTGTATAAATATATCCGTTGGTTTCATCAAGTTGTTTCATTCTCCACCGGAGCGAATTTTTGAATTTTGCGGACGACAGTAACTCTGGCCGAGCTTCTGCAAATTTCTTTTGAAGCAAAATTACGTATTCTTTTTCACGGACAAACCGCTCAATTTTGGAAACAAAGGCTTTAAAGAGCTCCTCTACATCTTCATCTTCATCGTCCTCACTGGAGGAGATGATGATCGCGTCGCTTGGAGATTTCTTCGTCGCTCTTTCCATTCTACATAGAGTAAGTACATCACTTCTTTCAAAATGGCGTCTCTCTTTCACTCGTTCAACTTGCTTTTCACGTTTCCATATTTGTACATAGTGTCCAAATTAGGAAAGGTAAAGACAATAGGCTACCAAATAAGGTAAAAAGGCTCGATTTAAGTGTTCTGATTGGTCGCGGTGTGGTGCATAAATTTTCATGCTGCATAACATATGCTAATTATGCAAATTTATGTTAAAAATGGTAATTATTCCCTTATTCCTGACCAATTTGGCAAAACATAAGCGTGCCCAAACGCTGTAGTCAGAAACGAATTTGGCAAACTTCCACTAAAGCTATTTTAAAAATTATTTTACCAGCAAATCTTCAAAGTTGACAACAATCTTTTATTCCTTGTCTCAAAAATTCAATAAAAAGGGGTATTCTCGGAGTTCATCCATTTAGCCCAGGTCAACAGAGCTAAACTTCAGCGACAATCACAAGCACGTGGCTAATCACCATATGCGTCACCGAAAGACCAGGTAATCTACTCTTGACGAAACTCAACTGAATTTTAGGCATAGTCTGTGGCATCCCACGTCAAAAATTATTTGTGCTCCCGAATAGCAGCAATATCTCCTTCGATCGGTCCCGTCGATCAGCCATTTGTCTCACGATTGTGTCTCAAGTCAAGTCAAGTTAAGTTTATTTTCAAATTAAAATACACAACACGCATATAGCAATGCTAATCGAGGCTTGTGGTGTAATGACAAACATTGGAGTAAACGCGTAGTAATAATAATAATAATAATAATAATAATAACAATAATAAAAAATTTAAAAGAAAGGAAACCTATCAATATATAATGCGATTGCATAATAGACAGTCCGTAAGGAAACTTACGTAGTTACATAAATATTGAAATTAATTGTAATTAGTATAATTGTTACGGGACAGATTTTGAAGACGCAGCCTTAGCGTTTTGACTTCTTTATTCTGGCATGGAACTTCAACACTCTGCCGTCGCCGGCAGCCAACTCTCTCTCTCTGCCGGCAGCCGACTCTCTCTCTCACTAGCTCTACTAAAAACTGGCGTTTATATATATATATATATATGCTCTTGCTGAGATATGATTGGTCAATTAACCATACATTTCCTTGGAGAATAAAGAACAATGAGATAACAGCATGGGCGTAAGATTACGTGCCCCGGGCGTAGCACCTAGCTAAAATCGAGTTAATTAAATCGTTGAACAAATTGGTAGCAATGGAAACCGAAGTTTCCGCGGTCCTCTACACTAACCCGCGCGGCTAACCGCGGGAAAACTAACACTACAGATAATTACGTTAAGATAACTAACATGGTCGGTATTACAACTTTATAAGAAAGAGCCGCTAAGACGGTCCGCGTGTTTCCAACAACATTGGCGGAAATTCGGCTTTCGCCTAATGTATTATCTCGTGGGAACGTTATTTAAATTAACTGCGAGAGACGAGGTTGTTTCCGACCCTTAATTTGGCTTGCACGTTTCAGTTTCCTTTCTGAGTTCTTAAGCACCGTGCATTAAAATAATTTGCATACAATAAAATGATCATGAAAATGTACTTTTAAAAAATTATAAAATATGCTTCAACATAATTTTCAGCGGTGAATATAACACCGAATTCTTATATTCACCGCTGAAAATTATACTAAAACAATTATTCTCCTCAGGCTCAGTGAATATTGGGGAATATTTACCTCGACTACGTCTCGGTAAATATTCACCAATATTCACTTCGCCTTCGGCGAATAATTGTTAAATATTCATTTCTATATAGGGAGAATTTCTTTCAAAACAAAGAAAAGAACATATCGCAACAAGCCGATAATATGTCGACAAGCCGATAATTTAAACTGAAATAGTCGAGATTTGATATTTTTATCAGAAAAACGCGAGCACTTCCAAATATTTCAGGAAAGTTGTGACCAGTCACATTGAAGTCCAGGAAAGGCATCTATCTGTCGGCGGTTTCTTTTCTCCCGGCACACTTGATGTTCTTCCTTGCAACCCGATCGACCCCATTTTCGAGCTCCCGTAAACGGCTAACCTTTAATCCGCGTTTTTCATTTAAGTTTGCCCAGACCAACGGTCGCAGCGTTTTGACAGCTACGTCTCTATGTTTCCGGGCTGTCGGGGCAAAACATATATCTTATTAACCAAGCGCGAGGGCCGTACTGGGAGAATATCGGCCCGAGGTCTTGACAGTACGGACCGAGCGCAGCGAGGTCCGTACAAAAAAGACCGAGGGCCGATATTCTCCCAGTACGGTCCCGAGCAAGCTTGGTTAATAAGAGATTTATTATACGACTGAAGAAAGCTTTGAAGGTTTTTCACAAATTCCATGTAATATTATGCGGAAAATGTACAGGATAAAAAGGACCCGATTCTGAGGGCTTAGCATGTGAACATTTTACGGCAGATGAAATATGCTTTCAGTTTTGTCTTTAAGAACAAACAAAATAACGTAACGCGTAAGTTCATTCTGGAGTTTTACGACGAAATTTTCGAAAGATTTCGTCCTCGTCCGCCATCTTAATTTCAAGTTCAAAGGGATCATTCGGGACAATGCCCGGTCCAATACATATGCGTTATTGACCGAGCGTCAGGTCAACATGGCTGGATATTGGCCAAGTTCTTTTTTTGCGTTTTCATGGACAGAGACGAAGTCGAGGTCCATGAAAACGCAAAAAAAGAACGAGGCCAATATCCAGCCATCTTGACCGAAAAAGCTTGGTCAATAAAGGATTTATTATGTGGCTTTCGGGGAAATTTTTCGCGCGGGACACGGCGGGTGGTCCCGAGCCCATCTTGCCGGCTCGGGTAGCCAATTGTCATAAAATTGCTTTCTTTTTCTTTGTTTTCCTACCTGTATAGTGTGTTTCGTTAGTGTTAATTGCTTATCGTTAATGTATCGTTGTAGTAAACCGTAATTAGTACTTAAAGTATAGCTTGTAAAGTTTATTTGTTCATAAAGTGTTGATTTATGCATCAGTCAATTGAAACCCCGGCCCAACGACCCCCGGGACATGGCGGGGATTTAACGCTTCCATAGCCGGGATTTACCGCACTTTTAACGGCGCGTTGGCCTCGGTGGGCGGTGGATTTAACAAAATGCCATTGCCATTTGTTAGGGAAGGTTGCCTACCCACTTTGTTTTAATAGGTTTTTAATAACAGATTTAATCGTGATGGACATATTTTTGAAGGAGTGTATTTTAGCAGATTGAATCGTAATGGAAATATTTTTGAAGGAGTGTATTCACATTTAGAGGGAAAGTTGCCTACCCACTTTGTTAAAGTTGTAACAGAATCATAATGAGAATATTTTTGATGAAGAAGGTACAGTCCTCTCCTTACGGACACCTCTCTATAACGGACATTCCCCTTTGTCCCGAAAAAATTCTCACCCGTTTTCTAAAAAAGATAAAACTTCTATAATACGGATCCTTTCTAATAAGGACAACGGACACTAAATCTCGGCCCCAGAGAGCGAAGTCATATAAACTTAACCTCTTTATTACACTCTGGTGATCCGGTGTTGACATTAAGTTGTGCACGAGTTTGTGATTACGCAAGCATGAACGTTTTGTTTTATTCACTGATCTTCAACTGCAGTTTTAAAAATTGTACTTTTTAGTACCTTTTTAGGTGAAGCATTGCGTTATAAGCATTTCTTTTTGTTTCAAATAACTGATTCGTATAAGGTATGTACTTTACGGACAGTTGGATTCTCTGTTACAGCTGTTAGGTCTAAACATTCTTCATTCTCAATCGACTAAACTGCATTTTTAACACAGGAATAAACTCAACTAAAGGAAAACAAAACGAAACGAAATGTGGACGTTCTACATCTTCATAGCGATTTTACATGTTGCTGTTCTTTCAGAACAACCTTTTTGAACAGATGCTTGTGGGAATATAAAAGCTAAAAAAGAAACAGTTGTGAAGTACATATGAAATAATTCATATAGGAACCGCAGTTCCTATATGAATTATTTCATATGTACTTCACATCATTTCACTCCTCACGGGTGATATGAACTCACTAAATTGACCTCGCTCCCAATGTGTGGCTTCATAGCTCAATTGGTAGAGCATCGCACCGGTATCGCGGAGGTCACGGGTTCGAATCCCGTTGAAGCCCTGATTTTTTCAGGTTTCTCCTTCCAATTGCTTAAATTGGAAAATTAACTTCGATGATCACTCTTCACCTTCAAAGAAACAGTTGTAACCAACCAATGTCCGGGAGAGTCCCTGAAGGCACCAAGCATTTTCTAACTTTAAACACTAGCTCATTAGGAGCTATTGCTCTTTTTGAATAACATGTTAGTTCTTTTGTCCATCCCCTGTCCAACCAGAAACGTTAATGTCATTGTATACGCGAAATTTTTGTCCTCGTTTGTTCGCGCGGAATTTAAACAATAAAACAAAACAATGTCCGAAAAAGCGACAGCGTTTTGAAGTTTTACCGGAAAATGCGTGGTTCCTCTTGTTTTGTCATGCTTAGCAAATGCGCATGCGCCAACTCCGTGTATTACAAATTAGTACCAAAAAATATCCTTACCATATGGAAGACATGACAACTATAGTCGCAAATATATATCGATCCAAATCATAGTATAAAGCAGAAGGAGCTGAGCTGCGAGTAAGTAAGGGATCTGTCACATATGGTCTAGGGGCCGACATTTCTCTCCCTCACTGCCTATCGGGGATAGGTATCCGAAAGTGGCGAGTATAAGCGATCCGCGGGCCGAAATCTCGGGGAGACTCGTCATGGTACACCGCTCAGGCTTAAATGTCCAGAGGTACCGCTACCGCTTCTGCATATTTTTCTTTAGGTATTTAGTATGCACATGTGCAACTGCCCTTGTGTATCAATATGCCACGTGGGAGTAAATTAACAAAATTCCAGTCCGTGATAGATCTATTGTTGAAAAGAAGAAAGAGCAGAAAAATAAGTCGTAATTGGGGTCTCTCCGTTGGGAGGACCACAAGTAGTTAATATTCCAGTTAGCAGTGATAGTTTTTGACAACATAACAAGTTCGCATTATGTTTCTGTTCGTTCGTTCGTCGTATCATTGTGTAACCCCGTTGGTTGGTTGATGACAAAGAATTGGCTATCGCAGTTCTTTGTTTCCTGCTGAAGGGGTACGATTTGAACCAATTAACAGTCATGACTGCTGCAAGTTTAGACAATAAAAGGTTGTGATGTACTGTGTCGAACGCTTTCGACAAGAGCTGAAATCTAGTCGCGCAGTTAAAAACTCCAATCCCAAAGAAAAGTACGCAGATCTCCCTCATCAGCTGGTTCGTTTGTTGTCATGTTTAGTTTAACTTTTTGCGGAAGTTCTCCCCAGTTTTATATAAATACAAACTGCTGAAGTAACTCGCGGGATTTTTTTTTTCCGCGAGGCATTTGTTTGCTGACGTCATCAGCGTGCATCATTGGGAATTTACTTACTATGTTATAAATACTGTTGTTTGAGCTGCTATGTTAGGGACTTAAGGGACCTTAGCATCTACTACGGCGACGTCCACGGAGACGTCAGTTAAAACTGCTAGTTCACGGTTTCCAAATATTTTCGTGATTAATCCAGTTTGCTCAACTGTTACAAACTATCCGAACTATCTAGTAACTGAATTGGAATGAACGGTGTTCAAACTAAGAAAGATCGAAGTGCTCTGTGAGCAAACTCGTGAATTGAACTCGTAAATTAAATTATTTTTCTGTTGGATTATGTCTATAATTTTTGGTATGCTGACTATTCATGTAACTGTCGCACTCATATGTTTGCCCCTGTTAAACATACAATTGATCGTATCAAAATTCTTGGACCTACAATTTTGAGAGTTGTTACGCCCGTCTGCACGCAGCCTTATGTAAGCAGGAAATAGAACGTGTCTACTGCTGAAAATATCTTGTTTCTTGAGCACGGGAATGAGTGTATGGGTCCTTTTGGGTGGAGAGGCCTTTTAACCGACTGAAAAATACCATAATATTCTGCGATGTGCAATTTACGGAAAGCGCTCAACTGCCCACGCGAGAAACTTTAGGGAGACTGGTGCGCGGATGATCAAGTTGTTTGGGTAGACGGCAAGCACATGTTTACATTCATCTTAGGGCACGTTCGATAGACCTAATCGGCCAGCGCAATGTTGTACCTAATTCAAATCCTTTGGACATAAATTGTGCACAGGGTGAATCCCATTTATCTGGCGAGCTATGCAAGGTGATTTCAAAAGCCCAGTCGCTGTATATTAAAGAACGACTCGCGAAAGCCGTCCAGAAGAACATTACAGACTATTTTAAAGCTTGAATGATTAGAATGAATACAGGACATAAAGATTAACAAAATTACTCCAGTTACTGTTCGCTGCACTTGTTAACTACGGAAAGACGTTTTTCAGAACTACTTTTATTATCAGATACCTTTTTAGGTGAAGCATTGCGTTGTACGTAGTTCCTTTAATTTCAAATAACCGATTCGTATATAAGTATGTACTGTAACTGAGATGTACAAATCAATGTGTCTGAATACCGTATATTAGTCGGTTTAGATACAATGGGCCTATTTTTCGCTACTGAACACTTAAAACTGTCAGTGGAGTCTTAAAAATGATGCAATCTTGGTGACCTCTATAATACGGACACCTCTCTAATGCGGACTGACACTTTGGTCTGTCCCTTTAGTGTTCGCATTAGAGAGGTTCAACTGTATATAGTTTTAGGGGAACTTGCCTATCTACTTTTGTTTAAGTTTTAAGTGATTGAATCATGATGAGAATACCTTTGAAGGACAAGATAATTACATATTTTTAAGTTTATACGGAGTGAATTATTGTTGAGGATATTTGGAATAATAGCATTTAGAAGCGTTTCCATCACTAGCAATTTGAAATTTATTTTAAATGAATAGCTTATTTTAAATCAACCTTATTGTACGAAGCGTTTGAGATATCGGCTCAGCTATCTATAGAGTATCCTATAAAAGGTGGGTCGTTAGCGACGTTTTGGTGTCGTTTTCCGGCGGAAGACAGGTCTTTTTATGTGCTGAACCTGTTGTGTTTGACGTTAAAAACACACGCCTATTTGCATTCATATAATACAAAGATCCATATAATTCTGAAGCAGTTTTGGGGATGACCCATTCGCTATATCCGACATAATGCCGATTTTACATGAACTCTGGCTTATCAAAATGCAAGTGGATTTCTGCCGCAAATTCGGCATATTGAAGGCCAGCTTTCGGCGCAAATGGAGATCGCAGCTTATTAAAGAGGCTGCAGTTTTTAATAAAAGAACGAAAAACAGTTTAAGTTTGACATTTACAACGAGTAGACCAACGATCTCGATTTGAGTTGAGTTTCTTCACTTGGTTCGGATGTCCCCGCTATGCGGGTCTTTTAACAGAAGTCTTGGCCCCGGGGGCGGGGTAATAAGCCGTTTTTTAACACTTGGTAAATGTTAAATTCCCCGCTAAGTCCCGGCGGTGGTCGGGGGGCCGGGGTTTCAATTGACTGGAGCATTAGTATACAGTGTTGGAAATGTAGGACCGTTAAAACAATAAGTGTGTAAGCCAGGTGTTAATAGAAGAATTAATTATTGTCATTAGAGAGATTAAGCATTGCGTTTAGGGCAAACGGCAAACGTCAGGCAGAATACTCATGAAATTTATTTGATTTCAGCTGATATTTTGCGTGTTAGCCACAGCTATCGAGCAAATACTAAAAACAGAGAAATAAGCTAGAATAAGAGAATTTTCATGGTTTTATGACAAGCAGCAGCCTGCCGTTTGCCGTTGGCCGTAAACGCGATGCTAAATCGGCTAGAAAACGGTGGAGGGAACGAATGAAAAGTTGAGGGAAGCTGAACGAAGAAGATAGTTCAGAAGAGAGTCACAGAGAGATTCACTGTTAAGGAATTATTAGCAGGAACCGACCGAAAATCAAAGACAAAATCCTTTTGTCAGCGGCGGCAACAAAGTTTGAACTGTGACACTGAAAGAACTGTGAACTGTGCTGAACTGTGAAAGAAAACTGATAACATTACAAAGTTGAAGACGAAAGAGGAGGACGGAAAGCTAAAGAGTTGACGGTGGCACTGTAAGACAGGCAAGAGAAATTGCAGAATCTGACTGAGGACGGCAACCCGTACGGGAGAGGTTTATCGTGGAGTTTGTGATTTGCACACTATGTAAAAACTGTTTTACAGAGGTCTGGTAACTAGCTTTCATATATTTATAACGTGCAATTTAGTACGCCGTACACTTTTCATCAGCCGTCGCCGATGTATGGATTTCCCTACAGAATTTGTGACTGTTATAAACCAGTACAAGAAGAAACGAATCCATACATCGGCTAAACTTTCAAATAAAGTAGCGTTTCAGACGAAGGCGCGAAATAGTTTGCAAGGTTGGCTGAAGTCTGTTGTTTAGTTGGTTATCATGATATGGAGCGCGACATAAGAAGGAACTGAACTGTACTGTATATATTTGTAAATATTTAGCATAAATTCGTAAGTTAATTTAGTGTGCATTAGCTTAAAATTCATTTGTTATTATATAGTCCTAGCATTGAGTAAGTTTAAGTAAGGTTAATTTTACATATAACGATTAGTTTTATTCGTAGTAACTGTTATACTTGTAGTTAAATTAGATCTTAAATTAAAAATCATCCGTGTTTCTTAAAATTTATGTTGGTGAGTCGTGTGCTTGTGGTAAGGGGTTTGTGCTACATTTTTTTGTTTTGTATAGATTCCTGGGTCATCCGGACCCACGTCACACCAATCACAGCGCACGATTTGGTTCATCTTGCCCGCTCACGGAGCTAGCCATATAATAAAGATCATTATTGAGAAACTGTTGCATCAAGACTTGTTTTCCACTAAAAATGTATCGTTACTGTTACCGTAATTGTTAAGCCTTTCCGTTCGTTCAAATTGAAATATTATATTTGGTATCGCTCGACACGGAACTGATTTGTCACCGAAAACAAGTTCTTGTAACAAATGCGATGATTTGTCTAGACAAACAGAAACGTTTGGCGCTTGAAAAATCACGCAAAAAGAGTTGACCCTTCACGGTAGCAAGAAAATGGTGGTAACATTCCCAAAATATGTTTCTTATTTACTATAGCGGATAGCAGTGAAATGTTGAAATCGTATTTAGTCACTTGCGAGCGACAAAATACTTTGATAATTTCTCGGTTCATTTGGAGACAGTATCGATTGCATGCATGTTTTAATTTATCGCCTGTGGATCATATAGTACTTTTTCGGGGGAAAAATTATTCCTGTTTGATGTGCCTTAAAGTCATTCATTTTTTCATCATTTTCACGAGCGCACAAAACCATACCCTTCTCTCCATATCCGCTCCCTCTTTCCAAAAAGCGTACAAATTGTAAAGCAGTTGTATTGACTGCTATTTCTATTTTGATTAAAAATGAAATAAAAAAACCTGGAAACTGGCTGAAATAGTAACAACCATCAAAAAGGATTTTGAAATATTATCACTATCATTTTTGGGACCCAAACTTAATTGTCTTTTGCATAGGCGGCCCAAACTCGAGTTACGCGCGAGAGGTGACTGCGAAAGTGTCACGTCAGCGACAGCACTGTTCTGAGAAATTTTGTTTTTTTTGAGTTAGTTTTACGACAAAGGAGCAAAGAAGCGAAAAGTTATCAAATCAAATTGTCTGAGTGGATTTCTACTAATGAGGGGTATGTCTTTGGAGGGCTTTGGTTACCATGACAATTCATGTTTTATTGTTCAGAATAATATTGAACTTGGAGGTACATGTGTTATTCTGGTAAAAAAAAAGTTTTTGTACATGTAGGTTCAGATGACTAATTCTTATATACTAATATTTATATACTCCTATACAGGCTATATAGCTGCTGTACCCATCCCAAGCCCATGTAAGCACAGCCCCCCTCCCCCCGCTCAAATGAAAAGAAAAAATAGTTTCCACTGGGTTTTTAAAATCTACATCGGGATTATTAATGTGGCATTTCAGACACTATACTGTCACTGAAACAATACTGTCATCTAATTTTGCCCAAAATACTGTCCTCTAATTGTGCACAAAATTTACAAAAATCTACCAGGTGTGCAACAATGATATTTGTGATAACGTGCAACAAGGACTTTTGCAGTTTCTTTAGTGCTAATTTATGATGTAAATTTGGCATTTTACACCAGTCCATAGCCTCCTAAACTTGCATTTCACCACCTGTGAATTTAGCATACTTGTCTTCATCCAGCTCAAGATACTTGCCTGCTTTAGCATCAAAATATAACAATTTATCTTTTACAGCCCTTATGTCATATCCTTCTTGTCTTAACTTGCTCTTCTGAAGCTTAAATGTTCCCGTAACAGTGACACTGTCAACAATTCTAAGGAAAATGGGATGTGTGTAGCTTGGCAGCTGCTCTCGTAGTCCTTGGAGAAGTGCCATTAAATCAATGCCTTTGTTATCTGCATCAACGATAGCTGCCATGCCTGCTCTTCCCTCAGTACCAGGAACCCTAACACCGTAGACAATCACATCACACAGGCCCAGTATCTTGCTTATTGTTGCTTCGACTTCAGCAGTGGACACATTCTCCCCCTTCCAACGGAATGTATCTCCAATACGATCATGGAAATATACATAACCATACTCATCTGTGACAAGGAGGTCACCAGTTAGAAAATAAGAATCTCCTTTCTCAAATATGTCACTACCAATTTTCTTTGAAGTTTCTTCTTGGCTCACATATCTGGCCACTGGATTAGCTGCATCATAAAATGAAATAAATTACCTAATCAATTTATGTTGCATAGATGTGGTAACTGGGAATGCTGTAAATAATAATTATGATGGTGATACCAGTTATTATGTAGATGCAGCATCCAATCAAGATTTTCGTTTTGACAAGACTCCAGACAGGTAGACAGATGTACAGACAGACAGACAGACAGCCAGCCTTTATTTTTGCTCGATAATAAACTGAAGCTGTGGAGCTTGTGGCACTGAAAAATGATTTCAATACTCCCTCAGAAAATCTAAGGAACATACTCCTTTCAAAACCATTTGCTTGACCCCCCCCCCCCCCCAATTTCAAATGGCACACACAGTTGCAGATAATTCAGATAATAGTTTCAGATAAAGAGTGGTCTTTGTTGTTGTTTTGAAGGCCAATTTTTGACGGTTACTATAATTAGTTCATAAATTTTTTCACAGTAATAATCAAATCAGCCAGTCATTGGCTGTAGAGTTCTGTGGTGTTTACGCTTGAATAAAAACTTGAAACCACTTGTTTAAATGCAGTGGTGTTTACTGAACAGACATGATGGCTAAATACAGAAGTGAAGTCCCTCATAGACTGCGTGGGTCATTTACATAAATGATTGACAGGTTGCAAATACACTACAAGTTCGTTTCCCTTTTGCTGTGTTCTTCATTGAAATTTGCATATTATGATATAAGTAGGTTTCATTTCTTTTTTGGTGAGTGTCACTGTTAAAGAGGATTGTTCAACATTGTAGAATTGATAAAATTAACTGTCTTAAAAGCCAAAAGCTGAAAAAGAAATGTTTGTCCAAGCCAGAATGATTATTGATTATTAAGGGGATGGTGCATCACCACAGCAAATCCAGACCTAGAAGTAATGGAGGGGAGGGGAGGGGCTTTCAAAATTTGTTTTGGCCCTTTTGCAGTTTTTTTTTTTTTTTGGGGGGGGGGGTGTGTTATTCTCGATTTTAAGGCAGCTTTATAATAACCAAAAGATTAGGGGGGTCCTCCCCTGGATCCACCACACAGTCACAATTAAACAACCTTTCGTAAGGAGGGATATATGGTTGCTATTTTGTACCAAGACCCATTCCATGCAAGGGGAGACAGATTTTCTATCACTATAGGGAAATCATAATCTAACACTAATAACATGGACAAATGGAGGGACAACTTTACTCGAAGCTTGCATAACAAAAGCTTTTATTACCTTTCATTATCTTTCCAACTGCAAGTCCAGGCTCACCAGGTTTTGCTGGAATTGCCAGACCATTTTCACCTCTGAGCACACCTCCAGTCATGGGATCGGCTTTGATAAATTTTGTAGTCATTAGTCCTGGTACAATCCTTGACACAAAACCACAAGCCCCCAGGGTGTTGTCAGTATTAAAGAAACCCACATTTCCTTCTGTTGAGCCAAAAAATTCTCCAATCTTACTGATACCGAAGCGAGACTGAAACTGGCTCCATATCTGAGGCCTCAATCCATTGCCAAATGCCACACGCACTGAATGCTGCATCTCAGAAGGATGATAAGGTTGGGCCAGAAGGTAGCGGCACAGCTCACCAATGTACTGAATAACCTAGAGGAGAAGAACAGGAAGCAGATTTTAGAGATAAATTCTTATAACTAGGGAAGGGAGGGTGGGAGGGAGGGAGTAAACAAATGATGTCACTATTCATTATAACTTCAAGACGCAATGTCATAACACAACAATTAACATATTATGGCAAGTCATTATTTTGTTCACATACCGTTGCCTTAGTTTCAATACAATCATCCCAAAACCTACTGGCAGAGAATTTGCGTCTTAGAGCTATGGTATTGCCATTCATAAGGCAAGCTCCCACACCAAGCATTCCTCCAGCTGAGTGATATAAAGGCAAAGGATTGTATATGACATCATCAGAGTTATATGAATGGACTATTAGATAAGGAATAAACGCCACTCCGCGATACCTGAAATAACAAACAGTCAGAAAAGTAATAAACCAATTGACAGCTTGATGAAGGTGTGAGTAGGGGTGTGCAAATTCACAGATCTGTGTGTGTGTGTGTGTGTTTTTTTTTGGGCTCCATTCATTGCTCCAACCTTATTTTCGTTCAAATCAGGATCTCCTTTAAAATTAGTCAACCTAAAAACAATATACTGACCAAGGCTGACCACAAATTTGCAAACAGATCCACATCTATACTTGTAGACAGACAGTCAGTCTGGAATCTGGGCCTAAATTATTTTTAAAATATAGGAATCTACTTAATTTATCACAGAATAATGAAATCCACGTGCTTTTAAGGGCTATGTTCACTGATTCATACCCCCCTCCCCCTTGACTGACAGGGTTACCAATCAGCTGAATTTAGAAAATTCCCCTGACTTTCATTCCTTGACATATTACACTGAACATAAAAAATATACGATTAATTACTGAAGCACTTGGCAAACCAAAAGTGGTATTCTCTAACATTTCAAAGACTTTCAGGTAGAAATAATAGGGAGCTTACAAAACGAGGACGACGACAGCTACGAGGACGTCATTTAGAAAACAACTTCACATTATTCATATTGCTACGCAACTATTTCATGAGTTTCACGTTTAAAATGTGTAATAACTGTCAAGGAATTAAACTGGTATAGGCGGGTTAGAAGCATAGGGAGAGAACTGAAAATTCATGGTCACATGCTAGCGTCTTCCACAAAACCTGAAGTTTGGTCATTTCACATCGTTATTTAGGAGATGCCGGCAAATAAATGTATCAAAATGTAAAATGCACATGCAGAGTGTGCAGAGCCATTGTTTTTGCTCACTAAACCTAACTGTTTTGTAGTGACTCTTTGCTGCCATCGGCATTGTCGTTTTGCGAGCTCCCTATTAACTTCCCTGACTGGATGCAGAATTCCCCAACTTTTAATAACCCTGACCTCAGAAAACATTTTTTTCTCTGACTGTGGCAACGAGTAAAATCATCTCATGTCAGCTGCAGTTTTAAATCTCTAAAGTCACCCTTGGAGGTGAACGGGGTAAAGATGATGGCATTTCATCTGATCTCCAGCCCTGGAGCATGTGACACCTCATAAATATTAATTTACTCATAAAATGGTCTGCAAGATTTGTAATCTTTCCCTTGCCTTTCGTGGGTGAGGACAACAGGCTTGGGGTATCCAGTTGTTCCTGAAGTGTAGATGTACAGCACTGCATCTAAAAGAAAACAACGCAATGTAAAATATAAATAAATAGAATTAAATAGTTGTGCTTATAATATCCTGTCAAAGTAAAGTAATGAACTAGAAGGTGGTAGT
>BLFK01000602.1:2745355-2752855 GCA_014634185.1 Astreopora myriophthalma | reverse complement strand
TCGGTCATCTATTTTTAAGAAGGCCTCTGAACTCAGGTATCCGATAAGCAGGCATGTATGTTAAACCAAAACAAAAGAAACGTAATTTGCATAATAATTGAGTTTAATTCCCGGAGGACTTGTGTCACCCTGCCGATTTCTCAGGGCGAAACAAAAGCCGGAAAACCGTCTGTGTTCGCAGGCTGACAATCCGGGACAGGCGTACAAAGCATGTTTATATACAAAACCAAATGTACACTTGACGAGAAAACGACCACGGTTCTTCATTTAGAGGGTTTTAATTGGGTGTCGAGGGTAAATTTGCAATTTCGTCGGGTTTCGTTTTTTTAAATTCATGATTCAGGCCTACAAAGCCTCCACCACTCTGTCAGCCAATCAGAGGCAAAGCCCAAACCAGTTGTCATTTACTGGCCCGAATTTTCCCGCGCATTGGGACAGCCGCTTCGTCTCAAATGGAAATGCAAATAGCTACTACATTCTGATTTCTCCTCGAACGATTTGTTCATATTTTCTCTCGTCCAAAGCGAAGTACAGTTTCTCCTTCGTGTCAAAATAGAACAACTGGTCCTCTATGATGCCAATATCAAAACCCTCTCTCCTCAGCTTGCTCTTCTGGAGCTTAAGCGTCCCCGTTAAGTCAACCCTGTGCACGATTCTCAGAAACATCGGGCAAGCGTAGCTAGGCAACAGGTCTTTCAAGGTTTGAGCCAACGTTTGGAGGTTAACTTTGTTCTCTGGGTCAACAATGGCCGCCATACCCGCGCGCCCTTCGGTACCAGGTACATTGACACCATAGACGACAACGTCGCGAAGGCTTAATACTTTGCTCATGAGCGACTCGACTTCAATCGTCGACACATTTTCGCCACGCCAACGGAAAGTATCTCCTGTACGATCGTGAAAGTAAATGTAGCCAAACTCATCTCGTACTACCAGATCCCCCGAAAGGAAGGCTGTGTCCCCTCTGCGGAACACGTCATAGGCGATTTTCTTTGATGTCTCCATTGGGTTCAGATAGCCGTCAAATCGCAAACTGGGATCTCCTAGGTCACAAAAGGTCAAAAATAGAGAATGGGGCGTGTTCCATGGGTCTGGGAAAGACATGTTGCTAGAGACGGAGATAACCTGTCGTTTTGACGTTCAGTTTTAGCGATCCGCACCAATACATCCCAGCGGTGCTTTCAAATTTTTCTGCACCATAGAGAGCGTTTTCAGGAAAAGAATTGTTTTGGTAGTAGAAAACGTGTAGTTGCTGTGCAAGGGACCCTCCACTCTGGCGACAAATTAACGTTTAAAGTGCTGGAACTCTTGGCATATTTCAAATTTAATTGAAAAAATAAAGAAGAGAAGAAATGAAAAGAAATTTCAACAACAACTAAAAAAAACAAAACAAAAAACAAAACAAAACAAAACAAACAAACAAAAAAAACGGAATAGACCGTCGCCTATTTTTATTGTTTTTCGTGATCACCAATATAACGTTTTTTAGTCTCATACCTGGCCTTCGCTGGAGCGCCTACGATTGGAAGGAAAAAAAAGACAAAGTGCTTGCAACTCATGTGCCTTGGCCAAAGAAAAGAAAATACCTTTAAGATTCTTCCCTACTATCTGTCCAACCTCTCCAGTTTTGGTCCTGACGGCCAACCCATCTTTCCCGCGAACCAGTTCCCCAGTGTCGGCATCAACTTTAACAATAACTACCGGGTAAAGAGCGGGAGCAATCTCCGAAAGAAAACCGCAAGCACCAGGGGTGTTGTCTATGTTAATAATGGAGGCTGTCCCTTCGGTAGCGCCATAAAATTCTCCGATTTGTTTGATACCAAAGCGTGTCTGGAACTCTTCCCATATCTGAGGACGAAGCCCGTTGCCTAAAGCAAGGCGCACTGAATGCTGCTTCTCAGTGGAACGATGTGGTTGGGCTAAAAGATAGCGACACAGCTCACCAATGTACTGGACAACCTGACATTGCCAGGGATAAAAATCATCGAATCAGGATTGGTGGTGGCTGCTGTATGCAAATAACAGCACACACTACACTTTTTAAAACGCTTGATTTTCCACCCGTGGAGAATAAGCCCCGCGGCTCCACCCTCGCTAACAATGCACCAGTATTTACCTAATAGTACACAATAGAACCTCAATGTTCGATTAAGGAAACTCTGACATAACGAAATTCCTTGTTCCCTCGGCACTTCGAAGTTCCACTGTATTTCTTGAAACAGGGGAGGGCGCGCAAAGACTGCTTTATAACGCGCGGGGCGTCTCCTTGCGTCACACAATTTCCGTGCGACCTCGCGTGTTTTCCCCCATGTATGATGAATGGTAAACTTGTGTCTTACATATTCCTTCAATCATCTCAGATCAATTTGTTTAATAGTACTTACTGTGGCCTTTGAATTAACACAGTCATCCCAAAATTTGCTAACGGAGAACTTCCGTCGCAGAGCGAGAGTGCAACCACCAATTAAACACAGACCAACACCAAGAATTCCGCCAGCTGAATGATACAACGGCAGCGAAGTGTAAACAATGTCATCACGATGAATGGAGACTGCACAGGAAGTACCGTATGCAAACCTGAAGAACCTAACAAATCACAAACATTTATTTAGAAACAAAGATTGCAAAAGTTTTTTTGGTTTCTAAACTGTGGGATACCAGTAGCTAACAAGCAAGTTATAACTTAGTCCAATTTCAAATACTCACTTGGCAGATGTCACAACAGCAGCTTTAGGCATTCCTGTAGTTCCTGACGTATAAATGTATAGCAAAATATCTGAAACCAATGAAAACATGTCAGGTTAAAAGTACAATGGCTTATCCAATTACTTCAAATCAAATTCGTTTATTTCTGCCTTTTGCAGTTTTCAAGACTGAATTACCAGCAGGGTCAGCAATTAATACATTAATTAGTACAACATCAAGATATAATATTACGATAATTACAAACAATCTCTCACATACTAGTCCCTCTAATGAGGGAGGTTATTACCATACTTACAAGTAACAAATTGACTAAAACCTTCGGTATTGTACATGTCTTAACGGTATTAAGATTGTACTTAGTATCCCCTCTCTCTACTCTACTTGATAACAGGGGAAAATGGGGGTTGGGAGGTGCAATTTTAGAACCAAATCTCTAACAAGCGGCATCCCTTCGATCCCGTAGAGAGGTCAAACCCATTATGGATAGGGCTTGTTCATAAGATGCACTTGGTGCTATGATCCCCAGGGCACGTTTCTGGATGCTTTCCAAGGCATTAGATAAATATTGGGGAAGGTTAGTGAATACCACACAGGCGTACTCGAAGACAGATCGGATAAGCGAACAATAAACAGCAGTAAGATCCTGCATTGACAGGCCGCATTTCTTCAGGAACCTTAAGCCATAGAGTCGACTGTTGGCTTTCTTTATTATCGCATCGTAATGGGCAGCCCAGGTGAGTTCATTCGAAATGTGAACCCCAAGCAACTTGAAACACGGCATGCGCTCAATAAAGGCACTGCCCACCACGATAGGTTACCAATTCCTACTGCTGTATCTAAGGAAGTCAACAGACAGCTCTTTGCACTTAACAGGGTTAAGGCGCAACGAATTTGGCTCTACGAGCCCATGATGAAACTAGGTCGTTAACCATGACAGCAAATAATAATGGCCCCAATTTTGTTCCCTGAAGAATTCCACCAATCAGATGCTTCCTAGTTGAGACGCCATCCTTGATAAGAGTGAACTGGGACCTGCCTTGCAAGAAGGCGGCCATCCATCTTATTAATGCATTATGTAAATTAACCCTGAAAGCGTATTAAGGAGAATATTGTGGTTGATCAAATTGAAGGCCTTGCGAAAGTCAGCAAAGAACAATCTTACAGAACAAGTACCACGGCCCAATGCTTTTAACTAAGTGAGGACAAATGCTGACACTAGTTTATTGCTCCTGTTTATTATTCAACTACTTCATGCAAGTGGAGATGGTGGGTTTATGTATGGACAGATTTGATTAAAACAGTGAGATTTTTACTAGCAAGAATAGTGTACCACACAAGTACAATGCACAAGTAAATGAATGAAAGTGTCATATTTTTATTTGTTGCTGGATTTCAACCTGCAGGCAGAACTTTTTATTAACATGTGCCACAAAATTCAACCAATTTGTTTTAGCTCATAAACAGGAAGTCATTTCAATCTGCTGTCACCATCTTCACCAACCTTCAAATGATTTATAATGGCTACAGACAGGCTTTCCAGGAGAACTCCCTTCAAGATTCTTGTCCAAATTAATGGCTGACACCACTGTGGAGGAGGCATTTCCCAAAGCATAAAACTGGACTACAGCTGGAATTCTTGTCTGAATTTCCTTGATGGCACCTGCCGAATAACATTAGAAAATCATTCCTCACAACCACAAACAACAACAATCATCAAGCCATATTATTATTAGTATATTTATTTTAGTATCGTTATCAATATTATTGTTATTATTAGAGAGGAAGTTTTGTGAATCAAGTATTTTTTCTTCAAAGTAAAGGAAGTGAACTTACCACAGATTCAGAAATATTATTGTTATCTGTATGTCCTACTTGATGAATTTGAACAGCTACTATTCTTCCTGTTATAACTGTTTTTACTCAATCAATCAGATCCTGTACTGTCTATTGTTTACTAAGCCTCATGCACCAGTCTGTTAACTCTCGGCCTGACTTCATAATAATAATAGATTATTATCTTGGTAGTAATTAGTAGCAATAATATTATTGGCAGTAAAAGGTAGGCTTGACTGTTATTAGGGTTAGCCTCCGTCACAGAGTCTTTTGGCTCGTCATGCAATCTTTCCTTGTTCATTGGGGGCAGGGGGGAGGGGGAGGATTGCTTGATGAGCCAAAAGAATGTCTGTGAACGAGGCTTGGCTAGGGTAGGAATATGATATCACTTTAGCAATACTTGTCGGATTCCTTATAATTTTGTACTTCCATTCCATTTTTGAGGTGTGCCCCATAATTACTATTACCTGAGAAGTTTGTGCCAAAGATTACACCCCTCGCATTAGCAACTGATATGCTATGCCACAATGAATCATGTCTAAGGTTGGTGTTAATTAGTGCTGTAATGACTCCAAGTTTGGATAATCCCAGCCACATACAAATGAACTCAGGAGAGTTCTCTAAGAGCAAGGCTACCACATCTCCTTTGTGGTATCCCTGTGACTTGAAATAGTTGGCTATCTTGTTTGAATATTCCTCAACTTCTTGAAATGTCCATGTCTTCTCTTCAAATATAACTGCCACTTTCTGGGGTTGTTTAGCTGCTGTTACTTGAAATATGTCTGCAATTGTTCGGTTATTCTTTGAATGCAGAGCAATGTAGAAAAGTACATTTACAAAACGAGACACACCTCTGAAAATAACCAAATAGAGACAATGAGATCATGCAATGGTTCAGCAACTATTATTGGTATCCTTTAAATCTAAAAAGTCTCCTGAATAAAATCCACCTACTCTGGGGTATTGGACCCTGACCTCTTGAAAATCTCTGTGCCCTAAAGTATCTCTAACCCTTGCACTAAGCTAGGGTTGCCCTAATGTACATACTATTTATAAGCAATAGAGGAATTTTCCGTGTTTACATAGCCTCATCTAAACACGAGGGGGTTGGGAGAATTTGAGACTGTTATGCAAACCCAAGATGCAGTCAGGGTGAGGCTAAATTGCGTGGGTGGGTGGATCGTGGGTCGTGCATCGTGGGTCCTGCGTCCTGGGTCGTAGCTTGTGGGTCGTGGGTCGTGGGTCATGTTTGTTTGAAGGGACCTGGTCCATGGACCACCCTAACCCTAATGCTAACCTTAGGCCTAAATGCTACACTAAGAGAATGTTTAGGCCTAAGGCTATTATTAGGGTTAGGGTGGTCCATGGACCTGGTCCCTTCAAACAAACATGACCCATGACCCACGACCCACGACGCACGATCCACCCACCCACCCATGCCAATTAGACAATCTCTGCAGTCAAGGGTTTGCAAAACTATGGAGAACTCTCCCAACCCTCCGAGTGTTTAGATGAGGCTATGTTAAAACATGGAAAAAAAGTCCTCTATTGCTTTTATAAAATCTTTCTCAAAAATAATTTCAAAAATCAAGGAAAACGTTTATTTCTTGATTGAAATAGGTTTTCTTAATATATGCCACTGGGCAATCATATTTCCTGTTTGCCAATCAAAATATGCATCTGACAACACATGAACCAATCACTGTGTGATGTTACAACTGTGTTTTTTATAGGGTGCTTATCATTTGTTGGGAAATTCTCGTTGGGGTTATCGTTGCATAATGGTATTAGCGATCTTCCAAATATACTGGGATCAACCAGACAAAATTTGCACTTGTCATTAAATTGTTCCTTTTTTAAACGGTCAATCCGCAGTAAGGTCTATAAAAAGGGCCTGGAAACGAAAGATTTGTAAAATGGTAAAGGATTTTCTGACCACCCACTCTGAATGGTAAGAAAGGAGTACCTCTGGAGGTACCTCAAAATTTCTGAACAGATTTTCCGGGAAACTGCTGTACCATTTGAGTTTTTCCGAGAATTCTGGAATTTTTCGTCAAATGGTAAGCATCCATACTCTCATCTGAACACACCTGCTGACCAATGAGAGCGCACATACTATCCTTATTGTTTTATAAAGAGTTATTTCAACCCTCTTGCTATGACAATCCTAACTTGCAATCAGGCGTTCTTTTTGGCGGCATATAGAGAATATAGTGAGAGGGCATGATCTCAGGCTATGGCAATCCTAGCACAAAGGTTAACTCTCTCCTTGCAGGAAAGTCAACAACAGTTTATCTGTGGTTGCGTTGAAGCATACTTGAAAATATAGCAAGCATTAGCAGGCCAATATCATACGTAATAAATGAGATCCAAACACTAGTTAACTCAATAAACTACCTCAGTTTCGCACAGAACATTATTGAAATAGGGACCAAAAAAAAACATAGCGGTAGGCCTGCGTGCAGCTGCTTCATTTTGCCATATATTAAAAAAAAAGAAGAAGAAGAAGAAGAAGCTCTTCCCCTACTTAAGCCCAGCCCGTCCTTAATGTAGCCCCCTGACAGGAATTTCTGAACGAATAAATGAAATCGAAATTTGTTTCGCCTTCTTCATGGATCTTCCGAGTAACTGGGTCTTCTTCCCTCCCTACATGTAAACAGCTGCTGACTTACATCAAATCGCGTAAAATTGTTCGAAAGAACACTTTTGGGAAAGTACGCCCACCAGACGCTAAAAAGACCAAGAAAAGAAGGCCCGGTAAAACAACAAGAGGAAGTCCAAAGTACCAGACAACAGCTGAAAGCGCCGTGACAACTACACTCCAACGGTAAACCAATTTACTGCATCTTACGCTGCGCATAACTCGAGCTGGGAAAGATAGTTTCTTCAAGCAATCCGATTCACTAAACTTTGATGTTCCAACAGCACTTCTCATGATGATAGCCTGAGCATGGATGTTGT
>BLFK01000602.1:2730900-2738217 GCA_014634185.1 Astreopora myriophthalma | reverse complement strand
CAAACCTTGCCCTCCTCCTTCTCGACCACGAGCATTGCTGACTGTTGATCAGTACATGAAGACAAAGAGAGGAGCGAAACAAAGGTGACATGTACTTAGATTAATAATAATAATAATAATAATAATAATAATAATAATAATAATAATAATAATAATAATAACAATAACAATAAAAATAACCATAATCATCATCATCATCCCAGTTGTGATTGGGGCATTGCGACTAATTAACAAGGGTGTGGCAAAGAATATTGCCTTAATACCAGGAGACATAAGGATCCATCAAATGCAGAAGACTGCTCCTTGGAATGGCACATCTATTGTGAAAAGCACTTTCTATCACCTAAAAGCAAGCCATGCTTGCCCTCAGATATATGAAGTATATACTGTCCAGGGTGGAATTATATGCAGACAAGTTATGGAAACATTGAATAATAATGATGATGACAATGACAATGATGATGATGATGATGATTATTAAACTGTCAGCTTGATCACACAGTGTGCAATGAGGAAGTCAGCGTACTGCAATCCAAATTACAATGTACTGCTGGACCTGACATTCATTATATAGATACATGTGTAATGTTTAAAAAACGAGCAACAGTGTTTTATTGGGTTTTATATATAAATATAAATATATATATATATATATATATATATATATATATATATATGATGGACACATGACTTTGAATCATGGTGTACACAGATGGCTAAATAAGCTCTGTGTTGGTTTTTAATTTGTTAAGGGGAGAAAACTGGAGTAACAGGAAGAAAGACCTTTTGATAGATCTAAGGGTTGAGAACCAACACAATGTTCTTGTGTGTTTCCTCCAGAATTTGAATTTCTTTATTTGTGTACATACTCGAAGGAACCTTTTTAATGAAAGTTCTGTGGTAATGTGCTATTTTAGGAAAGTCCCCACAAATGTGGTCGGAAAACCCAGAAGAATCTTGAGGCGCTCTCCTCCTCAGCATGTCAGTCGAGATGAAAGAGAGAGACTTGTTAACCTGGCATCCAAACTTATTGTTGCTACGGTACAGTTACCTTTTGAAACATTCAATCGGTCAAGCAGAATTGGCAGAAAACAGGTCTCGTGTTGACTTGTTAACTGAGAAATTATTTAGTGCAATGCTGTGAAACTGCAATCCTTGCTTATTGCACTTTACTCCTGATATCAAGGGAAATCAAAAATAATTTTAATACCCAGGAGTTCAACTTATGATTGCAAGCAAAATTATAAAGAAAATCACTGTGATCGAGGGAAAAAAGTCACTTTAACAGCATTGTCTCAGTTACAGAGGGTTTGCATCTTAGGGAGTTTTCAGAGCACATTAGACTTACTGTCTTCCTTTTGCCAATTATTAACTTAAGGTTAACACCACTGCTCTCAGCAAGAATTGCAGAATTAGTAGTTGTAACATGGCATTGACTGTTCCTCGTTCTAGGAAACAGTCGCCTTGCCAGCCACCAAGAAACAAAGCAAAGGCTTTCAGACCTCTGAGAAGGTAACTAGAGTGTTCCATATACTGTATCCTATAATATATCCCATCGCAAGGGGTTGCAGGAGTAACTCAGTGCAGAATAGTGATTGACTCTGTAATTCATCCTCTGTCCACACTGATTACTACTGTACATCAGAATATTTTATATTATTATGTAACTTTTATGGAATAAGTTTGATAGAGGATATTCACAGTGGCATGGGGGTTAACTTTTTGCATATAATAAATATTATATATATATAATAATTTGCATATTATTATATAATTTATATTGGTCGCTTGTTAATATTAGTTTGTTGGTAGTTTTGGGTTGGTTAAGTTTACAATTTAAGTTTGTAAGTCAAAGTTTAGTCAAGTTAAGCTGTTTGCCAAGTTCCCAATCCTGTCGTCACATTTGTCTTGTAAGTGTTCATCATTTTCCTTCTGCTTGTCATTTTCTGTACTTATCCTATTTCCGCTTAGTCGGTGTATTCAACTCTGTTTGTAATTTATTCATTTTCAGTTACCGTACCCATTTGTTCATGAAACTGTTTATCGTATGAGGGATGTGGTATTTGCATTTGCGATGACATGCCCAATTGTGTAGTTTTATGTGGAAAACAATCAAAATGTGTGTGTGATGTGTGTGTATGTGTGGGACTCTGTTAACTTTCTTATCTAGAATAAAAGCAGTTTTTCAGTGCCTTTCCTCTAATTTATAATAGGATATTCCCAGACTTAAGAGAGAAAAGCAACGAAAAGCAGCAAAAGAGTCATTTTCATCAGGTACTGTGTTATTAAAAATAATATTTTTGTAGTTGATCAGCATTTTAGGTAATTTAGAGAGACATGGTGGTGCTTACCATTTGCCGAAAAATTACAGAATTCTCAGGAAAAACTTAAATGGTACGCCATTTTCTGGAAAATCTGTTCAGAAATTCGCGGTACCTCTAGAGGTACCCCATTCTTTGCATTCGGAATGGATAGTGATAAAATCCTTTGCCATTTTACAAGTTTTCTGTTTCCGGGCCCCTTTTGGTGGACTTACCACGGTTTAACAGTTTGACGGTTTGAAAATGGTATAATTTATTGGTAAGTGCAATTTCGTCTGGATGATTGGTTTCTTTTGAAAATCGCTGACCATTATGCAACAATCACCCCAACCGGAATCTCTCAACAAATGGTAAGCACCCATGGTACCCATGCAATAGCCTGCATAGCAAGCGTTGCGTACAAGCGAAGACTGCCGTATTCTTGCTGCAGGAAATGGAATGCTTGCTACGCAGACTGCCCATGGAAAACCTGAAGGTGTCTGCACCATTGGGTCTTTTTGTTGGGTCTGATGGACCTGAAATCCATCTCTTATCTGGAACACTGGTTAAGATCTAAAGGAGTAGACGTGGAAGTTAGATTCTAACTGGTGAGAGGTGATGATATGGTTGCTTATGTTGTTTTCTGCCTCTTTTATCTTTTTAGATTCTGAATATTCTCAAAAGATTTCAAGACGACCTGTTCCTCCAAAGGTTTGTGACAGACTTTTGGTGGTTATTTGAAGTTTTCTTTTCAAAGTCCTCACAGAAACAGTGTTATTGCTAATTAATGTAAACAGGGTGTTTTGTGAAGAAGTATCATGACAGTATTTGGGGGTGTTTACATGGGAAAACTCGCACCGGCGCGAGTTTCATACCGGGATGACTTCGTGATTTCGTATCACGTTTACATGATGACTCAGCGTCATTTCATACCACGTTTACATCCCACATCCAACGTGTTGAAGCTGACGAAGCCATCTTGGATTGACAAAAATTACGCATGCGCTACCCGTTCCAGTCTACCTGCAAACCGATTTCACACCGAAACGAGTGGTCATTTCGTGTTTACATGATACCGTTGCGAAATCTCGTACCGGAGTGAAATTGTTGCCCCGGTGCGAGAACTGGGGTGAACTCACGCCGGGGCAACTCGCGCCGGCATGACATTTTGTGGTGGTATCATGTAAACAGATGTAGAGCCATGAGAGGGAACTGGAGTGAACTCGCCCCAGCGCGAAAGTCGCCCCGGTGTCATGTAAACACCCCCTTCCTTAGATTTACATGTATATGTCAGTTGACTGCCAAGAACTTGAAACTTCAAGGGTAATCAGAAAAGGTTTCAGTTATTGGGAGATTGATGTATTCAGTGGTGGTAAAGTCATAAATAAAAATGAATCATGTCACTTCAAGTTTGCACTACCTTAGAGTTTCCAAGTATATGAGCTACCTGGAATAAACTGTGCTTCATTTCAATTTTTTTAGGCTAAACCCAGATCAGGATCAGCACCACACCGAAGACCAGAGTCCACATTTTTTGGGTCACCAACAACAAAAAGACATGGAGATAAACACAGCAGGAGTGGTGTTCATGTTGTGCTGCCAGGAGGATCACAGAGTGAGGAGGAGGACAATATTCGGCTCAGGTGAGAAGAGTTAGAATTGAAGGGCTCAGGTGAGAAGGGTCGTAATTGAAGGGCTCAGGTGAGAAGGGTCATAATTGAAGGGCTCAGGTGAGAAGGGTCATAACTGAAGAGCTTAGGGCAAAAATGTCCTGAGTGACTCTTTTGGCGCGTTGGGGCATTTGTGCAAAATTGCGGCCAAATTTCATGCAATAAAGGGCCATTAAGTTATGGAATTACCTATCCCAACTAGTGTGAAGAAAATAATGAAGGCTTCTTTTCATCCCATTGCCCTAATTTTTCGCATACAGCATGAGGAAGTTCACCTCGTCATGTAAGTTCAGTTTATTCTGCAGAAATTGGCGGCGATTGTGTGAAAAATAATGACTTAAAAACCACGCAAAAGTGACTTAAATTGTGGTGTTCAAGTTGTCTGTTGGCTTATATCATTGGTTAATTTCTGCGACGACAACTGAGTATTAATTTACAGGGGGTTTCAATAGAAACCGGTTACCGGCGGTTTATCGCCGCCTGCTTTGCCTCTCACCGCCGGCTAGTTTTTCTTGATTTTCACTAAAAATCGCATCATAAACTTGTCAAACTGCCGCGTACAATGGGCTATAATGGACGGCTATTTCAGAAGTTACTGAAACCCCTGAAATTAGTGGACATGTACTTCATAAAAGTAGGAACATTTACATGTGGAGAATGATGACCTTGATGACACAGCTACTAGATCCCATATTCATTTCATTGTTTTGTAGATCCCTGGTTGGCCGGATGAATTTAGAAGGACTCGGTACCAGTGTTGTGGCGTCATCTCATCGCCAATCAGAAGAGTCCAGACTTCAAAATGCTGATGTTGCACAAAAGTCGCAAGCTTCTGGCCCTGAAGAAGACACTTATGATGACGAAGACTTTGATAGTGTGGGCTCTCCAGGGTTATCATCGACTCGTGCAACTCCGAGACTGTCATGGATGGAACACGACCACGACATGATTGACATGTCCACACAAACAGTTGTCCATTCAGGTAATTTATGTCCCCAGGTCGCCTACAATATCTTCATTTACTCTTTGTTAATTTGCTATCATTCCTTATCTTGTGATCGCTGATATATTTAAGGTACACAAACCATCAGACAAGATGATGAAGATCTTGAGCCTATAGACAGACATATCTTCCTGCCGAGACACTTACCAATCAAAAGAGACAGCTTCGAGGAAGTGCATGAAGTGGTCGTATCCACAGAGACAGCTACAGTTGGTGCAAGTACATCAGACATGCCAACTTCCACACCTCTTACTGCCGAGACACAGACTAGAAACAGAGATCTCGAACCCAAAGGTAATAATTCTCTGTCCTGAACAGGTGAAAAAAGTATAATTCATGTCCTTAAGTGTGACTTACATGCTTTTGTTAATGAGCATGTTTGACTTTGGTTGGAGAGGGGATTGGTGGCGTATGGTTAGATTATAATATTCCTTGTGTTGAACATTGCAAGTTGCATAAAATTACGTGATCGTCCTGAAACTGGACTCGAGCAGCTCAGGTAACAGACTTGTAGAAATGAGTTTTTTTTTTCCGGGCTTTCACTAGCCACGAATGTGTCTACGTCTACCAGATACAAACACGCCCTCTCTACGAGGCTTATATCTAGTAAACATTGTCGGTAAAGCTTCAGAGCACTCGATCGAAACCAAAGAGTGAATTATTTTTTATTATCTTCAAAAGCAGATCGAAAGAAGACGAGAAAGAATAACAGTGTTGGGTTTTTCTACAATTTTTTCGAAATAATTGTTTGAAAGGCAATGTTCTTTCAAACGTTGAGCAAATCAGGCGTAGAAACTGAAGGATTGTACTCATGAACCCGTCCGCAAATAATGGTATATTAATACTCACTGTGTTTATTCTCTGGCTTACCAGTCCTCACGTATGAAGTTTACGTTCTAACTGGAGACAAGCTGGGTGCTGGCACGAAAGCTGTGGTGAAATTAACAGTGTTTGGAGAATACGGCAACACGGGGGAGAGGCAGCTTCTGCGATCAAGAACACACAGAACCAAGTTCCAAAGAGGACAGGTCAACCTAGTTTCTGTTTTATCGCGGGCTGTTTTTCAGCACAAATATCAGTCCTTTTTACGTTTACCCACGCGTGAATATTACTTCTTCGAGTCTAAGAGCATGGAAAATATCAAGTAATTTTTAGCTCTGAGAGTCATTCGTAGTATTTTTTTGGTAATGTCGAAGTTGGTTCTGGTACGGATGTAGCCTCGGTTTTAGCCGCTTCCTGGGGCGGCAGAAATTCAGGCTCAGGGGAAGTCCGTCGCTCCAGATCATGTAGGAAAATTCACCGTTTGATCTTAACGTAGACATTATCGTCAAGTGGTATTCGGTTTTCTCTCTAGGTGGACATCTTTGTCATAGACTCGGTGTTCCTTGGAAAGTTGTCAAGTATTAGAATCGGTCACAGCGAGACCAAGTTAGGTAAGGGAGTGTATCCCCTTCAATGTTGTCTGCGAGAATAAAACCATATTTTAACTATGAGGCACGCCATTGCTGTTTGCCTATGACTTTTTGAAAACCTGGACTGACTTTTTGACAATGTCGCCTATGCAGATTTCACATCTGATCAATATAAAATCCATTTGTCCAAACACTGTCAGACTACCGGAACGCAGCGCGAAACGTCCCATCTTTTACCGAAGCCTGTTCATTAGTCCGTTAGTCTTTTTGAATGAGCCTTTAGCCCTTTTGTTCACTTGTTTTGTCATCTCACGAGTGCCGTTACCGAGTTACTCGTTTTATATGTGCTTCGGTTCTCAGCCTGTATTCTTTTGCAATTTAAGGTTATGGCTGGTTTTTGGACAAAGTGTTCATCAAGGAAGGTCCGGAAGCGACTCGAACCTTCGAATTTCGCTGTAACAGGTGACGAACAGTTCTCAATTATTCTTTCGTTCCCATATTATATATATTCTGAAAAAACTAAATAAAATTCAGACTCTGTGACCGTCATTTGTCATTCCGCTTTGTTGTCCGGCTTCTATTCCTAATCCGCTCAACGCTTTTTTTTCTATTTATTTTTCCAAAAATACAGATGGTTATCGTCACGGGACGATGATGGGCAGGTTATTCGAGACCTACCAGTGTGCGATGTTTTACCAGGTAATGAAACATTAAACTCCTGTTGAGGTGTACAAATAACTGGGTTTACAATATGAGCGGCAGTGTTGTATCAGTGTTGTACAAACTCGATGCGAAGCCGAGAGTTTGTTGTGATACAACACTGACGCGAACACTACTTATTTAACGTCAGGATTTGGTATTGATGTTCATCCATGATTTATGTTGCACGAGTCATTTTAACGAAGAAAGTCAAACGAAACGTTTATGTAAAT
>BLFK01000602.1:2720900-2725900 GCA_014634185.1 Astreopora myriophthalma | reverse complement strand
CAGGAAGGGAACGACCCGACTCGGCCTCACGAGCCAGAACCGACTCCATGACTACAATCGAGGTGTGTAGGTTGGTGAAATGTACAGACTGATTGAGCACACGAGACCGGTTACAAAACATGTTTTGGTGCCGAGGCCTGCGTTTCGCAAAGGCCCCAACCCTTTTCGGGCCGTTTTCGGGTGCCATGATTCCGTCTGCATACTCTAAACGAAAACGTTTCTAAGCGTGAAAACGTACCATTCTTTTTCCCTATGACAACTTGAAAACGTATTAAAAGATCAGCTTTATACAGAATAAGCTGATCACAGTTTTACAATTTGCTTGTCAGGACCGAAAAGTTTTCGGGTCTCTCGAGAAATAAGCCCCTGATATGTCATGAGGAATGCATACCAATGTCATTGTCAGGAAGTTCCGTTTTCTCAATCAACCAATCTTAGACAAAGCTCGGAACACAGAACCAAAGGGACGCAAAGGCCAGGTGCTAAACCTAAACTGCGATCATCCTGAAATTTCTCTTTACATTTTTCGTGCTCAGTGAAACATTCATTCGTTGGAGTAAATAAACGATCACCGGAGCAAAAGCATCTTGTTGTTTTACTCAATTCTCTCCATTAGCACAATAGGACAGCGGTAGAGAACTGTAAGGAGAATATGCTTGTTGATATTGGTGCTTAAAAGGGTGACCGCAAAATGACTCACCGTCGCCATTCTTTTAGGACAAAAAGAAGAACTTTAACAAGCAGCAGAAGATAATGAAGAAACGAAATTCAAGTTTCTTGGACAGCATTAGGATGGAGGTGGAAAATGATGAAGACTTCTAATCGTTTTCCGGTGACCAATACTTTTAGTACTGGAATTGAATTGGAAAACCTTGTTGACAGAATCTATTGCATCCTTGAGTTGGCACAGCGGTGGTGTTCGTATCTGTGCAATAATGCAAGATTTGTCATGTTTGCATTAGCCCTGTCGCTACCTTACACACATTCGTCTGTTGCATGGTACTTATTCCAGCCTGAGTAGTAAAGACTGAAGGCCGGCACAGCAAGTAGTCAACGCCATCTTGGAAACGTTGTGACGATTAGAGAATGTCACAAGATTCTTATTTATAGCCTGCCAAGACCGCCAAGTGAATTACTTTACCCATTACGTAGTAAATATTTGTGTAAATTGCATTTATTTATTCTGAATTTGTCAGAATAAGATTTATTCATGAAATAACTCTTGTAGTGCTTTTGTTGCTGAAGTATGAGACTATTGTAATTTCCGCGCATGGCACGGGTTCATGCGTCCCACATGGATGGCGCCGGTTAGCTGTTTTTCCGCGCTCATCGTCTACTGCATGTTTCTTCGAGTTCTGATTAGTTTAACGAGTCGATCGTAGGAATTATAACGTCATAGTTATGCTAATGTATCGCTAATGGTTTAGTGGACCGCGATAATGTTAAAGTTTTTAAATGTCTGTAGAAAGTAATTTCGAGATTGAGTAGATTTCATTATCTCTACTCTTGGTAATTAGCCAAAAACGATCTCGAGTAATTTGTTTTAAGGTTTAAAGTAATTACTTTCACATTGGTTGAAAGCGTAAGTGCGAAAGAAGCTAAATGTTGCAATAACGTAGAATGGCCGTAGAGTAGGCAGCCTTACGGGTTTCTCGTTGCAGTGAACACTATTTAGTCAAAACATGCAAGGGAATAATAAGTAGTGGTAATAGGACTGAGTGGAGCAACCTCGTTCCCAGGGTCTCTCCAGAGAGACCCTGGGAACGAGGTTGTGAGTGGAGTTCAATTCAGGGGGTAATGGGGCGAGTGATTTGAAATCAAGAGCACGATCACTCCCTAAGATTGTACGACACGAAGTTGTATTAGCAATTAATCCTAACTATAACAAAATTCGAGAAGAATATGACAGTGTTATTAACTATTTGTTACTTTAATTTGTTCAACTTTTTAGTTGTTTAGACCTAAGGGAAGAAAAAAAAAAAAGAACGAGCGCGCGCTTGACGACGTGCATTGTCCAATTACTCAGGCATGACACGTACAACTGTCCAATTACAAACTGCCGATTAATGCAGAAATCAGGGCCGCTGATAACCAGTCAGATTCTTGAATTGTCATAGTTGCGATTAACGGTAGTATCGACGTTCTTGCAAACGAAGCCAAGATAGCTCCGGCATGAGATGAGGCGTAGTGGTCTTTCACAACATTCCTCAATTAATTAATGAGAAAACCCACTACTCCAAATTTGCCTGGGTTTTGTTCATTGGCCAAGTTTGAGCAGTCATCTTCTAAAAATTGTATTTATGAAACGACAATATGGAAAACTCTTGTCTTCGAGAGCATATCAGGAATTATTTATTACGAATGCCCTCAGGGTATGGTCGTTCCTGGGTGTAACTGCACTCGTCACGCGATAGAACGACCCTTAGTTGCTGCTTGACGAATCTATACCAGGTACACCGGGCAGAGAGCATACGTCAGGAGCAGGGCATATTTTAGAGAAAACGCAGCGTGTTAGCTGTTGTACAATAACAATAGATTTTCAAATAAAAGTATTGACACTATGAAAAATGATTTAGTTTGAGTGAAATCAATTGACACTTTCCATGCGATACCTGGCCGTGCCTCACATCCATTGGCCTTCCCTGCAGTCGTTTTTAGGGGAGTCGTATTTTGGGGAGGAGGGAAATACGACTCCCCTAAAAACGAATGCGTGGGAGGTAACATCCATAGTCCTGGAATTTATACCACTCTGCTATTTCCTCTTATACTCTGTGGTTATGTGGTACCACAGTTTCTTTTAATAGAACGCAAGCGTCCAATGCTGGCCGTAATTTCGTCTCGTTTCAAAGAAAATAGAAGGAAGTTTGACCAAGTCTTTTCGAAAAGAGAAAAAAAAACTGAAGTAAATGATTGAACAAAAAGTGGAATGGGAATTGACAGCTGTCACTCAGCGCTTGCCGCCTTCGATTTCCACACGCTGTAACGAACAACCTTTGATTTGGGCGGGCGAGCTGTGTACAACGCCGCAGACATTTCAGATCGAAGAACAAGTTTCGTGCAGCAATGACAGAGTCCTCTCGTAATTTGGTATGTTCATAGATGATTTATTGTGATGGCGGTTATTGATAGAGTTTTGCCAAGAAATTTGTGTTAGCAGCAATGGCGCGCGTATCTCACTGAAATTTTTTTTCTTGCAAGTCACTGTTCGATTTGTCAACTCCGCAGTCTACTCTATCAGGAGTGCTCAACGACCAATTTTTCAAATAAGGTTAATTTCGTTTCCGAACAACAAACTGGCACCTTTAAAGCGGTTTACCAGTTTACTTTGCCAGCCAGCAAGTAGAAAAAGAAGAAAAGTGATTTTTACTTAAATTTAACAAGATTTAATCAGTTATTTCAATGTTACTTCCTTTTAATATCACTGTAAAGCCATTAATAAGGGCCGTCATCTGAACAAAGTCTAACTTAGACCATCAAAATGCAAATATAGTTTATCTCCTACTCCGCAAATATTTTTTTATAATTCGCCATAAATTGCACAACGGTCTCTTTTCTGTAGGTCCCATCCTACCTTAAGTTTTCTCGTTTGCGTTAATTTGCTTATTTGTACCGTTCGTTTGTATAAAAGTGCCCTTAGAAAAATTATGTTAAAAAGATTTACCGTACATGCTCGAATTAATTCCCAGCTTCAAATAAGCATCCCGCTTCGAATTAGCGCCCTTCCTAAGGCTCAAAATTTGTAATAAGCACCCCCCTGCAAATTAGCGATCCCAATCCCAGCTACGCTGACTATTTTTTTAAGAATTAAGGAAATGAATTAAAGATTTTATAGCTCACCTCACGTTGTGTAATTTATGGTCTCTTCGCCAAGACTTGTTACTCTCCAGTATCATCCACATTACGCCTGAAACCTGCCAACTTTGATGTACTATCGCATGGGAAGAGAGCGTCCATTTCCTCCCCTTGATCTTCAGAACAGCTTGCCTCGTACCATCCCTTTATGTGGCATACAATCTGAGTACTATTAAATCTAACCTATGATTTATCATATGCGTCCATGTCCATGCGTGAGGGAGACAAAGATAGCTGGATGGTCTAGCTCTCTTTTCGTGTTTACATACTTGAATTGAGTCCACATGAACGCAAAAAATATTTAAATTTATATATAACTATTATCTATCACGACTAACACTATCATGTTCATTGACAAAATAATATAATATAATATAATATAATCAGATGTCATCCGCACGTCATATGATCGGCGTTGTACTGGGCGTTAACTGCTTGAAGTTTTTGCCAGCAAAGGGATAAAAAAAGAGTGTGTGAGCCAGGAAGTGGGCGTTGTGTGTCGAGTCCCGGCCAAAAATAATTTGGGTAGAAAAAATCGCCAGCAAGCTATTATTCTTAACTAATTCCCAGCCAATTTTTTATCTAAGATGTCATACTTCCCAGCCAGCATCACGATGTCTGAGGAACGGCTTTTTTGAATATCGGTTCCACTGAGCACTCCCTTCTCTATGCCCAATATGGATCTCTTCCTCGGTGCCTTCTCTATTTAAAATTAATCTCTATTTTCATCAGTTCAACGAGGGAATATACAGTAAATAAATAATCTTTTCAGAAGTACAAATCGGCGAGATGGTGAGATCCATGCCACAATCGGCATAAAGCTTACTTGACTGTCGCATTCCATAAGGCTGGAAATCTATCAAATCGAGAGGGACTTTTTTCTACTTCTGCACCATTGATTTCTTGACAAGGGTACTTTCTGTTATTTTATCTGGCAGGAGTCTTCTTCAAGATCGAAAGAATCTAAAGCCTTAACCAAGCCACTCTAGAGATTTTTGTAGAGATTTTTTTCACTTCATCAATTTTCCCCGTTCCCCGTTGACGTTAAATACTCGTACAAAACTTCCTTCACTGCAAGGAGGAATTTCCTTGATAAAATCACCGTCCCTCAAATTAGTAGTATAAATATCTTGAGTGCTGACATATTT
>BLFK01000602.1:2708862-2718774 GCA_014634185.1 Astreopora myriophthalma | reverse complement strand
TTAAACCAATTTTCTCTTTCCATATTCGCAATAGTTGCTCTTCTACTTCCAAGGTCTGCTTGTCTCAAATCTGACGTGCATTACTTCCAAGTGATGGCCATCGGACTAGTGGTTTATGCAATCTTCTTTACCCTGTTGGTCACAAACACTTTCCATATGCCCTCCCAGGATTGGTTATGCATTACAATGCTACCATGCTGTCCATCCAAATGATGACAAACTTGATGGGCCATTGCTGGAGAGCAGTGCAAAGATTCTTCGCAATGTTCGCTGCCATATTGATAATCTGGACTCTGCCATAATGATATTCTAACGTTAGGAGCCCTTTGAGCACGCCTCCCTCGTGATCTGCGATTGCAACAGCTCCTGCATAGCATGCTAGAATGCTCGTATCTGCGAAAAGATGTAAATGTACTGCTTCTACCTCTCAGATGAATGTAGCAATGCTTCTAAGCACTCTCGCGTCTCTAAGTCGCTTTGTCCACCTAAACAACTGGTCCTTCATGTGAGTGGATACTTCTGCCTTCCAGCCCTTCTTCCTGTCACAGGCTTCCCAACGGATGTGTTTTTCTTCAGCCATAGTGGGTGAAATAATCCCGAGTGAGTCGCAGATAGTTCCCATAGTCACTGGCTGCTCTTGTGGAAAGGGCTTTGCAGACTTTTTAACTAAATATCGCAGCCCCATTTCCACCACCGATAGCTTACATTAGACAGGCTAACCTGAGTGCTATTTAGGTTAACCTGAGTGCTACTTAAGCTAACCAGAGCGATATTTAGGCTCTATTAAATGTAGTTAGCAGTCTGCAAATGTTACACACCGCAGATCAGCTTGACTAATATCACGTCATAGCCTCGATACCATTCCCAAGGTTCAAGATGGCGGCCTTTGGTGTTCGAGGGTGGTAATTTGTAATTTTTAACGATTTCAAAGACCCACTACTCAAATTCAAGTCGGTGCTGCACCAAACCAAATGAATGATTTTTGAAATGCTGGGTATATGGGCTTTCATATAAGGTAAAATGTTTCTAGACCTTAGTTTCCCTTTAATAAAGAAGATGTTCCCAATGGCATTCAGATTATCAGGGAATCCCTTAAAGTGTAGGGATTTTTTAAGTGGGCTGGCGACATCATCCTAGAATTTTTGAGACGTGGAACTCTCAAACAACACTCATCTTATATTACAAAGTGTATTACATTTTGTGGTAGCCTACAAATTGATTGACGTGTTTCACCCACTTCATCTCATGCATTAGATTTTCTAGTTGAACTGTTTAAAATGGAATAGGATATGTGGTATAAACACTGGCAGGTCAGCTTCTTTGTCATGTATTATCAATCCCTTGGCTCTCATCCTACAGTTACAAGGTTCCAGTCAAACGGTTGTTTTGAATCAAAAGCCACTGCACCAGGATATACACGACCATGGGACGTTAGCAAGGTACTTTGCTACCTGGGAAAAATATATATATCTCGGAGGATTTATCATAGTGGGGCCTAACCTTAAAAACTGTAGTGGTTTTATGTGTCCAAAGAGGCCTAACTATTTACTTCTGTATCTTAACCTTCATGATATGATAAGTTCAGAAACTTTGATTACGTTTATCTTGAGGAAACCACTCAAACAATCCAGAGCAGGAGTTAAGCCAAAGCTAGTCAAGTTTACTTCATATCCTTTTGGTTTTCTCATTTGTGTGATCACGACTCTATGGATGTACTTGGCTTGCACAAGATGGAAACACGGTGAAAATAAGGCATTGTTCATTAGTTCATTAAGTCAGTTTCTAGAAGAGCAATTATGTACAGGAGAGGATAAATGTTGAACTGTTCCAGCTTCAGTACTAGTGTTGTAGCCGCATCCAAAGCATGAGTATATTCTGTTCCTTTAGATCAAATTCTGTCAACACCTGGCTGGAGGTCAGCCTCCACATTTGCTAAGTTTTACAACTAACGTGCTGATGTTGATAATGATTTTGCAGAAAATGTTTGAACTCTGTAGACTTGGGCATTATTGTGTCATAGATACTCTGCAGATCAGACAAAGTGTTGTGTTGCAGAATGTGGATTCTGCATTGAATTTGTTGCATGTGTGCAGTGTGCTTTGAAGTCTCATGTAAGACCTCAATGCTGTAAGGGAATAGAATTTAAAAATTAAACGAGACTTACCTGTAAGTTGAAATTTGATTGGAATTCTAGTCTATCGGTCACCAAGCATTGAGGGATTTCATGCCCTCCCTTCTCAAGCCCTCGCCATTATTTTGACTGGGAGTTTCTCCACTGCACACATGGTAAGTGCTTTAAAAACTGAGTTCGCGCAGGTGCAATGCTATCTCATATAATCCCTCAATGCTTGGTGACGGATAGAATTCCAATGAAATTTCAACTTACAGGTAAGTCTCGTTTAATTTTTAAATTAACAATAAACATCACCGCAAATTCAGTCATTTTAAACCTGGTTTATTTGTCCCTGCACCAACAACAGCAGACGATAGTAAAAGATATAACCGATTATTAAAGATAACAACAATAATATTCAAAGCGATTCCGTAGATTCGAACACAATCCCTTTTAATAAACCCCGTTATGCTATTTCCAAGGCTCCAGCCCTCATTCACAAGCTATATTAAGTAATCCACATTTATTCCCCGGCCGATCTGTTAATGGTGGGTGGATCTGCAAAAATAATGATAATGAGTATAACTATTATTACCTTATCGCTCTAAGCCCTTGTTTAATTATCACTGGAGCTTATTTCATTTAAAAGCATAAGATAACCAGTTGTGTCGTTATCAAAGACAAAGTGCTATAAGCTCGTAAGCAGCACATATACATAACACAAACCTTATAAAACCAAAACACTACACCATAGTTAACAGAGGAGTACAGTTATGAAACCCAACAAATTTCTTTGTTGTGTGTTTTTGTTCTCTTTTTTGGCCTTGACCATGTACAGACTTGTACAGACACCATAATTGCTTACTCCGTACTGAGAAAGTAACCAATAGAAACGTGAGTTGGTTTCGTAATTCACGCATAATATATGAGGGCAAAACAAAGGATTGTGCTCTGTCGTGGACCCTCCAACCTAAATCTGGACATCTTTGTTTGCTCCTTTGGTGTTTGCGGTGCTTTATAACCAGTCCCCCTTCTTAACTATGACTAAACAACAAATTTCAATCTGATAGTTTCATTACTGTCCAAGCCACGGGCATTCGTCTCACAGTACCCCTGGAATACTCTCCACAGTTTTTGGTAGGGGTGTTGTGGTGCACCCGTGGGGCGGTGCCAAAGTTCTGAGCAAATTTTGACTTAAGAGCTAGTGTAAAGACCTCCACATAAAAAGTTAGTTCGTGCAATGGTAAGTTGTTTAAACACCCAGCAAAGTGTTCCTCATTGCACAAAGAACATGTATGGTGTAATTTGTACCTCCTAATCTGGTTTGGCAGGATCTTGTTTCTCCTTAGTACCCTACTGTTAAAACAAACATAAACGACAAGATAACCGTGATTGAACAATGAAAGATTTAAATTAAACTTTTCCAAACTTTCGCTTCTTTTCTTGAAAAACGACTATCAAAGAGGTGTGCTGTTCTCTCAATAGCGGCCCTCATCAAAGCTAAGGACATGAAAATCAGTTGAAGACAATTGAAAGTCAGGTGTAGAAGCCAGTCCCATTACACACTCATCTGACTGGGAAAGAAAAATACGGTCCTCCCCTCTCCCCCTGCAGATATACGCTGCCCCCAATCATATTTTTTCGCCTTTTTCACCCACCAGTGTCCCCACAGAACATTACACTTCAAGTGGAAAATTGGCAAAGTGTAATTCTGCAAAAAACAGTCTTATAACATATCAGTCAGTGTAGTCTGCTGTCTGCTGAATCCACACGTTTTTCCATCGTTGATAGGCCTTCTACCTCCATCATAAATAATACATTCTGCAAGTTGTAAACCTAACCAGAAACTATCGTTGGAATTCCAGGGACTTAAAAGCCTTTTAGAAGCGAAACTTCTTGAGTTGTAGTGCAGTTTAATATAAACATATGACATACAAGATACTCTTAGACTTCGTCCTCAAACTTTGGCGCACCTGTGTTAGCGCAATTAAACTTTACATAGTAAATAAAATTATTCTCACGTTTTCATTGGTTAATACTTATGATCAATTGGAGGATAGACGCACACATGAAGCCATTAACATTTGATTTTTGTTTCCTTACCACAAAACAGACAGAATCCTGCCATGATGCCGTGCACCTCTTTAGTAACAATTTACAGAAGACTTCAAAATGTGCAAAGAACATCACGGAGACCCTCAGCTATCTCCTCTCGTGCCACGTTTGTGGTGTGCCAGAATTCGATGTCATCTATGATCAATTACTGAACAAACACACGCCAACATGGAAACCATTTATTAGATATTTGACGACATACTGGCAATGATTTTCTTCATACCTGTGCATGGCTTCCCTTTACATCTCTTCCATTGCTTAGATTTTCCTCGACAGTTTTTTCCGTTCCCAGAGGGGGGTGGATTGGTGCAGGTGCGGGAGCGGTATTTCCTGCCCCAACCACAGGTCTTGCTACATTCACCATACGCTGACCAATCGCTCCAACCACCATCAACTGAGAAGTTATAATAATACGTCAATCAATCAATCAATCAATCAATCAATCAATCAATCAGTCAGTCAATTTAGTCAGTCAGTCAGTCATTTCTGAGTTGTGCCTCTGTTTCAAAACGAGGATTCGTGCAAAACGTTTCAAATGAGAATGAGTTTGATCTGCATGAAAATGAAAATGTAGGCGGAACACATTTCCATATTAATGGTTTAGCAAGAGTAATCAGTTATTTTGACGTGATATAGACTGATGCTGTCAAAAGCAAAATTCTGCGAGGCTTTCTTGAGATACATATGCAGGCAAAGTAAAACAAACATTTCCTAAAAAATATCATTAGTTGTTAATCATTAATGCCTACATTGAAAGAACTGTTTCCTTTTTTGGACATTCTCGAGCCCCAGATGATACACATTCAGTGGTGATTTGACAATACCACCTGAGTCAGGCAATATCACTCATATGCGGATTATCCACACAACTATGAGGTTGGATGAAGAAAGATCAAGAGAGTAAAAATGAGAAATCTGCATTTTCGGTATTATAAGATAGCCTCGCGCCTAAAATTTTACCTGCGCAAGAATTAGTGTTGCAGCTTTTTGCCTCCAGGTTGTCTCCATGACAACACTCGCCACCATTTGACGGAGGGGGATTGGTACAGGTTCTTCTTCGCGTCATAAAGCCGCCGCCACATGTTGCACTGCACTCGCTCCAGTCTCCAAAGTCACTCCATCCCCCGTCCACTGCCCAACAACAAATGATAACAACACAAACCGAATCAAAGACAGACAATGCTAATTTAATTACCTTCAATCTAATTTGCTCGAGTCAAGATTTGGTGGAATATTCTGTGGAAAAAAATTTTTAACAGGTACGCGTTCGTGATTTACCTTGACTAAAGGACAGTAACTGGGAAAATTGGAAAGCTTCCATTCCAGTAACCAAAAAGGAAACGTTATCGGCCGCCATTACTATCCTGGGAATTGTTGCTATATTATTCTGTTTTAGATAAAGCAAGTATTAGAGATATGTGTTTCATAAGTTTCTTTTAGATTCTTTATTTTCCCGATGCATAGAAAATCAAAGGAAATTATGAAGATGTCGTGGATGCATTGCCTGCGTACATTTACTTGATCTATAATTTAATAGTTTTTATATTTAATAATTTTTGAAATGACTTTTTGAAGGCACATTCCAGTAGTACATGTATAGTGTGACAAGACAATTACAGGCTGTTTATACAGACTGCTTGTAAATTTTAAAATGTAATATATTAATTATTTTTGATTGGCATTAGAAAGTAATTATTATTAACTTAACTTGTCCATGTAGTGTCAATTGATTTCTACAGTCTGTTGCACAAGTATACGCGACTATTCACCCTTCCCAACCCTCTCTTCCATTCCGATAACAAAAACGAAAACTCATTGGCTGCCATTTCTGGTCTGAATATTGCTCCTATATCATGTACAGTACACTCTTGAGAGCTAGTGAAAGAATCCCAAACCCAAGCAAGATCTTTGGACATACTTGGAACAAAGATGATGACATACTGGAGCTGTCTGCAAAGCCCTTTCCACAAGAGCAGCCAGTGACTATGGGAACTATCTGCGACTCACTCGGGATTATTTCACCCACTATGGCTGAAGAAAAACACATCCGTCGGGAAGCCTGTGACAGGAAGAAGGGCTGGAAGGCAGAAGTATCCACTCACATGAAGGACCAGTTGTTTAGGTGGACAAAGCGACTTAGAGACGCGAGAGTGCTTAGAAGCATTGCTACATTCATCTGAGAGGTAGAAGCAGTACATTTACATCTTTTCGCAGATACGAGCATTCTAGCATGCTATGCAGGAGCTGTTGCAATCGCAGATCACGAGGGAGGCGTGCTCAAAGGGCTCCTAACGTTAGAATATCATTATGGCAGAGTCCAGATTATCAATATGGCAGCGAACATTGCGAAGAATCTTTGCACTGCTCTCCAGCAATGGCCCATCAAGTTTGTCATCATTTGGATGGACAGCATGGTAGCATTGTAATGCATAACCAATCCTGGGAGGGCATATGGAAAGTGTTTGTGACCAACAGGGTAAAGAAGATTGCATAAACCACTAGTCCGATGGACATCACTTGGAAGTAATGCACGTCAGATTTGAGACAAGCAGACCTTGGAAGTAGAAGAGCAACTATTGCGAATATGGAAAGAGAAAATTGGTTTAATGGTCCAGATTGGCTCTTAGATGAAGACAGTGGCCACGGCAGCCAAGGCTGAATAGCACTGAGGACACTGATAAAGAGAGTAACGCCATCCAAGAGGCAGTTCTTCGCACTTAAGAGCGCAAATTGAATGTGTGCGATGCGTTGCTGGAGAGGAGTACCCAGTCCTGGTGGACAAGGAGAGTGACAGCATGGATACTGAGGTTCATTAACAACTGCAAAGTGAGAAGAAACAAGACTAAAGTTCCTAGAGGACTACTTTCTGAGAAGCCTATCATTCACACGCACAACCAAGTGATGCATCTTGGTACCGAAACACGATGGTGAGTGTGAAGGAGAGCTGGTGGATACCGAAGTTGAGACGGAGTCAATACGGTGAAAAGAAGTGCAATGTTTGCAAATCGTTCTCTACCAAACTGTATGGAGTGCCGTCGACAAGCGCCTTGCCAGAATACAGAAAGGAGGGGAACAGTCCTTTTGAAGTGACCGGAGTGGACTATGCAGGCCTCTTTAGATATAACGTTGGGAAGAAAGATGAAGGAAAGCGCTGTGTTATTATTTTCACCTGTGCCATCTTAGAGGTTGCAAGAACCCAAACAGCACACGAATTTAAAAGTAAGCTCTTAGAATATTTTCGTAAAACCCTGAAGAACTCTATGCTTGACTGTTATTATATTCAATTATTTACCTTTGCGCATGAAGAAATACTCTATAAAAAACTACAGTATTCTTAATTCTATCTGTAATTGTATTTTATAATAGGGGTCATCCACTAGATTAGCCTTTGCTATTTGGATGATCCCAACTCGCTCCCTTTTTCATTGTTTCATTTTTTCCTTTATTCCTCAGCTGTACTGTGTTTAGTTGCTATGTAAATCTAACCCACATGTCTTGTAAAACCGAGCTGAGTTAAATAAATCATCTTGTCTTATCTTGCCTTCATCTCTCGTCAGATTGGGTCAAGACTGTTAAGAAAAGTGAGAAGCATTCGTTGGTAGGTTAACCTCGTAAAGGCACCCTGGTGGGGAGGCATCTACGAGAAGTTTATCAAGGAGATCAAGAAGACCCTACACAAAACCTTAGGGAGGTCACATCTTTCCTATGAAGCATTTGAATCGGTCGTCGTGGACGCTGAAAGAAATCTGAATAATCGACCACTGACGTATGTTGAAGATGCTAAGGCCCATGCGTGGAAAAGCTGGAAAATGGAGTAAGTGCACGGCCTGATAGAAAGCCATTGGCTTAACAAGGATAGAGAAAGTACACCTAAAGTTGGAGAGATTGTCCTTTTTGTACGTAGGAGATGAAAAAGACCGTGGGGAGTGGAAAAAAGGGAACGATGGTGTGCCTTATTGAAGAAAGAGATGGAGTCGTTAGAGGAGTAACATTGTTACATAAAGGACACACCATCGAGCGAGCACTACAGCTAGTTTGCCCCCTTGAAATGAGAGCAGCGGAAACTATGGTGCAGCCTCATGAGGGGAGGAGAGAAGAAATTGACCTGAGAAGTCGGGTCGGGGACCAAGATGAGCTACAGCTCAGAAAGCTGCCCAGAGAATTGCAGAACAATTGCAAACAGAAGACGATTGAGGAAGTGAACTGTAGTAAACTTGACTGTCGTTAAATCGGATTAGTTTCAAGCTACATTTGATTGTAAAAATTGAGATCTACAATTTTTAGGGGAGTTGCAAACAAGAGGTTTTACCGACCCCCACCACTCGCAGTTTGAACATGTGCGATCACTACCAAATATGGTAACTTACACGTGTGAGTAGGATGGGAGAATTTGCGGACATGATAAAATGACGAAGGAGAGAGTTTTTCTAGAGTTCGATATAACCCAGAAAGGGCTATTTGAAAAAGTTTAGTTTAAAATAATACTCTGCCAGAAAATCCCTCAGTGCCACATCTTCAGTTGGACCCAAAGTTAAGATGATGTTTTGTTTACAGTTATATTGGTCTTCGCCAAGTACCTCTTTGTCCAGGAATAGGGAGAAGGGGCCTAACCAAGGTATACACAAGGAGACTCTGCCCCAAGGTCATTATACGTTCCCTTTTGTATAGTGTTTTGTCCCGGAAAAGGACAGTTACCCTTTCATATACATGTACACGCCGTGTTCTTGAACGAGACACATTACTCTCACAGTGTCACCCAGGTGCAAAATTAGTGCCATTAAATAAATGCTGGGCGTATAACCCTGGGATGGACTAGAAACTCATGTTACAGAAACCGGAGAAATCTGGCCACTATGCAGACTTTATCCACGCACGCTTATATGAACAGCAGTCTTTTCAGTTGTCTTCGCTTTACACTAAGCATCCGATCCATACGAGGTACTGCTAATGGATATCCATATAATAATTTTATTGTCCGTGCAATTAAATGGAAACAAGGTACAATTTATGATTGCGGAGCTGAGAAGCTCTGTTTCCACACTTTGCTTTAATTTATTATTTTTTCGCCTACCTTTGCATGGTCCATTGTCACATGGCCTGGTCTCTTTGTTGGATCCAGGGCATTGCGCTCCACCATTAGAAGGAGGGGGATTGGTGCAAGTGCGGAATCGCTTTTGCTGTCCAGCTCCGCAAGTCACATTACACTCGCTCCAGTCTCCATAGGCGCTCCATCCGCCATTGATAATCGCTGAAAGAAATGTGTTTTAGTAAGCCAGGAAGAGTCTTATTTCGTTCGAATTAATTTTTTTTCGGTTTGAAAGATGTCTTATAGCAGGGAGGCGAGCGTGGCCTAGTGATAGGGCGCTAAACTGGTAATCGGGAAGTCCCGGTTTCAAATCCTCCCCCCTGCCACTGGATGGATTTGTGTTTGGTGGCCCCGAATTCAACCCCTCCACGTTTTGTAAATAGCTAACTGGTCAGTCTCCCACCATAGGGGCTAAACCCGGGAAGGCGAGCAGAGAGTCCAGAATAACTTGCATGCGCATTCTCAGAACGAACCAATCAAAAATTACTAGGTCCCAGCCACGCTGCTCGCGTCAATGTGTCGAGCAATGCCTTTTTCAGCTCGCGCTCTGAAAATAGAAACATTTTCTTTGACTTCGATATTATGGTAAAAAGCATGA
>BLFK01000602.1:2672602-2689881 GCA_014634185.1 Astreopora myriophthalma | reverse complement strand
TCGTACAAAACTTCCTTCACTGCAAGGAGGAATTTCCTTGATAAAATCACCGTCCCTCAAATTAGTAGTATAAATATCTTGAGTGCTGACATATTTGAGTTCGTCTAATAATATTTTGTTTTTGCATGGGATAGCAGTGCAATTTATTGACCTCACCAGTACCATTTGATTGTCCTGATGCAATTCTATCGCCTTCGTTGTTATCATCAACATCCGGCCACACAGTGCGGCAAGAGTCTGACAACAGAGTGTTCACACCCATCCCTTGCCAAGCCAGGGTATCAACTCCTTATCCTGGAATAGATTCCATCACACCTGGAAAAGGTACATCTTAAGCTGGTAGTTCCAAGGTCTGTTTTGATATTTCGGAACTACTTCCATGTTATGATCAGATTTCAACACTTCTCGACTGTCATTGGCTTTAAAATTTTGCACTCCTCTCAAGATGTAAAAGAAAAACTATTTCAAAAGTCACTTATTCAAAGTGACAAATTTGAGACAATAAAACGGATTGAAAAAAATTATTACCTCTGTTCTCTTTGTAATGAATGGCAAGAGGTTTTCAATCTTCTGGAAAAATTTTTTTGTCATTTTCTTTTATTCTATACCTTCAATCAAACAGATTGGCTTGGCCAATCACCAGAAAACAGGCTTTACTGCTCACCTTGGGGATTTGAGTCTGCACTACACATAGGCCAGCAGTTCCAGGGTGGATTGTTACCAAGCAACTCACATGCAGGCCATCAATATGCATTCCCTCAAAGTTGGCATTGTGCCATTACCTCACCGCAAAATATGAGGTAATCAGTCTCAATGGTATTACTATATTGACTATAATTGAATACGCAGGTTATCTAATTTCTTTTTTAATGGAGGGAGGCCTAGGTTTACATTTCTGTGGTAATCTCTTCAAAAGAAAGGAAGAAGTTAATTTATTTACATTGTTCACTATTTTGAACTTGGCTTGGTCACCTTTCAGATTAGGTAATTTACTTGAGTATATTTACAGTGATTAGAGAGGTGTCCTCACAACCTTAGAAAAGCAAAGTTACAATGCTTACAGTAAAAGTTTGGACATTTATCTCTTGTGGACAAGTTTGACTCTATGTACATGAGTTATTTCATCCCTGTTGTATATATATATCAATATTTTAAATTTGTTGTTGCAGTTGACTTCTTTCTTTCCTCATAGTGGTCAGAACTTCTATAGCAACGAGTTTTGGTATCCAGGAGATTCTTCACTGATAGAGGGGGTAAAGTTAAATGCATTTTCAACATTTATTTTTCCTACAGCACGAGACTTTTTTCACTCAGTAGAACTTATGCCAGTCTTTTTCATTTGAAAAAATAGTTGGGAAATGTTGAAGAGGGAACTGATCCTATTGAACAAGATTCAAAAGTAACATCAAGCACAGAGTTAGGTAAAAATACTGCCAGTTATTTTTAATAATTATGATATATACTAAATACCTAATATGAAGTTGTCGATATGTTTCAAAATAAAAGCACAGCTTATAAATTTTGAAATTAAATTGTTTCTCAATATAAGTTGCTCTCCAGCGATACATTATACACATATCATTTTTAAGCCCAAGAATGTTTTTTTCGGGGGAGGGAGGGTGGGGACTGACCTAGGGGAATTTGACATTTTCATGGACTAGAGTTAAATTCTCCATCCCTGCACACCTACTTACTGTCAAATTCCCGATTTTCTTGGTCTTCCAAGATGGCGGCCATGTAAAATTTCCTAAGCCTGGGGTAGCATGTCTTTGTCAAGATTCTTACCCACGGAAAGGCTCTCTGAGTCAAATTCCCCCCTCCCCCTTCACCCTGGGGCTTAACATTTTATAGCTGCATTAATACCACTGAGATCAAGCTAAGAGTCGGTTTGCTTAACACTTGTAGATTCCTCATGGAAGAACGAGGTTGTGCTTCCTCCTGTTACTGATCTGTTAAATTCATCGGTAAGAGGTCACACCATTGCTATGCATAGTAGTGTTAAGTAATGTAAATTACAGGCCAGTTTCAAGGATGGAATCCAAACAAATGAAACAAATTGATAGATGGCAAATGTCTTGCAGAAATGTTGATGCAGTCTCTGGAATTCTATGGTGAATGAAGGTCACAGTGGGTTTGTCCTGATGCTAATGAGTGCTTGAGTTCAGTCAAGTGTTGTCTGGAAAATTTCTGTATAAAGTATCTTATTAAGAATAGGAGTTTGCCCAGAACAAAAACACTTATAATTTGTCAATATTTAGACTCAAAGACACCAACTACACTGTACTAGACGGATGCAGTTTGCAGAGAGCTTCAAATGACATTAGAAATTGAGATGAGTGTGTGTACTTTGGGCTTAAAAGAATTACATTTGTGAGAATTCTTCAGAAACATTCATTTTATCTTTATTTCCAGAATGGAAATATCAAGTTTGAAAGAGTCAGCCCAGTGAAAGTAACTGTAAAGGATGAGAGACATCAGCATAATATTCAGCACTGTGGAGTGCACATCAAACCAAAACAAGGCATTACAAATGGTACGGCGGTGCACTTTCATCTAAAATATATACTTGTTATTGTTTATTGGAAAGATGTCTTGATTGGAAACACAGTGCTTAGCTTTCCCTGGTTAGATTATGCAGTGATCTAATGTGCCACTGTTGAAGAGAAGATCTTGAGATGAAACTATGAGTATAGAGCTTCACTGGACAGCCCAGGTCTGAACTAAGTAGAGGGTTCTCTGTAGCTCTAGGTTATGATCAACTAGATTCATTTTTCGTTAAGTTGAGTTGGTGCATGACTTTCCTGCAAGAAATGTCAACTTAAGCTGATGCAAGTCCAATAATCAACATGTAGCAATGGACTGAATTCAAACAAATCTCTCTCCATCTGTCGATCTGGCAGTCGGTAGAATGTACCTATCTAATACAACATCAAAATGACTAATCCCTTTACTTTTCTCTTTGTTGTCACAAGAAGTTAGAACACAGACCCCATGGAAGTTAAAGAAGCCTAAACCGATGCCAGTTTTTCAATGTCAGAACAAGAGAAAAGGAAAGCCAAGGAAAATTATCAATGCACTGGTTTACTCACATCAGAAGACAGTGTGAGTATGCCTGTAATAATTAACCCACCTTTGCTGCATTACTATTAGTAGGGTGTGCGATTTTAATCGTGGGGTTTGCCAGGGTAACCAGCTGTTTTGGTCAAAAAGCTGGTTTTAAGGGTTGATCTTCTCTCTCTTGAATTTATTATTTATTATTGCAGGAATAGTAATGTGCATCAGATTTCTGAGTTTATCAACAGAAGCATGGGACTGAATGTTTTTTTTTCTCTTTAGGCAAAGAGAAAGGGAACGGGCAATTAGAGACAAGATCAAATATCTAAGGACAATGCTTCCATGGAGTGACTTGAAAAACAACCGACCTTCAAGAAAGGACATCCTAGAATGTGCAATAAGACGTATTGTGCAACTACAGGAGAACATCCGAGAGGCATACCTCCAGAAAGGGTTGAAGACAGAGGAACTAAAGGCTGCTTTGGATGGCAGTATGGGATTTAACTTGAGTGGCAATAATAATAATGGTGATACTCGTCAGGACAATGGTGCACCCTTGGTGACAGATGCGTATAGTAGCCCTTGTAGTACCCCAGAGCTAATAGTGGATGAAGGTTTGCCCCTAACGTCAGTATCAGCTGTCTCGGAATTAAGCAGCCACAGGTCAGAGGTATCAGAAAATGGTTCAAAGCTTGGAGAGAGCACTAAACGTGTTAAGCGACCTATGAATGCTTTCATTTTGTTCAGCAAAAACCATCGCACATTATTCAAGCAGTTGTACCCTGGAAAAGATAATCGTAAAATTAGTACCTTACTTGCTGAAAAGTGGAGAAGTATGAAACCAGAGGAGAAGGAGCCATACAGAGAGGAAGCTAAAGAGCTGATGAGGCAAACAAAAGAATCTCATCCAGATTTCAAATACTGTGATGGAATCAAGAAAACAGGGCTATTATCGGCAAATGGTGATGGCAGTAGGCAAGCTAGTTTGGAGAATGGCTACAGGTAAGGTTTTCTACCCTCACGAATAACAATGGGAATCTAATATTTCAAGCAACAAATGTGTTAACATGTTTTGCTCACATGAAGCAGCTCTGTAGACTTCACTGTCATGTAGACTTCACTGCTGGATCCATTGCTGCTGTAACTTTTCCATAGTGGGTCATACATTCAAAGGGAGAGGGAGTATAACCAATGAAATGCTTCTTTAAAAGAAAGAAGCTACTTCTGTTAAGCTGCATCAGCACGAGCACATTTTCCTTGGCAATTTTTGTGTGACAATTTTTATTTGCCCATCTATATGACAAAATTTGCTCAAATTTTACGTGACAAATTTTCTGAAAAACTGGCACACCAGTTTTTATGTGACAAATAAAAATTGTCACGTGATGGCTTGGTTGTGTGTGTAACTGCCAGAAGGCTAAACAGCCCGGAGGGCTCAAGAACATAAAACTAAGGGTTATATACACTAATAAAATATGCAAAGAAAAAGCTAAAGCGAACTGAACATACTAATGAAGCGAAACGTACAAAAGACACTAATGAACAGGCGAAACATAACACTAAGAGACTACCAGAAAAACAAAGAAACCAAAAAAAGAATGCTGAATGCCTAAACGAACAAAGAAGAAAAAAATATAACGTGTAGATCCTACAGCGTGCATGACTCGGCACAGAAAATGTGGCACCATCCCTTAGTGGGTAGTAGTGTCCGGTCCTCTTTTTTCGCAACCAAAATGGTGGCGTCAACCCATGGTTGGACGGATCAAGTAACTTCTGCCTTGTTAGAAGTGTTAAAAAGAAAAGCCTTTGGAATACAAAAAGAAACAACAACAACAACAAAAAAACCTGTGCCTTTCTTCATACCTCTCTTGCCCACAGCCAAACCCACCATCTTCTTTTACGTTTCCTTCGTTTTTCTACCTCGTAAATAATAAGAAATGCAGCTATTCCAGATATCATTCTCCATTGCCTTCTACTAATTGGCGCCATCTTTGCAGCACTTTGCATCCTCGCCTTGTTATTGTGCATGTCTCTGCTGGTCAGAGTCATTTCTGGCACCAAACATTGTATCGTACCATCAAGCTTTGAGTGAAGTGTTGCTTCTATCTGTACAACTGTAACAGATTTATTACTTTTGATAGTACTTTAAAATCTTCAGCAAGTAAACTGTGGAATATCTCACTGATGTAAACTTGCTGTGACTTTCTTTAGGGTTGGTTCTCACAATCTCAGGAAAAGGTAAGATATGAAGTTAGTTTCAGACATATTTATTAGCTTAATGAGGTCATTCCTTTTACTTGATTACATACGTGTTGCATTTCAGGGATACTTTATACGCTGCTGGCAAAGATTTAAAGCCAGCTCCTGCGAGGAACCAAAGTCAACGAGGTAATCTACTGTAGATCTACTGTTAATTAGAAATGGGAACTTTTAATTCCAACCCACCTTAATACAACTTGAAACCTAAGTCTCCAAAGCATTCAACTTTTTTTTTTTTTGACCCTGTGATCAACAACATTCGCAATGGCTCACTGCACTTATTGTTTATATAGTATCAAATGTACATTAAGCAACTGTAATGTATAGTAAATAGAGTTGTTGTACTTGCGGGTGGTGTTTTTTGCTTTTACTTTACCAGTATTGTAGGTAAGTGTTTTGGCATCTTAAGTAGATTAAGAAAAAGAAAGAAAGTAGATAAAGAAAGGGAAAAAAAAAAAGAAAAAAGAGGTTGTAGTAAATCTGTTTAGTTTATCTATTAGCCTTCTTTATTCTCTGAAGAAATTGCATGTGTTTTGGGTTGGTGGTGAATAAAACACTATAAAACCTGGTGTCTTCTAAGTTGACGCATTAAAGGTGGTAGGTTAAAGGAGAGACTCCCTTATTTTGTTTGTTCAAAACAGAGGCGAGAGTCAACATCAAGACAAACAATTTGCCAGCCAAAATGTATGAAATATTGCCTGCAGCTTCCCTGGAAACCAAGTCAGTTTGTAAGCTTGCTACCCCCAATGGTCCCCTACACCAGAACAGCAACCACAGCTTTGTGAAGCAAATCCTTACATCAGATGAATGCCACAAGAGCCCAGCAATTAAAGCTAATGTGGAGTGGCATCCTGCTGCATGTGATCAGTGGGTTCAGTGTGAGAAGTGTCAAAAGTGGCACATGTTACCAGATGAGACCGATACTGCATCTCTACCTGACAAATGGTGGGTGAATACTAAAACTGGCAGCAAAACATAAACAAAATGAATTAAACTGAATTTTCTTTCATTTAGGCTATATTGGGACTGAAGCCAACCAGAAACAAACTGATCAGGTTAAAGTTTGGTTTTTGCCACTAGGTTTAATGGGCTTGCGCATTGATAGCCATTATGGTTGGTAGAAATATTGCCTGCAGCTTGTGATGCAAAGCCTGCAATGCCTGCTTCAGAAAACAAATTAGTGAAACTCCACATCACAAGTCGGGCTAGAAAAATACTGTTGCTATCCTCCAGGCCACAGTTCAAGGGCGGGTAGCACTTCTATCCACAGGATAAATCACCAGTTGTCAGTTGATTTTGCTAGTGCTTATCTGCTGGACAGTGATTTATCCAGTGGACAGCATTACCCACCTCTTGAACAACCAAAGCCTGAAGAATAAGCTAGATCCCACAATAAGGGGATTGGACTGAAGAGGACCAAACTGCTCCTTTTCTGGTGAGAAGTGAGTCTGAAGCCCTGCATTCGGCAAGAAAGGTGTCTGTGATAATTTAAATGTTTAAATGTAAATGCTTTGTTTATAGTTCATGCAAGCATTTTCTTTTCAGGTATTGCTGTGAATGAGATCAATTGGTTGGAGTAGGAGAAAAGGACTGGAAAAGAGTATTGTTGCACATATTCATCGCACAGAAAATGTTACATGTGCTAAGCTCTGCGTTACTTTCAGGTCCTTAGTGTATGGGAAACATTAGTCCTAACTAGGTGTAACAAGTTTACCAGTAGACAATTTTAAAATTTTTTGTTCCATTTATCACCAGAGTACATTGTGTGGTGTTTTTAACATAGGATTTATTAAGATAAAAAACTGACCCAGTGCATTTTAGGTTTTCTCTGGAAGATCTTCAGGGGCATGGTAACCAAGTTATGTTGATTTTTGTATGTTTTGTGCTCAAACCATGATGAAAATCTGGGTAGAAGATGAGCTCTTTGTGAGACAAAAGTCAGAAAACAAGAATTCCAAATAGAGCCCAATCCCAAGTTATAAAAATATAAAATTGTGTTCCCGAAAAATGAAGAGTTTTGGCAATAAAATGTCATCCAGAATGAGTTTATGCCAGAAGTGAGGGAATACCCCCCCCCCTTCAAAAAAAAAAAGTAAGTAAATGGTTTCTTTTGGATTGTACACAAGTCGCGTTATTTTGGCATCATGGACAAGGCCAGTCTGTTGCAGAAACTTGTCCCTATTTTGCAGAAGTTTAGTCACAGCTTGATTTACAAAAACCAACAGAAAATGCCCTACAACTAACTGGGTTCTTCTCTTGTGTGAAATGGCACAGTCCAATGCAAAAGGCAAATATTCTATCCAAGAACTTTTGTAATAAGTTAGACTAGAACTTGAGTATTTTATTATTATTTTTTTTAATAGCTAAGTTGAAATTCTAGTAGTGTGTCACTGTTATGCTGGGCATGATTATAAATTTCATTGTAGAACTACTCTCTTGGAAGATTTATTTTACTATAGTAGGGAACAATCTTTGTTGTGTTATAGTATTTACAATATGGCAGTTTGGCAGTAGCACTGATAATGTAATGTCCTTTTTAACAACTAGGTACTATAAGTGGCAATTGTAGTAGTAAGATAGGACTTATGCAGGGCGTGATCTCGGATTTACATGTAGTAGTTGCAAATTGCTTTTAAACATCCAATTTGTTACTTTAGAAAAAAATTCACTTTAGTGTAGCATCAAACCTTTTGTTGTGTTGCTGTTCATGATTAGTATTTTTACAGAACTAACATTTACACTAATTTTAAAAACTATGTTTGATGATGACACTATCATAGTTAATTTGTCAAGCTTTGAGCATTTTGTAACTTTTGAAAGAAGTCATTCCAGACATCAAGTTGTGGTTTTGAAATAAAGGTTTACAAACCATCTAATGTAAGCACAGTACTTGTGAAGAAAAAAAGAAAATAAGAAATAGATAACCAAGAATCCTGGGTTACATCTCAAGAACAATTTTGATTGCCAGCTGTTTTATTTTCTAATCCTCTACTGAAACCTTTACTGTGCCAACAGTCTAGGGGAAAGCCCCCCTCTAACCAATTTCTAACGAAAACAAGGAGAACAAACTTTCTTGTGAAAACAGTGTAAAAGCGCTTAACTCTTGAAGTTCTAAAGGGACGCTGTCACAGAACTTTTGCTGCCCAAAACACATTTCCTTATTATGATCTTTACTTGTGCCCAAACCATTCTTTTAAATTGAGGAGGATATAAAACGATTTTTTGCAGGAAGAATCAACCATAATATATTTTGGCCATGTCTTCAAGATCAGGTGCAAAAATTTGAAAAATTTAGCCTAAACGTTTCAAAATATAATCGGTTTCCATCCTTGCCATCTGTAACAACAGAAGACAGTAAATAATCTCAGTGCAGTAACATGGTCTTTAATAAACAAACTGCGTTATCATTTTGGGTTTTCACTGATTTAAAGACATCTTTTAGCATTCTAAAATGAGGCCGAAATAGCGTGACAGAGCCGCTTTAACTTTCAGCATCAATACTATATAAGAATGTCAGACATAATATACATGTAAAAATTAAAATAAGGATATCAAGAACTCCAGATAATCATTAGGTTTCACTGTATACTACTCTTTGGTGATATGCAATTCAGACTTCCAAAACTAAAAAAAAAAATTACAAGCTATTGCTGTAGTAATAGAATGTTGCGTACACGTATCACAGAAATTTAACAGCACAAACGATGCAACAGTCACTACACCTGAATCAGTCAATGATCTTTTAAGACTTAGATGTAGTCTTTGTTACTTCTAGATTGCCTTGAAAGCTTTTTCTTTGGAGGTCCATCTAGGTCAATATCATCATCATCCCCAGTTTCCTTCTTATCAACAGTAGTGATATGTTTTCGCTTTGCCTGGTTCTTAGGGCTCTCTTTAAATGCTTCTTTGGATGCAGCAATGCTCAGCTGACTCAGTAAACTATCAACTCTACCTGGTTTTGGCATCTTTGTGTCAGCTTGTTTGGACAAACGCACTGTGGTAAGGTTTTTCTCAGCTTTTGTCCCAATTCTTGCTCGAAGCTTGTACAGCTGGGCCACCTTGTATACTTCATTTCTCTCCCTGGCTGTCATGGGGTCTAACTCATACTCATCTCGAGCAGCGTCAGATACAAATAGCGATATCTTGGAATTTACATCAATGAGAAAGCTCATGTCACCCAGAGGGTCCTCGTTATCTTCAGTAGCTGTAGATTGATCACTTATACTGGGCGTCCCACCCGCAGTCATCTTTGGTTTTGGCTTGAAACTCTGAGTTAGTGCAATTTCCTCCTCAAGTTGTTTGTTAACTTCATCTGTTGTCAAGCCATTCATTTTGACTATATGCTCATCAGACTCCACCTTTGATTTTTTATTGCAAGAAAGCCACTTTCTTGCTTTTTGTTCAGGGTATTTGTTAACTAGGGAATCTCTGATCTTTCCTCCCGGTGTCATCGTACCCTTGACACCTGAATGCTCTCCCAAGGAAAACTCAAATTCTTCATTTGTAGTTGGTTTGTTTTTCTTTTGGCCTTTCTTTATCTCTACAATTTCCTCCTTGTGACTTGCATCATTGGCTGACAAATCATCTTGAGAGCTTCCTTTGCTCTTCCTAGCTTTTGTTTTCTCGGTTTCTCTCAAAACTTCTTTGTGTTCCACTTCAGCTTCTTCCTGAGGCCCAGCTTCTGATGTTTCTTCTCCCATGGTCACCTCATTTTCTTGTTTCTTATTTGCCATTTTCTTTCTTTTCAAAGTACCCCTTTTTATGGACTTTGATTTAGATGGGACATCTTTCCCTCCTTTCAGCAGTTTAACTTCTTTGGCTGTGCTTCCTTCAGGGTGTCTTGTCTCTTCCTGTTCCAAGGATACATGTAACTCTTCATGGGGTGCAGTGTTTGATTTTTCTTCTGCACTTTTCAGTTTTCCCAGAAATGCTTTTCCTTTATTCTCAGTGCCACTTGAAGAGATGTCCTGAGAGGTGGAGTCACCATCTGTGTTCACAAGATAAGATACATCAGAAGCCTTCTTAGAACTCAACTTCTTGAAACTTCTCTTGGAATTGGACTTCTTGTTCTCTTGTAGAGAGCTTGACATCTTCTGGTCTTTGGAACTTGATGCATCCATGACAGGAACAACATCTCCACTATCATCATTGAAAATGTCAGGATCACTGTCAATGTCTTCTCCTCGAATGTTGTTTTCACTGACTAGCCAGGAACAGTTGCTTTGCATTCTACATATATTTGCCACATCATCCATTGATTCTATGCTGTAGAATAAAACAAGTTCAATTAAATATTCCATGAGCCTTTTCCATTCAATATTTTCTTTTAGCCAATGATTCTGCCATTATTTTGCTAGACCAAAGTGATATTGTATACATGTACAAACACAAAATGCTTCGCGGCCCAAGCTTATATGCGGAATGTTGAAGTTAATTGAAGGATACTTGTGACTGAAATTTAATACCCTTTTTTCCACATTTCTCAAACGTTCCCTCTTTTTATGCCATCGTTTATGCCATTGTTTAACTAGCAAAAGCGCCAGCTCATGCATAGTAAATAGTTCTGATGCAAGTGCATTTTGGAAATGCGTTTTGAAACGCACTTGCGTTAATGCATTTCTAACTAATGCATTTGAAGTGCATTAACATGGACGCTTATTTCTGACCTGTACTGTATTGTTGACTGCATTTCTCTGGTGGTTCTTAAAAAATCACAAGCTTACACAGTCATTTAGGTCTGCTACATGTCATGAACATGCATGAAAACGACAAAAAAATATTTTAAATCTCTATTTCTAATGTACAGTACCGGGAAAACAAAACTTACTGATGTAATGAATTCTAATGCCATTTTTGACATGGATCTCCCTATTTTTTCAACCATATTAATTTAATATCATATACCTGTCATCTTCAAGAAGATCCCTGACTCGTCGTTTTGATGCAGCTTCCTTATTCGAGGGTTTGCAGATCCTCTTTTCCTCCTCAAGATTTTTCACACGCTCTTTCAGGTATAATATTTCATCTTCAAGGAAACTTTGTTGGGATCGGAAATCCTTTTCAACACGCCTTACTTCTGCAAAGTTACGTTATACAGTATCTTAGTATGGATATGGTAAAGTGGTGATATTTTTATCTCTTGACTTCAGAAGCTAATAGGAAGGCCCACTATGCAGCATCAGCCTCAGTCATATGGGTCAATTCATAACGGGTTGATCCATTTGACACTGCCTCGTCTATACCATGTCTTTATACCACGAAGTGATGGGCAACCCACGGGGATTTTGACAGTTCTTTGTGGCTCTGTTCAAATTCCCCTCTATGGGAAAAATACTACAATTTCAAAATTCACAGCCTGGCAAAACCTCAGTCAGTAAAAACCAGCAGGCACATGGATAAATGGACCAACTGTGGATGTCAAACTCCCCTGACACACGACTAGGTAGGTCGTCACAATCCCCAGGGTTCCTGCCCTGCCCTCCCCTCCCAGGGGGAAGACACTGAACATTACTTACATGCAGCGTTCAAGCCATTGGCAAGATTTCCGCACAGCTCCCTACGTGCATTAATTATATGTGCATATTCCGAACAAAACTCTATTCACGCTCGTCCCATTTGGAAGAGGGTTAGTAGGAATAGGCACGTAAGCTAGGGAGTTGTGCTGAAATCTTTCCATGTTTTGTACCATAAAATGCAAAATTGTCATACTTCATAATTATCTGATCATGAATTACTAATTATTGTTCAGGCTTCCATCCCACTTTGCAGCCTGAAATACTTCAGAAAATCCGGACAGCGTGAAAACAATATCAAGATTGACTCAGTAACTTCCACATTACAGCTGATTAAAGGGATGGAACGCAGCCACACTCACCTGAGAAAGCCAAACGGATGAGGCTTTGAAGCTCCTCGCATACTGTTATCAATCCGCCAGTTTGACACTCCACGCTGCCTTTTAGCCGACAAATCGATACAGCAGACGCAAGAAGTTTTTCCGAGTTTTGAAATATATCTTGGCAAGCATTTTCATCCTTTCTAATGGGCGTCGCCAAAGAATTTTTCCAACAAAGCAACGCACTTTTGCCTTCGCTTACCGCCATTTTTTGTTTTCAGACTACGCGCGCTTTGGACCTCGTCTCCAGGATGAGGTTTCATTTCGCGCGCTATCTGTACGGGTCCGCAAATGATCCTCATATTGGACCGCAAATGTCCCGAGCCGAAAAACAGGAATGGCATGGATTGACATGAAAACACGTGTTATCATTTTTGTAAGAAATATTCCATAGCTGATTTTTTTTTCGTTTTTAGCGGAAAATCTGTGACATTGCGTGACCTTCTGTCGAGTAACACACCGCGTTTTAAGGGTCAAAGATTTTGTTGATTTCACGACCTTTTGCGTAGTACAGTAATTTTCTAAAGACACTTATTGTGTAGAACGTTGGAGAACATGCTTAATCGGATTTCATTTCTGTTGCATATGATCAACGCCTCCGGTGCACGTGTGATTTCAGTGAAATCGAGCATGTAAAAATCACGAGCTGAGCTTCATTACCATAGGCTGGCACCTCATACCAATAGCATCTCAGAATTCCCAACTAGCAATTATCCAGGAATTGAAGCAGAAATAGGGCGAGGAGAAAATAACTGAAGAAATTTGCCCCACATATGGAAGGCAGTGCGGGTGTTACTCACACGGTGTGTTTCAGAGCGGTGAAGGTGGAGAGTTGCAGGTTTATTCAGACGACAGCGTTTTTTGCAACCGTTGCCTACTGGAGGAGTTTTAGTTAGGTACTTTAGCTGAGGACACACATGGCAACGAAAAAGCAAGCGGCGCTGCATATGTTCGACGGAATATTTTTGTTGCCGTTGTTATGAGTCGTATGACGTTAATGGACTGATAAAATTTTGTTCGAAGCTACTGTAACACCAAAATAACAATGTTTAGCTGAGGAGAGATACGAGGCGTATATATGCGTTATTGACCGAGCGTGAGGTCAAGATGGCTGTATATTGGCCAAGTTCTTTTTTTGCGTTCTTATGGACCGAGACGAAGTCGAGGTCCATAAAAACGCAAAAAAAGAACGAGGCTAATGTCCAGCCATCTTGACCGAAAAAGCTTGGTCAATAAAGGATTTATTATATGGCTTTCGGGAAAAAATTTCGCGCGGGACACGGCGGGTGGTCCCGAGCGGGCAAGATATATATCTTATTAACCAAGCGCGAGGGCCGTACTGGGAGAATATCGGCCCGAGGTCTTGACAGTACGGACCGAGCGCAGCGAGGTCCGTACAAAAAAGACCGAGGGCCGATATTCTCCCAGTACGGTCCCGAGCAAGCTTGGTTAATAAGAGATTTATTATACGACTGAAGAAAGCTTTGAAGGTTTTTCACAAATTCCATGTAACATTATGCGGAAAATGTACAGGATAAAAAGGACCAGATTCTGAGGGCTTAGCATGTGTACATTTTACCGCTGGAGCTGGTTCACCATCATTCGTCGTGCTTTTGAAAATTTCTAATTCAAGGCTGAAACAGGGTTTCTCATAGTCAGCCATCCATTCTGGAGTTTTACGACGAAATTTTCGAAAGATTTCGTCCTCGTCCGCCATCTTAATTTCAAGTTCAAAGGGACACAAGTGCGGGATCATTCGGGACAATGCCCGGTCCTATACTTAGAGAATATTGGACCGGCAATAGAGCATTTTGATTGGTTGATTTTAGTTATTGGCTCTCTGACCGCCTGAGTCGTGTAATAAAGCTCCATCTTGCCCGCTCGGGTAGCCAATCACAGCGCGCGATTTGGTTCATCTTGCCCGTTCACGGAGCTAGCCATATAATAAGTTGCGTTATTAAAGAAAATCTGTTAAAGGGAATCTGGTTGCAAAGAAAACAAAACTTCTGGCCTGCAATTCAAATCAGTTTTTATTTATCAGTTGTTGCAGTTAATAAAAAAATTGAGCCGAAAGTGTGGAAAAGATGCTAGTTGTGAGCCATGATTTAATATGGTTTTAATAAAAATAATCGCCATTCACGCCAATTCCTATCCACACTATTTCCCCATCCATGCCATTCCTTATTTTTTAGTCGGGATCATTGGGATCATTTGCGGTCCGGGATCATTTGCGGTCCTGGGATCATTTGCGGACCCGTACATATCCGCTCCTTGTCCCTTGTCGGCCTTTTCAGCAGCTATGTCCTCGTCTTTTCACATCGATCCCTCGTTTACCGGCTACGGGAAGAGCGGCGTTCGTCTTTTAAAGATAAGTCGCAGTGGAATGTATCACGGCATCAAGCAAATCGAAGTGTCAACAGAACTGAAGCTGAACAACTATAACGACTATCTACATGGAGACAACGCAAGCGTAGTACCTACTGACACACAGAAGAACACTGTGTTTGTTTTAGCGAAAGAGCACCAAGTAAGAGCAGTGAGTGGTGGAACTAACTTCCTAATCATTTCATTTTTCTAACACGTCGGATTTATGGAGCTAACCTCCCCTGGCGCCGATTTATGTTGGATATTTTGATGAGCGAGGGGCTAAAGGTAGCATATAATTTGTCTTCCATAAAAGAAACATTTTGGGTAGGGATCAGGGTTGGGAGGAATGTCGGTCGTTTCGCCTGCAAGTCGTTTCGCCTACAAGTCGATTCGCCTACACTGAAGTCGATTCGCCTACATAAGTAAAGTCGATTCGCTTACACAAGAACAAATAAATTAAGTAAATAGAGAGACGCGTTTTTGTGTTCGAAAATCAAAACCTTCGCAATTTTACTAGCCATTGTGATGATATGTGATTCATGTACTTCCGGTCACGTAACGAACCATCGTGCCTTGCGATCTTTTGTACTTCGTTCCCGCCATGTTGTTGAGTTATTAAAGAAAGCAATTAAGAAGCTCTAGTTCTATCGCCTCCTATATAGTTCGCGGCCATTACAGCGATCAATGACTAGAGAATTTGTGAAAGTTTGTATTCAGCGATGTAAGCGTATACGGATAATTTGTTTAATGCGTGACCGGTGATTTTCAAAAACTATGCTCCAAACATTCTCTCTCAAACGGGATTTTCACATTCGCTCTCAAACATTTGATACAAAGTTGTTTTGCACTCTCAAAAATGTTAAGGTTTATTTCATCCACAAAAGCAAATTGAAGGGTCTCGCAAGTTTTGGCTTGTAACGAAATTATGTTCAGTGTCATATCCTCCTGATAGCAATGCTAATTCTCTGTAGTAAATATTTATTACCGAAAAACACTGGATTCGGCAACTTTGAGTGAAGTGTGTAGGCGAAACGACCGGTTTCCGTTAGGAGGCGTAGTTTTAATTAAGTTGTTTATTTATGAGAAACTTGGTGACTTGTGAGCTGACCTCTGTGGAATCTGACTTGTATTTTAGCCCCACCAAATGATGTAGGGAAGTAAGGGTTATCGGCCTGAAACGAGGGGATATCAGGTTTATTCATCTCTGGTTCCGCCCGAGGGCTGCATTCTCGCGCGCAACTCCCCTGAAAAAAATTAGGGGCCTTTTAGGGTGTAAAATGTATGGATTGGTATGGCTTAGGATGCTAAAACCTAAAATGGCCGCTGGCAGGGTTGTTGCATTTAGTATGGCTTGTAACCTTTTGGTGGCCGTCAATTCTATGAACCTTGAAAATGATGGGAAGCCCATACTAGCTATGCAATTAAGTTTTACTTGTGTGTAACAATGCACCAGTGTTTGACAATGTTTACATTCCATTTTCTTTGAAATGAGAAACAAATGAATTGGATAGAAACTGCTTTCAAAGGGAAGGAGGTGATTGATAGAATCAGGGTTAAAATTACTTTGGGCCATGCCGACATAACAAGATTCTGGTACCTTTTAGGGTTGTTTTCAAAATTATTCTCTGATGAGCAACCCCATCATTTTTATAGGGGAGTCCCACGCTTCCTGGGTTTTATTCCTTGCTGTATAAATTAAAAGACATGTAGTAGTGAGTGACATTTTGGTTTTTTGGCTATTTTGTCAAATTGCATGGTGCTTAAACTTTACAGTGAACTGTCATAAGAAAATGAGTACTGTAGTTCCAATTGGATAGCACCGAGTGAGTTGAATATGCAACAAAAGTGTGGTGCATTTGGTCTCTCCCTCCCCTCTATCGGAAACCTAGACTCAAGTGGGAAGGTTTAAGAACAGCTCAACTGGTCCTGCTGGCCTTTTGCTTAAGTCTTTTCTTTCTCAATTCCACTTCCTAGCCCTTGGGTGGATCCATATTTTTGGCTTGTCTTTTCTTCACTCGTTTATTTATTTCCCAATATGACCACCTCTCTAATGGAGGATTAATGGCCACTGATTGTGAACACGTTTCTGATCTCGACTTTAGGGGATGACCAATGGCTGTGAGTCAGAGTCAACATGCTGCCTCGCACAGCCCTATGTACAGAGAATTACTAAACACACTTGCAAGTTAGCAGTTGGTCAAGTAAAATGCAATACTGTGTCCTCATCGGTTAAACATGCTGGCATTCTTGTACCAGGACACATACTGCGCTTACTTGACATCATACAGTCCCTACTGACTCCAAACACACCCTCGGTATTTGCCCTTTGTAATTAAAAACTTTACTTGCTATCAGTCCTTTGAACTTTAATTGCCCTAAAATCGAAGGCAATGGGATGAAAAGAGGCCAAAACATTTTTTGTCTCCTCATTTTGGTCTTGTTGCCTTTTTTTCATACAATTTGTGACCATTTATTTCTCGAAATTGTGTGGTAATTTTAACAAAATAACGGATAATATATAGATTTAGCCAAGCCTAAAAGCGGGGCTCCCGTTTAGTACTTTCATTTCCCTTTAAACTGTTAAAGCATTCTAAAATATTGCGAAGGAATTCACGAACGTTTTTGACTATAGTTTAGTGTCGAGGTCGGTTAACGATTTTGTCTGTTTTCCACAGCAAGGAGTCTTTCCGCTTCTCGGCGTTCTTCG
>BLFK01000602.1:2647079-2666478 GCA_014634185.1 Astreopora myriophthalma | reverse complement strand
AAAGATGAAGAAGAACCCTCAGCCAACACCCATGAGGTGAATAAGTCAGTATAAAAAGGCGGAAAACGGGAAAAGGAAAAAGGAGACGGGTTAGCAAAAAAATCATGAGGCAAAACACCATGCCGGTCAAGGAGCCAATACTTCAAGAGATAAACCCATCCATTGGGGAAAACAGAGAGTCGCCTTACCCACTGAATTAAAAGTGCCGCAATTTTAAGGTCCACTGAAACAACAGAAAAACTACCTTGACATTTAGGATGATACATAACGCGACGCGCGACTAATTCTCGCTTGCCCGCCCATATAAAACTAAAAACAGTACGTCTGAGTTCGGTACGGACCCACTCCGGCATATAAATCAAAGATGCAACATACCAGACACGGGAGAGCGCAAGGGCATTAACGACTAAGGCTCTACCCGCGAAAGAAAGGACACGAGAGCGCCAAGAATTCAGACAACGAGAGACTGCGTCAAGGCGAGGACGCCAATTGTCCTCAGACAAATCTCCATGACCAATAAAGACACCCAAGATTTTAATTTTAGTAGAGGACCAGGAAATATTTACTGGAGGGAAACGAGAAAGAAAACGCCAGGGACCAAGCAACAATCCCTCACATTTAGAAAGATTGAGCTTCGCTCCAGAACCTCTTTCAAAAAGTTCGTACACTGAAAAGGTGGCCTGAATGGCAGACTCAGAATTAACAATAACAGAGGTGTCATCAGCATAAAGAGCAACGGTTGGAAGAAAGGAAGAAGAACCAGGAAGTTGAAGACCAATGATGTCCGGATGGGAACGAAGACCAACAGCGAGAACCTCGATTGAAATAATATAAAGAAGAGGGGAAAGGGGGCAGCCTTGGCGAACACCCCTGGAAGGCCAAAAGTAATCAGAGCGATAGCCATTAACAAGAACAGCACTTCTAATATTAGTATATAGTAATTTGACCCAAGAAATAAAAGAAGTACCAAAACCAAATTTAGCAAGAATACGGAAAAGAAAAGCCCAATCTACTCGATCAAAAGCTTTCTCCTGATCGAGAGACAGAATGGCCGCAGGGGTGTTAGTTTCAGAAGTAAAATCAACTAGGTCTCTCAAAAAAGCCACTGATTCTCCAATAAAACGACCGCGCACTCCACAAGTTTGTTCCAGGCCAATGATAGACTGGAGAACACGAAGAAGACGACCAGCCAAGACTCTAGCGCAAAGTTTGTAATCGCAATTAAGAAGGCTAATCGGACGCCAGTTTTTGTGATCAAGACGATCTTCTTTTTTAAAAATCAGAGTAATGAGAGCCGTGCGTTGAGAAACCGACAGACAACCAGTGGAGAAAGCATCATTAAAGACGTCAACAAGATCAGGGCCAAGAATATGCCAAAATGCTTTATAAAATTCTTGGGAAGGCCGTCTGACCCAGGCGCCTTTGAATCGGCCATCCCTTCCAAAGCTTCAGAAAATTCGGACAGACTAACAAGACCTTCACAGACATTAGATTCATCGTCGGTAAGACGGGAAGACAAACCAGATACTAAAATATCTTGGGCGGACATGTCAACAGCACATGCCGAAAAGAGATCAGAATAGAAATCAACCCAGGATGAGCAAATAGAGGCAATATCAGTAGCAAGGACGCCATCAGGCCGCCGCATAGCAGCAATCCAGCTCTTGGCGCCACACTGTTTCTCAAGGCGAAGGAAGAAGCGAGTAGAAGCTTCACCCTCCTCAGCCCAGCGAATCCTCGACCGGACGCGGGCACCCCTAGCCTTAACCTTGTCATTCTCGGCAATCTTAGAAAGCACTTTCTCATACACATCGAGCAAGGAGACGGTACCTGCATCCACACGGGATTTTAGATGACAAGCAAGAGAATCAAGCAAAGAAGAGGAAGTGTTCCGTAACATTGAACGACGTGAACAATAACGAAGACAAATGCCACGGATATGGGACTTGCCCTTATCCCACCAAGTCTGGAGATTAGAAGAAGGTTTACTCAACCTCCATGACTGCCAAAAATGTTCGATAAGCAGAATAAAATCAGGCTCCTCAAGTATAGAAACATTTAATTTCCACGGTCCCGGAGCACGAGGCAAAGGCACAGGAATAGCACACACACACAGCACACCTGAGTGATCCGAATAAGGACAAGGCAAAATAGAGCAAGAAGAAATATGATGTAACCAAGGGAAAGGACAACCAATAAGGTCAATCCTAGAGGAAAGAGTACCATCAGGCTTAAGCCATGTAAAGGCTGGCACCCCAGGGTTCAAGTATCGCCAAACATTAACAATACAACAATCCTCAAAAAGAGCAAGCAAAGAGACAGATGAGTTACGACACAAAGAGGGATCAGAGCCTCGCCGGTCTAAAGATCGATCAAAAACTGCATTAAAATCCCCGCAGATGATTGTAGGGACAGACGGGTCAACTTGGTCAGAAACAAAATGAAAAAAGTCAGAGCGGCCAGGATCGCGGTTAGGCGCATAAAGAGAAATAACGTTAAAAGAAATACAATCAAAATCAAAGACACCACACACAAAACGACCTGCAGAGTCCGTGAAAGAACGGCGCAAAGAATAAGAATGTCGAAATAAAAAAACATTGCCACAAGAACGGGAAGAACCCGGAGAGCACAAGGTAGAGAAGCCCAGAGAGGAAAACCAGGAAAAGCATTCAGATTCAGAAGTAACATGCGTCTCCTGAAGGCAGATAAAATCAGCGGAGACACGAGTCAACCACTGAAGAAAGGACATACGTTTGTTAGGGTCTCGAAGACCATTAACATTTAGAGTCAGAAAACGAGCCATTATAAGGGAAGAAAGAAAAAAAACTACAAAACAGATGGAGACACTTCCAGTCTCTGTGCATCCTCTAAAAGAGAGGAGGCAACAGAGACAGCATCAGGAGAAACATTAGATGCCGGATCAGGATCAGGCATCTCAGTAGGCTCCACAGAGGGAGAAACAACAGAATTTGAATCCTCAAGAGGAAGTTCAGGATCTACAGCAGACTCAACTGCAGAATCATTACATTCAACACGTCCAATCTTAGACGAGACGGACGAAGGAAAATCTTCAATATCCGAACCCCGATTACGCTTACGAGAGGAGGAGAAATCCTCCTCATCAGAGACGTCTGAATCAGAAAGGCGCTCAACAGGAGCAACAACTACAGGATTATCATTAGCTTCATCAATTGAGTCTTTATCACTAGTATCCGACTCAGACTCAGAAGAGCTGGCAGAAGGATCATCCACATGAGATAAACTAACATCAGCCATAGAGTCCTGGTCAGCATCAGCCAGATATTCAGTGACATCAGCATTAGCATTAGAAGGGGGAGGAGGAACAGAAACAACCACCGCAGGGGCAGGGGGTGGAAATTCAAGATTAAAGTCGGAGGATGAAGCAGCAGGAGGAACAGAGTCCCACGATGAATGGCAATCACGGGCGAAATGACCGGGAGAGCCACAACGGCGACATTTATCTTTATCCGGGCAATTGGCAGACACATGACCCTCATTTTTGCACATGTTGCATACTAGAGGTTGCCCACGGTACCAAGAACGACAGCGATAGCTGCCAATAACTAAAAACTTAGGCACAGACTCAGTAATGTCCATAAAAGCGACACGTGTGCCAGTAAAAACAGAAGAACCATGATACTTCTGTTTGATGATATTTTTAACTGTACCATGAGAACTAAGAGCAAGCTTAATAGGGGTATCATCTTCCTCATAAGGGAAGTCAAAGATGTGAACAGGAGTGGCAGGAGGGCCACCGCCTAAGATACTACAGTTAAATGAAAAAAGATATATGTCTTTATGCTGTTTGGCCGCACGAAAAGCTTCGTCAGTTTTAAACGTAACTCTCACAAGCTCATAAAGAACTTGAACAGCAATAACAGAGTTAAACTTCCGGATAACCTCACTCATAATTTCAGCATGAGATTTGTCCGATAATTTACGGCCAATATGAATATTAAGAGTACGTGGCTGTTTCATAGCGAAGGAAAAAGTAATTAACTAGAAGTAATAGCAAGCAAAATATTTAGAAAAAGTACAAGATGAGTAAAGGTGCCGGGATTCCCACCTACACTTTTGTGGGGCCACCGCTTAAGAGATACAAAAGTACAAATAAAGATGCCGGGGTTCCCACCTACACTTGTGTGGGGCTACCGCTTAAAGAACTACAAAAATACAAGATAAATAGAAATGCCGGGATTCCCACCTACACTTGTGTGGGGCTACCGCTTAAACACTACAAAAAATATAAATAAGGATGCCGGGGTTCCCACCTACACTTGTGTGGGGCTACCGCTTAGAAAAATACAAAAATACAAATAAAGATGCCGGGGTTCCCACCTACACCTGTGTGGGGCTACCGCTTAAAGAACTACACAAATACAAGATAAATAGAAATGCCGGGATTCCCACCTACACTTGTGTGGGGCTGCCGCTTAAAGAACTACAAAAATAAAAGATAAATGGAAATGCCGGAATTCCCACCTACACTTGTGTGGGGCTACCGCTTAAAGAATTACAAAAATACAAGATAAATAGAAATGCCGGGATTCCCACCTACACTTGTGTGGGGCTACCGCTTACAATAATTTTAAAGCAAGAAAAATCGGGAAACTGAAAAAGTCTGGACCTGAAGGACAAAAAAGCGTCCAACAGAGACAGAGAAAAGGGCTTACCCCGGGTTAGGACAAGAAGTCCCGCATTAGTCCCCGGGAGGGTCACCCGAAAATAGAAAGCAAGAGACACCCACCGGATAGAACTATGAAAAAGTTAAACCGGATGGGTGACCAAGAAAAGACAAAAAAGCACAAAATCTTACAACAAATCCAAAAAGGCTTGTCCGGCTGGATACCACAATCCAAATAAACGTGTCTCACTACCACAAGAATACTTGACCGCAAAAACACGCCAAGCAAACAAGGCACTCACCAGGGGCTTAACCCGCGTCAGGTAAGTTTTTTTTTGTAATTCGGCGGTCCAGGGGCGTAGTGCAAGGCCCCAGGGCCATACAGATCAAAGAGAAAAAATAACAACGACAAAAACCGCCGAAAGTGAGGGAGCACCCCCTAAACGGGGCCGGCCCACCAACTTCGCCGGGGAGTCGAACCCCGCCTCACGATAAAAAAGAAGCACAGAAAAGACACTAAGAAAAAGAAAAGCTAAAACCAGACGCAGAAACAACACCAATGACACCATTTGCACCCCACTGACCAGCAAAGAGGCGACGGCGCTGAGCAGAGGTAAAACGTTTAAAAAACAAAGGTAGGTAAAAATGAATGCGACCCTTAATAAAAGCCAGAAGGCGAACAGCACTGGGCCGGACGTTTCTAAAACGAAAATCATTGCGCTGAATCCAGATACCATATTTACAAACATTCAAAAGATAACAGAAGACACGAGGAACAAAACGCAAATCATCCGAGGAAAAACCAAAAAGACAGTGCTTGACAGAAATGGACGGAGCGAGGGAGGAAGCACGGAACAAAAGACCCTGAATCCAGGCAAGGCCACTCTGGGCCAAAGGACACGAGAAAAAAAGATGCTCAAGGGATTCACGAGGAGCACCGCAAAAACAAGCCGTAGGGATGTTATACCCAAAACCGGATAGACGCTCAGCGGTGTAAAGAACCCCATGCGAGATCTGCCAGCAAACGTCGATGACCTTCCGATCCAGGGGCATAAAAGAAAGGGACTTCCAGGTGGAAGACCAGTCGATAGGCCCGAAAATAGGCCCAAACTTAGCCACACAATGAGGCTGGGCCAGATTCAGGGAAATGAGCAAGCGATAGCAGGATTTACAAGAGATGGCAGATACCTCAACAGGATCACAGCCAAAGCCCGAACCGACCAAAAGGGCAGAGGAGGACGAATGCCCCCCGAGAGCGATCCATGCACGGAACAAGGCAGTATAAAAGGGAGGGAGACGGTCAAGGGACACAACAGAAGGGTCAGCAAAAGCATCATGAGGGCTGACCCCAAAGCGGTCAAGGAGCCAATAGGTCAAGAGGTAGACCCACCCGTTATGGCACATCTCAAGCCGCCTGACCCACTGGGCCAGAAGGGAATAGACCTTAAAGGAAACAGAAACAACAGAAAAGCCCCCATGCTCACGAGGGCAGTACAAAACCCTCCGGGCAACAAGATCCCGCTTGCCGCTCCATAAAAAACCAAAAATCAGTTTGGTAAGCTCAGCATCAACCCAAGAAGGCATGGAGACAAGGGAGGCAACGTACCAGACACGGGACAAGGCCAGGGCGTTAATGACAAGGGCCTTGCCCGAGAAAGAGAGAGAGCGCCCGCGCCAAGACAAAAGGCACTTACGAACAGCCTCCAAACGGGGGGACCAATTCTCTTGAGAAAGATCACCGTGCCCAATGAAAACACCGAGGACCTTGATGAAAGTGGAGGACCACAGGATGGGGACCGGGGCATCCAGCCGGTCACGCCAAGGACCCAACCACAGGCCACGACACTTGCTTAAATTCAATTTGGCTCCCGTTCCAATTTCAAAGCGGTGGTAAACATGAAAAACGGCAGCAATAGCCTCATCGGTCAGGGCAATTACCGAAGTATCATCAGCATATAATGAAAGCGCAGACAGCTCGGGAGCTACCCCGGGCAAACGTAAACCACGAACGACAGGGCTGGCTCGAAGAGAGGCGGCCAAAACCTCAATTGAAATAACATAAAGGAGAGGTGAGAGAGGGCATCCCTGTCTCACCCCACGACTCGGCAAGAAGGACTCTGAGGTATAACCATCAATGAGGATGGCACTTCGTATATTGGTATACAAAAGACGAATCCAAGAAACAAAAGAGGGACCAAAGCCCATGTGAGTAAGAGTGCGAAGGAGAAAGGCCCAATCAACACGATCGAAGGCCTTCTCCTGATCTAAAGACAAAACGGCTGCAGGGATCCCAGATTCAGAGGTAAAACTGACAACATCCCTCAAAAACGCAACATTTTCGCCTATAAAACGCCCACGTACCCCACAAGTCTGATCGGGGTGAATAACGTGATGCAAAACTTTGAGTAAGCGGCCCGCAAGGGCCCTAGCACACATCTTATAGTCAACATTGAGGAGGCTAATAGGCCTCCAATTCTTATGATCCAAACGATCCCCCTTTTTAAAAATGAGAGTGATCAAGGCGCCTCTAAGCGAGAAGGGTAAAAAACCGGCAACAAAAGAAGCGTTAAGAGTCTCAACCAGATCGGCCCCAAGGACATCCCAGAATGCAACAAAGAACTCCATAGGAAGGCCGTCGGAGCCCCGGGACTTACCAGTAGCCATACCAAGCAAGGCAGAGTGCACTTCGGCAATAGTCAAAGAGCCCTCACAGAGATCGCTAATCCCCGTAGGGAGGCGAGCTTGAATATTAGACAATAAGTCATCCTGAACGTCAGAATCAACAGGCTCGGCAGAAAAAAGGGAGGAGTAAAACTCCACCCAGGAGGAACAAATGGAGGAAATATCAGCAACAACAGAGCCATCCGGACGTCTCATGGCTGAGATCCAGTTTTCAGAAGCCCGCTTGCGCTCCTGACGAAGGAAGAAACGAGTGGAGCCCTCCCCCTCTTCAGCCCACTTAACCCGGGAACGTACCCGGGCACCATCAGCAGCAACCTTGTCCAAATCAGAAATTTTATTCAAAATGCGCTCATAGACATCAAGAAGGCTGACTGAACCATTATCAATTTGTCTTTTAAGATGAGAGGCCAGGTCAGAGTATAAAGTCCTGGCCTGCACTTGTGATTGCTTCCGTCGGGAGCAAAAAGCAATAGCAATTTCTTTAATCCTCTCTTTACCCCGATCCCACCAAACTTGAAGAGAGGGAAAAGAAACTTTCCGCAATCTCCAAGAGGACCAAAAGGAACGAATAGCCTCAGCAAAAGAGGAGTCATGAAGGAGAGAGGTGTTAAGAACCCACCGTCCAGGACCCCGAGGAAAGGGCTCCGGAAAAGATGACTTCAGAAAGACCGCAGAATGGTCCGAGTATGGACAAGGCAAGATGTCGCAGGACGAGACTAGGTGGACCCAAACAAGCGGAAAGCCACAAAGGTCAATACGAGAAGCAAGAACACCATCCACCCTAGACCAAGTAAATGAGGAAACATCCGGATGAAGTCTTCTCCAGATGTCAATAACACATAACTCTTGAAAAAGAGTACACAAAAGCGCTGTACTTTCTCGACTGTCATCGAAAGCATCGGAACCACGACGATCCAAGAGACGACTAAAAACCGTATTGAAATCCCCCAATAAAACAGTTGGGAGAGCGGAATCAAAATTATCAAGGACATAATCAAGGAAACGATCCCTGTCCGGATTACGAGACGGGGCATATAAAGAAATAACACGAAAAACAACATCATGCCACTTAAACACAGCAGAGGCAAGGCTACCAGTGCCATCGCAAAAAGTACTGACAAGCTCAAATTTACTCCTATAAAGAAGGACGGTTCCACACGAGTGAGAAGAACCAGGTGAAGACACTGCCTGGAAGCCAAAGGGAGCAAACCAAGCAGAACACTCAGCACAGGAGACAAAATGACACTCCTGCAGGCAAACAAAATCAGCTGAAAAGTGAGACAACCACTGCAAAAAGGAGAGTCGCTTATTGGCATCCCTAATACCATTAACATTGACAGAGATAAAAGTAGCCATGATTAGTTAAATGCGATCACCGCCATGGAGGCCGACTTCCAGAACCAGCACTAGCAGGCGATCTCCCAGAGGAAGGAGAAGGCTGACTCCGACAAATAGCCGGCAGACCAAGATGCCTCCCACTGGAGAGGGGGGAACGCTCCCGGCTTCGCTTAGAAGCAAGGTCCGATTTGGCACGACCAAGGCGAACAGTAACTCCATCAGACTCTTGTCCAGGCGAAACATGCTTACGCTTAGACCGGCGCCTCTAAGGAAGAGGCTCACTATCAGGAAGCCGCTGCGCATCCTGAGAAAAGGAGGAAGAGAAGTCCTCAACAGAACAGGAACGCCGCGGAGGGGCACCCCCAGAAACCACACTAACAGACTCAGACTCCTCGGTAAAAGAGTCTATCAAAACTGAAGAAGAACTCGACGAGAAATCTCCAATGACATCAGGCGAAAAACTCCGCCCCACATCGCAAACCCCAACAGCAACGTCACCAGCAGAAGACGGGCCCACAGAGGCTAGAGGGGCTCCAGCAGGAACCCCACTATCACCACCAACCACGGCAGAGGCACCATCACGGGTCAAAGGGGCCACCGAGCCGGAGGCCAGGGAAACCCCAACGACAGTGGTGTCCGGAACACCGGCAAAAGAAGACCCAGCAGGCCCATCAGACACAACGGAAATAGTAGGGGCTGTAGGGACATTCCCATCAGCCCCAGAAGCCCTAGGAACAACAAGATCAGAGGATGCATCCTCAACAATAGGAGAAACGGCCCCAACACCAAGCAAGATCGACTGACTAGCTTGCTCAGAAGACTCACCCACAGCTATGGGTGGGGGGTCAGAAGAAGTCTCAACCAAACCGGAAGATACACCGGCAGAAGGGGGCACGGAGGCCCCATCATCATTACCAACTGAAGACAAGTCCATAGGAAGAGGAACAAAATCACTACCTTCCAAAACAGCAGACTCAGTCGAAGCAGCAGCATCAGTGACGACAGGATCAAGCACAGCCTCAACACGAGGCTCCCGCTGACCAACAGCATTGGCATAGGCACGAGTTGGACATTCCCGTGCAACATGCCCCAACTCAGAACAGAGACGACACTTGTCCCTATCAGGGCAATCAACCGCCTTATGTCCCTCAGCTTGACAAATGTTACAGATCAAGGGTTGACCCTTGAACCATACCCGACAGGTAAAACCATCCACCATTACGAAACGAGGCGGAGGACGTGACATGACCAAATCAATCAGTCTAGTGCCAGTGAAAATTTCGGAACCCAAGTACTTTTGACCACGAACTTTTCTAACCAGACCATAAAGGGAAAAAAACTCCTTAACGTGATCATCAGAAGCCTCAAAAGGATAGTCAAAGAGATGAACGATCGAAGAAGGGGGACCGCCATCAACTTTGCACCAAAGACCAGAAAGACGAATGCCACCAAGGGAAACAACATCACGGGCATCGTCAACAGTTTTAAAAGTAACCCGAATCACATCCAGGCTTTGCTGAATAGCTACAGCAGCGGGAAACTTTGAGGAGATAGCCCTCATTATCTCATCACGAGATTTACCGGCCAGTTTACGGCCCACATAAATGTTAATAGTGCGGTTAAACCGCATGATTACAAAACTTTAATCAATATGGATTATACAAGTAATTAATATTCCAAACTGATTGGCTTCAATCAGCACGTAAATTAAAATAAAAAATTAATTAATACTGAATAGCTTCTTATTAAACAATGTATAGTATACTAAGCTTTAATTTTTATTTAAATTTTTCAATATTTTCCAAAAAAAAAAAAAAATAAATATACAATTAGCAAGGCTGATTGACTTCAACCAGCACACAATTAGATAATAAAGAAAAAGAAATCAAAACTGATTGGCTTCAACAGTATACACAATTAACAATAAAGCTAATTGTTTTCAAACAGCACGTAAATCCAATAGAATTAATACTGATTGGCTTCAATAGTACTTATTAAACAATGTATAGTATACTAAGCTTTAATTTTATTTTAAAATTTTCAAAATTCTCAGAAGGTAAATATACAATTAGCAAAAATACACAGTTAAATGATAAAGGAAAAAAGATCAAAACTGATTGGCTTCAACCAGTATACAAAAATACACAATTACCAATAAAGCTGATTGTTTTTAATCAGCACGTAAATCAAAATAAACTAATTAATTAATACTAATTGGTTTCAACCAATATTAAGCTTTAGTTTTAATTTTAAATTTTTTCCAATGTTTTCCTTTAAAACGCTACTATGAAAACAGAAAGCAAAACAAAAGAGGCCCACAGGCCAACCAGGCGAAGGGGGAAAAAACCCCGGCCACAGAAAAGAAGCAGAAAAGAAAGGTCCAAATACCAGGCTATGAATTTATTCGTCGTGATAGAAACAGACAAGGAGGAGGAGTAGGTTTTTATATAAAAACCTCGATTAATTTTGGAGCTCGCTCTGATTTGAATGCACCCAGTCTTGAAAATTTATGTATAGAGATACGGAAACCAAACTCCAGGCCATTTCTGATAGCCACTTGGTACAGACCTCCTTGCTCCTCAATTGATTTATTTTTACATTACGAATCATTTCTTGAGAAATTAGATTCCCTCGGCCTAGAATATTATCTGCTAGGTGATTTAAACTGTAACCTGGCCTCTGCACAATATGATTTCAATACTCGACGCTTATGTGAAATTTCAGATTTATTTGGGCTTCAACAGCTTATAACTGAACCTACTCGTATAACGGTATCCTCTTCAACATTAATTGATTTAATTTATACAAACTATACTGACAGGGTAGTCTGTTCCGGAGTCTCTCATATTGGTATCAGCGATCATAGCCTTATTTACGTTTATAGGAAATTATCTCTCACTTTTCCTTCAAAAGGGCACTCAACCATTTCTTATAGAAATTTCCAAAATTTTAATAGAGAGAGTTTTCGTAACGATATCGCTCAGCAAGACTGGTCCTGTAATGTTTCTGAAGATCCAAATGTTTTGTGGACTGACTGGAAAACGAAGTTTTTGGATATTGTTAATATTCATGCGCCACTCCGAACTAGACGTACTAGAACAAATAAAGCACCCTGGATCAATTCAGAATTAAAGAAAGGCATGCGTGATCGTGATGCTGCCAAAAGAAAGGCAATTACATCGAATGATCCACACGATTGGAAAAGGTACAAAAAGTTGCGAAATATAATAAACAATGACATCAAAATTTCTAAAGCATCTTATTATTCTAATGCTTTTATTCAATCTAAGGGTAATCCTCGAAAAACGTGGCAAACCTTTAATGAGCTTACATCCCGTCGTGTGAATAATACAACGGTGAAAGAACTGAAATTGAATGATACTATTATCTCTAATTCTAGTGAGCTTTCTGATGCTTTTAATGATCATTTTTCAACAATTGGGCCCAGACTTGCTAATGAAATACCTCTAACTGCTGAAAATAATTCAAGTTATATCAATAATATAAAGGTAAATAACAACAATTTCAGCTTCTCCTTGACTAACTGCAGCATTGTTTTCTCACATCTAAACAAATTATGTAGATCTAAAGCAACTGGTCTTGATAATATTTCTGCAAAAATTGTACGTGAATGTGCTGATCTTATTTCAGTTTCACTATGTGATCTTTTTAATAAATCTTTAGTCTCTGGTATATTTCCTGATGATTGGAAATGTGCTAGAGTTACTCCGTTGTTCAAGGAGGGTGAGCCATCTGATCTGAATAATTATCGACCTATTTCAGTCATTTCTGTTATAGCTAAAGTGTTTGAAAGGATTGTTTATGATCAGTTGTATAACTTTTTGACCAATGAAGATATCATTTCTAATCATCAATCGGGTTTTCGCTCGTTACACTCAACTGCAACTGCCCTTCTAGAAGCTACGGATAATTGGGCCTTTAATATTGATCGTGGCAATGTTAATGCTGTGGTTTTCCTCGATTTAAAAAAGGCTTTCGATACCGTTGACCACGATATCCTTCTAGCTAAAATGAACCTTTACGGAATACAAGGTACAGCTCTTGATTGGTTTAGGTCGTATTTAACTAATCGTACACAACGATGTCTTGTTAACGGTTCTCTTTCTAGAATCTGCTCTCTTAAATGTGGGGTACCGCAAGGAACAATCCTTGGCCCCCTTTTATTTCTTATTTATATTAATGACTTGCCAAACTGCCTTACTTCCTGCCAGCCTAGAATGTATGCCGATGACACCCACATTACTTATGCTGGCGTTGATGTGAATTCAATACAGTTAACTCTGAGTCATGATTTAGATAACCTAAACAAATGGCTTATTTCCAATAAACTTACTCTGAACACTTCTAAAACTGAATTCATGCTAATTGGCTCCAGACAAAAATTGAGTACTTTGTCGAACCCACTTGAGCTCTCGATTAATAATGTTCCGATAGAACACGTTTCCTTTGTCAAATCGCTTGGAATATTTATTGATGAAAATCTACGGTGGCAAACACACATTGATAAATTATCTAAAAAGGTCGCTTCCGGAATTGGAGCAATAAAAAGAATTAGACCTTTTGTCCCTCCACCTACTCTTCACTATATATACAACTCACTAATTCAATCTCATTTCGATTATTGCAATCTTGTCTGGGGTAATTGTGGTAAAACATTATTTGACAGGCTACAGAAGCTTCAGAACCGTGCCGCTCGCGTTTTAACCTTCTCTAGCTATGATGCTGATGCTAACCGTTTGATTAGACAACTCGATTGGAAAGACTTGAGCACTCAATTTCAAATACAGAAATCCATAATGGTATACAAGTCTTTAAATGGCCTTGTTCCTGAATATTTATCATCTAAGTTTCTTAAACGAAATGAAACGCGTTACTCCCTGAGGGACTCTGTTAACAAACTATTTGTCCCTTTTCCGCGAACTAATTTCATGAAAAACAGCTTTACTTATAGCGGAGCAGTTCTCTGGAACAGCCTACCCTGTCATGTGAGAGAAGCTGAATCTCTTAGTCAATTTAAAAGATTAGTTAATGTTCATTTTTAATGTTATACACGGCATTCATGAAAAACAGGTTTTAGTTAGATTAGTTATAGTCAGGTTTTGAATTTTGTTTAGGATAGTTAGGGTATTTTTAATTTTTAAATTCCTGATGGATTTTACCGTGTTTAAATAAATAAAGATTGATTGATTGATTGATTGATAGAACAAGGAAAGAGGGAGGAAAAAGAAAAACAAAGAACCGAAACCAAAAACAAGAAAGACTCGGCTTACCCTGGGTTAGGGCGAAAAGCCCAGCATAAATCCCCAGGAGGGTCGCCGAAAAGAAAGAGAGATATGAGAAGCTCTTACCAAATTCCTGACTTGTAAACCTCCCGGAACTTGGTCTTCTTACCAAACGAAGGAGTCACTCAGCACGGAGAAAAACCACGCACATAAGAGCCGAACTAGCGTTCAGGTAAGTTTTTTATGTTTAAGGCGAATGACAGCCCCCCAATAGGGAGAGTGCAATGGCTGTCAGACATGTAGACTGATCCACTTACAACAGTGGTTCACCTCAAACGGGGGAGCACCAGCACGCCAAACTCGCCGGGGAATCGAACCCCGCCCCTACAAACATAAAAACATAGAACAGAAACACACAAAACAAACAGATAAACAAACAGAAGGATTAAAGGACAACAGAACAGAACATTGCAATCTGAAGATGCCTCGTCCGACTTACACTCCAGAAGGACAATACTACAAAAGCAAACAGGTAAACAACAAAACAGAGCACAACATTCTGAAGATGCCTCGTCCGACTTACACTCCAGGATGTAAAAACAACAAAAACAAACAGGTAAACAAACGAAAGGACAACAGAACAAAAGCAAAATAGCAAAGGCGAATGGCAGACCAAAAAAGGTCGCCAGTCAGACCGACTCATCCCGCGAAAGCGGGTACGCCATAAATGCAAAGCATAACAAAAACTAAAGATGGACAACAAGGTGGTTACCAGCAAGGGAAGCGACAACACCACGAGCACCCCACTGACGGACAAAGAAACGGCGACGACGGGCAGAACGAAAGCGACGAAAAAACAAGGGGAGGTAAAAGCGAACACGAGACTTTACACGCCCAATGACCTCGACGGCAGAGGGGCGCACATTACGGAAACGGAAATCGTTACGGGCAGTCCAGATACAAAACTTGGAAACATTTAGAAGGTAGACAAAAAGGCGAGGGACAACACGCAGCTCATCATCCGAGAAACCAAACAAAACATGACGAAGAAGGATAGAGGGAGACAAAGGAGATACTGAAAACAAGAGTGACTGAACCCAAGAGAGAACACTAGTGGCCAAAGGGCAGTGAAAAAACAGATGCTGCAAAGACTCAACGGGGTCGGAGCAAAAACAACGAGTGGAAATGGCATAGCCAAAAGAAGACAAACGCTCAGCCGTGTAAAGCACCCCATGGGAAACCTTCCAGGCGAGGTCAATAACAGGGCGGTCAGAATCAAAGAAAAAATGTTGACGCCAGGTAGAAGGCCAATACAAAGAACCGAAGAGGGGAGAGAACTTCGCAACACAATGTGGGGTGACAGCATTCTCAGAGAGCAGAAACAAGTAAACAGATTTGGCAGTAATGGAAAGAACCGGAGAAAAATTGGGACCAGGATTAATACCCAAAGACGAAGACTGAAGAGAACCCCTACAAGCAAGCCAAGCAGACACTAATGAACGGTAGAAAGGAGGGAGAGCATCAAGGCAAAAGGAAGCCGGAGCAGAAAAAACCGTGTGAGGAGGGACATTGAAGACAGAAGAAAACCAAAAAACCATAAAAGAGACCCAGGGAGAAGGAGACAAGACAAACCGGCGAACCCACTGAACATGAAGAGACCACACCTTAAACTGAAAATCAACAACAGAAAAACCACCCAGAGAACACGGCTGAACCACAACACGACGTGACACCAAATCGCGCTTACCACTCCAAAAGAAATTAAAAATGAGAGAATTAATCTCCGCACTGACCCACCGGGGAACATGAACCAAGGAAGCCACATACCAGACCCGGGACAAGACCAGGGCATTGATTACCAAAGCCTTGCCACGGTATGAGAGAGAACGCTGTCTCCAAGAGTTTAAAACATTTTCGACAGCAGTAATCCGGGGCCTCCAGTTGGCCTCCTCCACATCACCAGGGCCAAGAAAGACACCCAAAACCTTGATCTTACAAGACGACCAATCAATAGCCACCGGTGAATCAGTGCGACCATTCCAAGAACCGAGCCACAGACCCTTGCATTTAGATAAATTTAATTTGGCGCCGGAACCACGCTCATAAAGAGAATAAACCTTAAAAACTTCGGAAAAAGCACGATCAGACAAGATAATAAGAGAAGTATCATCAGCATAGGCAGAGATACACGGCAAGGGCGAAAGAGAGCCAGGAAGAACAAGACCGCTAATTAAAGGGTTAACACGAATATTACAGGCTAACACCTCGACAACTAAAACATAAAGAAGAGGAGACAACGGACAGCCCTGACGGACACCACGCGACAAAGAAAACGATTTCGAAATATAACCATTGACGTTAACGGCACTGCGAACCCCAGAATAAAAAAGGTCAACCCAGTGAATAAAAGAAGGGCCAAAGCCCAAACGGGAGAGGGTAGATCGAAGGAAAGACCAATCGACCCTGTCAAATGCCTTCTCTTGGTCCAGAGACAACAAAGCAGCTGGAACATCAGTGCGGGTGCAATAGTCGACTACATCACGGAGGAAAGCGACGTTCTCACCGATGTAACGACCGGGCACCCCACACGTCTGATCTTTTCCAACAACAAGATGAATAACCTTCAGTAACCGAGCTGCAATGGAGCGAGAAGCGATTTTATAGTCGACATTCAACAGGGTGATTGGCCTCCAGTTTTTTGGATCAAGGCGATCCCCTTTCTTGAAAGAAAGGGAAATAGTGCCACGGCGCTGAGAGGAAGACAGAAGACCAGAAACGTAGGCAGAATTAAGGACATCAACAAGATCCGAACCAAGGATAGACCAAAACTTCAAGTAAAATTCCATTGGAAGACCATCACAGCCGGGGGCTTTACCCCTAGCCATACCCTGCAGGGCCAACAAACACTCATCTCGGCTGAGACGGCCTTCACACAAATCACTTTGATCCGGAGGGAGGGCAGAGGAAACATTTTTGAGTAAATCAGCACGAGCAACGGGGTCACATGGAGTGGCGGAGAAGAGATTACGATAAAAGGAACGAAAAGCATCACATAAAGCATCCTTACCAACAATAAGAGAGCCATCATCAGCTCTCAGCGCTGAGACATTACGGTCCGCCGAATGTTTCCGCTCGAGACGAAGAAAAAAGGAGGTAGAGGATTCTCCCTCCTCAACCCACTTAACACGAGCACGGACCTGAGCACCACGTGCGACTTCCAAATCTAAGCGCTTAATACTGTCAAGAGTGTTATAATAGGCAGGCAAAAGGGAGCAGCGACCAGCATCAACAAAAACCTTAAGGTGGGCAGCAAGGCGACCCAGAATGTCACGCTCAAGACGCTTAGAATGACCACGCTGCTTACAGTAATTAATCGTAAGACCTTTAATGCGAGCCTTACCCGTATCCCACCACTCAACAAGAGACTTAAAAGACTGGCGGCGGCGCCGCCAGGCACACCAGAAGTCAGAGATGAGAGAAAAGTAATCCTCATCATCCAAGATAGAAATATTTAACTTCCAAAGCCCAGGGCCCGGGGGCGTGACAGAAGGGAGAGAGCAAACAAAGGAAAGAGCGGAGTGGTCAGAATAAGGGCATGGTAGTATGTCGGCAGAGGACACAAAGGGGAGCCAGGAGAGGGGGCAGCCAATAAGATCGATACGAGAGGCTAAGGCCCCGTCCCTCCTGAACCACGAAAAACAGGAATCCGAAGGATGCCTAGAACGCCAAACGTCGACAACACAACAGTCAAGGAAAAGGGCACGCAACACAGAAGAACTTTCACGGGAGGTGTCAAAGGGACAAGAACCACGACGATCCATAGAACGATCCAAAACAGTATTAAAGTCTCCACAAAGAAGAGTAGGAACAGACGGGTCAACATGATCAACACAACGAACAAAAAACTCATCACGGTCAGGGTTACGATTCGGAGCATAAACACAAGCCACACGAAAGACAGAATCACGAAAGCCAAACTCAGCCAAGACAAAGCGACCATCGAACTCACACAAAATATCACGACAAACCAGAACAGGGCGATAAAGTATAGCAACACCACAGGAACGGTTAGAACCAAAAGAGCCAGCACACAAATAACCAAAACGCGAGACCCAGGAAGACAATTCAGAGGGAGAGACAGCATGAGTCTCCTGCAGACAAACTACCATGGGGGAAAGGTGAGAGAGCCACTGAAAAAAGGCAAGCCTCTTATCCACATCCCTCAAACCATTGACATTGACAGAATAAACAGAAAGAGCCATAATGAGGGGTACAAAAAGGAGGACCATTATCTACGGTGAGCAGGGGTGCTCCTAAACGAAGCTAAGGCAGCATCAGCGACATTACCAACAGTATGACGACCTTTGTTGGTAGAATAAGGCTTAGTACGAGAATCAGAGGACAGTTTAGCGGCTGACTTAGATTTTGACTTGGAAGCACCCAAAGAGCCAGAAGAAACACTACTTTTAGTTACACTACTGACCACATTGCCACTTTCATTCGGGCCACTACTATTATTAGATTTACTACCAATACTTTTTCCATTACCAATATCCTTACTTGCTACATTACTTTTCTTTACTTCCTTATTAATATCATTATTTACTTCATCATCACTACTCATAGATGTATCATTATCAGTATCACCATTTGCATCATTACCAGTATCCATATTCATTTCACTATCAGAACCATTGATTGTACCACTATCAGTACTTTTGCTTGAGTCATTAACGATAATATTAACCTCATCATTGTCAAAATCAGCACTGGCAGAGCCACCAAACACATCAGCGATCTGACTATCAATTGCACCAACAGCACCAGAAGATAAATCGCTCCACAGTAATTGACCAGAGCCAACTTGTCCGGATTCCGAGGACGTGAAAGAATCAATGAGAACCTCAGAAGAGGACTCCTTGGACAAAATAGACTGAGAACAAGAGTCAGCCTCATCAATAATTTGGTCAGAGGAATCACTGTATGAAACAATAGGTGTAGGCACAGGCGGAACAAGAGGGACAGCAGGAGGAGGAGTCACAACAGGCGGAGCATGAGGAGAACCAGATGCAGCAGCTTCAGCAGGGGTTGGGTCAGCGGCGGCAGTGCCCCAAGCATTAGGTGCATTAGTGCAATCACGCTGGACATGGCCAGGCTGACGACAACGCATGCAACGGCCCCTATAGGGGCAATCCTGAGCCCTGTGAGAGCCCTCACAAATGTCGCAAGTAATGGGCATTCCCTTATACCAGGCTTTAACTAAGTGATCATTAACATGAAGGGTGCGGGGAACAGCCTTAGAACGAGTCATGCGAACAATACATGACCCGTCAGCAACATTGTCGAGATGTAGCCAGACTCTGTGACGCACTTCATGGACCTCACCATAGCGAGACATAACCTCTTTTAGAGCTGATAAATCGGCCTCAAAAGGGTAACGAAAAACGAGGACATTCTCAGGCCTTGGACCACCACCCCTAACGGGACACAA
>BLFK01000602.1:2632379-2641067 GCA_014634185.1 Astreopora myriophthalma | reverse complement strand
AATTGTCAAAATAAAGTTTAGAAATTGCTACCTTGAAATATTTTCATGCCATACTTTGTGGCTCTCTTTGTGCTCCCTGGTGTTGCGTTTTGTAACAGTTCAAGGACTTCTTTTTCATTTAACTCTGGTGCGAAGCGATTATCGCCGGCCGCCATTGTTTCCTCAGGACAAATTTTTTAGCTCCCCTTTTAATTTTAAGCTGACGCGTACACTCACGCGTACACTTACGCGTACGCTTAAGCTGACGCGTACACTTACCATATTTGGAGGTCATGGTATATTAGCTCATATACCATGACAGCTAAGCCAATGAAAAGTCTTGAGTTGCATTATACAATGATTCAGTTTTTAATAAATATATATAGCCCTTGTGCACCATTATTGCCCTTGTGCACCATTCCTTATGGGAGTAAGTCAAGATGATAGACCTGTTGTTGAGAAGAACAAAGAACTGAGGAATAACTCGTAAGTAGAGTCTCTCCGTTGGGAGGATAACTGAGTAGTTAATATTCCAGTTAACAGTGATAGTTTTTAACAACATAAGATGTTCGCAATATTGTGAAACATTAATTGTGATTTCGCTCTAAAACGCGAGCCGGCAATAAAAAATGAACAAGTAATCTGCAACAATGGATGCAAAAGCATTTTTAATTTAGGAGGGAAAAAACCCTATTACATTGACAGATATCGACTCATATATTCTGCAATGTGCAACGCTGCAAAACTTTCACTTCGGAAAACCCCTTTGATTTAATCTCGACCTAATTGTGACACGAATCCGTGTAGAAAGCGGTCTGCGCCAATCGATGATATCTTTTTCGCCAAATGTCTTGTTATTAAAAAATATCTACCTCAGAAGAAGACTGTCAATCTAAAAACTAATTTTACCCAAAAACGAAGTCCAGTTCCGATCTGTTGGAACGGAGCAAGGTTAGCAATATAACAAACAGGCCCTGGAGGTTATTTTGTAAGAATCCTTTTCCACACAAACAACCCTAGTCACAAGTTTCACCTTGTTTACAAGTCTCCAGCTTGGCGAAAAATGCCGTTCTCTTTGTCTAGGCGCGGATCTTCTTCGACGTCTGCGCACAAAAGTGAAAGAGTTCTGGAATCGATATTGCAAAAATGACTACGCGAGTAAGGTCTAACTAGATCAGTATATATTGTGGGAATCTCTCTCCAACAGTTAAAACATTTCAAACTTTGACTGAATTAAAATAGTTCAATTATTTCGCTAGCTTGTATTTTCACAAATCTCTAAAACATCTTTACGTGTGTCACACAAACAAGTGTACTACTTGAACTACAAGACGCCGAAAGGATTTCTAAAGGACTTCACTTAAGCGTCTTTGAAGCTACTTCCTTTCTTTCTCGTAACAAAAAAACGTTCTTTTGTCCTGGCTGCAGGCTTGTGTCTGATTGGCTAAAACATGTTATTAGAATGCTGTTTTGCTTGCCTTGAATTTGGTAATTAAAAGCTGTCCATCAAATTAATTCCTTAATCCACGCATATTTTACTTTAAGTTAAAAACACAAAGAGCCCGATATTGTTAATTTTTACCAATTAGCTATTGCGTCATGTAAGATCAGTAATCACATCCTCTGGTATTGGACCTTTCGTGATCAGGTCGAGAGCAAGAAATTTGAAACAATTTTTAAAAGTGCGAATGTATAACTGTATCTACGAAGGTTTTGAATGTCATAGTTATTGCCTGTGGAGACAACGGAAAATATCAGCTCGTCCGTTACGGTTCATTGGTGCTATTTACATCCAGTGTGTACTAAACTTTTGCTTCAATACGCGACTCTTTTTTAGCGAAGCAGAACGTTGCCAATTTCACCGCGCAGATGAGTTTACGTCAGTCTTATCGTCTTTCCCTTTAGAGTTATGTTTGCGGTCAATTCTATAAGTGCTTGATCGCTCTCGTTTTTAGCCTCTTCTGCTTTAATCACGGTAGTCTTTGTATATTTATTATGCCGTCACTTATCCACTCGACCTCATCATAATCCAGCCTCTAATACGCTGACAAAAGGACAGCTGACATTCCAGTGGTAGTAATTCAGACAAACGTCAAACTCGCGTGGATAGCAACTGAAGAAGCTAGCTGAGGCAAAGTGTGTTCGTAAAGAAACATTTTATTTCACGTCCATGTACAGTAACAAATGGGTTGTGGAACGAGCTCACGCCCTCTTAAAAAAGGTAAGATGAGAATATTTTCTCCGGCTCTCATGACTATTTTGGTGAGTCGGGTGAACTATGAAGTCCTAACAACTTTTTGGCTCTTGATGTATTTTGGTGAACAAGGTATGTTGCTCGAAATGGTTGTCATCTACGAACTCGTGACCAAGCTCACAACTTGCTCCTGTCAACTTACGGAATTATTTTCTGCTGCAGTCCGATACAGAATAAAGCCGCAAACACGCGCATGCAGTAGGAATTACCCAACTTGCTTTATCCGGCAGAGTTTCATTCGATAGTTGAGTTGACGTGCGGTGAGCGAAAGTACTCTTGTGAACTTTGTGGAAATTAGTGTGGACGCTGAGAGGCAAACAGAACTCAGTAGGCGAAGATGCCCTTCAAATTAATTTATCAAAAACAATGTTTTTTATTTCAGGAGTAATTTGATTTATCGTGCGTTGATTCGATGAAACCGCAAATCGTTATCTGGCTGTACAAAGTTATCTCTAATTGGCAAAGGTTGTTGATTGCTAGCAATGTTGGTTAATATTCTTGGGAGTGCACATCGAACTTTTAGATGTATGAAAACACTTATAATACCAACAGAGATCCGTTTCTTATTTCTCAGTTGTGTTGGACTTTCATCAAGGGACAGTTCTCTTCCGCTTTCTAAAAAGTAACCGCACATATAACTGAAGGAACCACATTATGAACTAAATCCCTCCGATTGTATTTCAACGTTAGAGAGGCGATATCGCGTATATTAACGTGACCGTCTGTTCCGTTCCCCTCATGAGGAAGTCGTTCGCGCCTTTCAACTGAAATATTCAACTACTTCTATTCAGCTTTCCACGAAACAAAAGACTACAGGTAAATCCTGTGGAGAAGATTTCAAAATTATGAGTTGCTAATTAAAAAGTTGTTCATAGTCATAACACAGAAAGAGACAAAACAAGTTCAATGTAAACAGAAAGCCCGACTTGCTAGCAACGTCTGATAACAGGCAGTTTCAGTTTGGGCGTAGAGTACTCGAGCAATTTTATCAAATTTCTGTGTCCTAAACTGAATTATGGATGTGACAAAGACGCATTCACGTGATTACGCATGATTCAAAGTTACGCAATTTAAGGCTGATCGGATTACCAAAAAAACTGAAAACATGTGCATGCAGTCGGCTAGGAATTAGTGCTTGATGTAAACGCTTAAAGTTGAGTTCGTGATTAAAGAGGCTACATAGTTCAATTATCATTAGCCTGTTATATGGTGACAGAAAGCCGGACGACAACGCCTCACAAAGCAGACCTGACAGGCCTTTAACACAACTAAAGCTGGAAGTCTCGATTTCGACACAGCTAACTTGGCCGACAGGTGGAAACGATGGAGCGAAGAAGTACTCCTGTACATGGACCTGACAATGGCCGACAAACACGAACAAACCAAGGTAAAGCTATTCTTGTACATCATTGGCCGTAAAAGTAGAGAGATCTACGAAACGCTTCCTTTTACAAAAGAACCGGCCGTCCGCACGCTATCGGACGTTGTCGCGTCGTTTGCAGAATCGGGGGTAGAAGTGGAATATTGAATATTGAATATCGTACTTGAAAATCTTAGGAATATTGAATATTTACCTGAAAAATGTACGGAATACGGAATATTTCAATAAAACACACGCAAAAGCGAGAATAGGGAATACTCAGCCAGCTTAATAAATTTATTAATTAAACGAAATTAAAACACAGACTACTCAATGATGCTGAAACTAATATAATAAGGAATATCCTCCGAAATATTATCAAGGAATGGGAATATTCACCCCTGGAGAACAGCGGAATATGGAATATCTTAAGTTGAAATATTCCCCCTTCTACCCCCGATTTGCAGAACATTGCAATCCCAGAAAAAAATCAAGGCGGTCCACGAGATGCCGAAGCCCACGACGTTGCAGGGGTCCAGCGATTGATCGGATTCGTCAATTTCCAGAGCAAGTTCTTACCCAAGCTGAGTGGAATAAGCGAGCAACTCCGACAGCTAACGCAGCAGGATGTGGAATGGCATTGGTCTGACGCTGCTGCCATTAGAAAACTGGTCACCGAAGCCCTGGTAGTTAAGTAGTATGTAAGTAGTATGATCCGGATGAAGAACTAACCCTCCAGTGCGATGCTTCAGACGGTGCAGTGTTAACTCAGCTGGGACAACCCATAGCCTTTGCCAGTCGAGCATTAGGGAGCTTAAGCAGCGACGACGTCGACGACAACGAGAACGCCGCAAAACAATAGGCTTAATGAGGAAAAACAATGGCTCCGCACGCTCTGCACGTGCGTTTTACATTTTGGTACATTTCTTTGCCGTTGTCGGCTAAACAACGACGTGAAATGACCAAATTTGAAGTTTGGTGTAGGAAGTGAGTGCAAGACGATAAATTTTCCATTCTTCGTCTTAACTTTAACGGCGTTCATACCAATTCTGTGGGTCAGTACGCAGCTATTACAACAGCCCACGCGATTGGCTCAGAAAACAATAGAAGCATTCAAAGAAACAACAGAAACAATGAACCATAACCCTAAAAACAATAGAGCTGCGTCCTAAACGGATCCAATGAAATTAGAGGTTGTAAACAGCTGCGTGGTATCTGAATTCTGTTCCTGAAGAGTTAGTAATTGTTTTACATACGGAAAGAGTTGGAATAAGCGCGAAGTGATTACAATAACACGAATTTGTTTTCACATGACGTCTTCGTAGCCGTCGTCGTCCTTGCTTAAGCTCCCTATTAACAGACACCGAGACCCGATGTGCATAGATAGAAAAGGAACTTTTGGCGGTGATTTTCGGATTTTTAGAAAAGTTTCATCAATATACTTATGGCCGACTCGTCAGAGTGCAGTCAGATCACAAGCCACTCGAAGTCATTGTGAAGAAGCCAATACACAAGGCGCCGAAAAGATTGTTGGTTTACAGCGTTGACCTAACGCACCAGAGTGGCAAGAAGATGCAGCTAGCAGACACGCTCAGCAGGGCTTATCTACCAGACAGCCGATCAACGCAATTTGAGCTCGAAGCGGAATCCGTCAACATGACCCAAGACTTACTGTCTCCGCGGCACGGCTAGACGACGTACGCACCCACACTGTCAAGGATAGGGATTTGCAAGAGCTCATCAAGGTTATCAGAGCTGGATGACCAGAGCAAAAGACTGATGCTCCCTACACGACGTTGCCTTATTACGTCATACGTGCTGAGCTGAGTGTCCAAGATGACCTGGTATTTCGCGGAGAGAGAGTTGTCGTACCCAAGACACTACAAAGAGACATGCTAGCAGGATACACGCATCCCACATAGGAACTGAGGGTTGCCTACGCCGAGCTAGGGTCTGTCTGTGTTGGCCTGGCATGAATGGGATGGTTACAGACTGTATAGAGTATTGCGACGTGTGCCGCTCCGGAGACAAGCGCCAGCCAAAGGAAACCCTACATCCTCATGAGATACCAATCCGTCCTTGGGCCAAGGTTTAGACCTGTTCCAGTTCAACCAGCGAGCATATCCAATCACCGTGGGCGGCTATTCGGGGTTCTGGGCGGTAGACCCACTCGACGGTACCACAGCCACTCATGTCATTAGAAGCTCAAAGCCCAGTTCTCCCGTTACGGCATCCCCGATGTTTGCATATGCCAAGAACTTTGACCTTCAAAAGGCAGAGGTGCAAGCCAAGGTCAACATACGATCCTACGAGATCAGGACGGAGGATGGAAGAACGTTCCGCAGGAACAGAGCACATTTACATAGGACAAAGGAATCATTTAACCACAGCCACTCGGCTCAAGTACCTCCCAAACCAGGAAATACAGCTGCTATCGGTCAGCCCACCAATCAACTGAACCCACAGTTGCTGAAGAAGGAAATATACAGCCACCGTTGGTCAGACCACCAATTGGCCCACAGCTGCCGCGGAAAGCACTACCCAATCTACAGGTGCAGCATCAAGCTCTACCAAACGAGTTTCTACCCGCGCAACTGACAGCGCAGAGGTGACCCGCTCAGGACGGGCCGTGAAGAGGCCGCAGTACTGAAAGGACTATGTCACATGAAATGATGTCGCCCTTCCATGAGTTGCATGGGTGTCTGTCATTCCATGTAACACCACATAGACTAACAGACGTTTTGTTGTTATATTAGTGTAGCATTTCACGGTTCTGTTTTGTGGTTGGAAAAAAAAAATCGCAAAAGGAAAGATGTGACAAGGACGCATTCTCGTGATTATGTATGATTCAAGGTTACACAACTTAAGGCTGATCAGATTATAAGTCAGCTAGGAATTAGGCATTAATCTTGTAAACTTTGCTGATGTGGTTAGCATACAAATAGCGACCGCATTACCTCTATTGTGGACGATTCGCTGTTTTAATGGTGCGCCTGTAGTTCTAAAACCTTCAAACGGCATCACGAGAGACTTTTGGCAGGCAAACTTGAGGTTTTACATTGTTTTAGACTGCGTTCTGTGCCCCTCATAGGGTCGCCTTTTTATTTCCCTTTGATTTGTTCTTTTTGGCCTCTAGCTGTATTTTGTTTAAGTAAAGGTTTGGCAAAATTCTATCAAAGGCGCCCATGAGTGATCTCTGGAATAAAGAGAATTACTGGTAGGGTAGGCTGTTTTGTCAGCTCTCTATTTCTCATCACGGGTCCGTCGACTGCTCCCTCCGGCCCCCACAAACACTCAACGGATCACTGCCACACTGTTTATTCCCTGAAGGACAAACAAGTAAGCAAAAGACGTTTTAAAGTTAGAATAACCATCGCTTAGCAACTTTACCATTGCAAAAAAGGTTGGAAAAATTTAAGGCCTTAACGCGACTTGAATCCATGTTGACCATGCGAGTGTGCTGCATACTTCTCTGCAAACTAAGTGATCAAACGGGTCAAGCAAATTCTGAGCTGGTCACTGAACTGGGAGATTGTAAAACGAACTTTTTGTTACCATAGTTCTTTGAAATTTGTCGGCAGATACCCGTGCCAATTCCCAGGTGACAGTAGCAGCCCAACAGCGAGCAGAGGCTGCATATAGACGCCAGCGCATGGCACAAGAACGAGCGGAACAGACCGCTATTTGCCGGGCAGAAATGGAAGTAGAGAGAGCTCGCTTGTTGAAAGAGCTGTCAGGGGAAGGCAGCAGGAGGCCGTCATACTGTCAAGAGCTGGAAGAGTTAAGGAAAGATGCTCCCGATGAAGGTTATGTTTGTTTGACATTTGAATATACAAAATACGCTTATAACAGTAACAAGGGCCAGAGGTGGGTAATTAGGGACACTTTAGAAATCATAGTAATAAATTAAATTGCAGGAAAAGCGGTGTACCCCTTGGAGCAGAGAAAAAGAATCGTTCTTTCATAGACAACCTATATTTGGGCTGCGTCAAGAAAGTAAAAAATAGTAATAGTAATTAAAATAAATGGGGGAGAGATGGCATCACCAACATGCCCTTTTCCATAGGTAATATGTCTCAAGTTATTTTTAGATCGACTCCCAAGCTGTAAAGATCCCAAGGGGATTAGACAACAGCCAATCATATGGTGGGAATGTGTTCTCTGAGCGTGGGCTATCCATGCGCAGACATTCCTGCCATATGATTGGCTGTTGTCTAACCCCCTTGGGATCTTTACAGCGTGGGAGTCGATTTTCTTCGCTCGTTCTCGTTCCTCGCCTTCCCTCCACTATCCGAGAGCCCGGAACAGGCTAATATAAACTTGATCCGGAGCAATCATTGTAAAGATTATCATCCCTCAATTGTTCCTATTTTTTTTTTCAAAATCGTCAGCAATTTTACAAATTAAAAGCAACAAACGGAGAAAAAATTCTATCTTAACTTGAAACTTTTTCTTCTGTAATTTCAGTTCAGAGACAAATGGACGAATATGTAAGGCAAAATTACTCAGTTCGAACAAAGAATGCTAGAAATTCTCTCCCAATAAATGGATACCCGAAATATACGATAACTGAAAGACGCCGATCTCTGAGAGATGACAGAGAAAGCCTATCGCTTCGTCATGGCAAGGCACGAATGGATGATGATGACAATGGAAGAGCGAAACGAAAACTTAGCACTGGAGAACAAACAGACATTGAGTTCTTGCGAGCAATAGCAAATCGCGCTGCTCAAACCTCACCTAGCGGTGTGTGCATCGAAGAAAACAGCCAAGTGTATCCAAACGCAACGGGAACGGCGCATAAAAAGTTGGAATCTGATGTTAAGAGAGTGGATAATAAACCATCCGAAGAGAACGATAAAACAAGATCAGAAGCATCGAAGAATGCCCCAAGAGAACTGATTTCGGAAAATATGGACGTAAATCTTACCCTTCATGACTCTGTTAAGAATTACGACGACGATAACTATGAGGCGTCGAGGAAATGTGAAGACCCCCCTGACAAACACGAGAACGACTACGATTCGGAGTCTGCGAAGAGGCTGTCGAATGCAAACATTGGAATTGATTCTGCTGAAAAGGTGAAGGTAATAGA
>BLFK01000602.1:2617379-2627379 GCA_014634185.1 Astreopora myriophthalma | reverse complement strand
ATGATAGAATTTCAGCTGGTGTAAGGATGCTGAAGTATGCTACATTAACCAGTGTATAACAAAGTGTAACAAGTGGCAAGGCAATCATAACGCCACGAGGTAGATTCTTGTGAGGGTTCTGCAGTTCTTCTGTGATATAATTCAGCTGGTTCCAGCCATCATAAGCCCACAGTCCACTAAAGAAAGCATGCGATAACTCTCCAATGTTGGGGTTGGTTCCTTTGAAAGGAGACTTGAAGTTTTCATAATGTCCACTGATAATCCTTGAAGCTCCAATCAAAACTAATATTCCAATAGCCAACAATTTCATTGCCATGAAAAAAATTTGCATCTGACCGGCCCAGCGAGAACTAAGACAATTCACAGATGTTATTGAAACAATACAAATAGCAGCTATGGATTTGATAAGTCGTTCAGTTTCTGTGTTACTATCACTCAGGAATGGCTGGATGGCATAAGATGCAAAAGTTAGAGTGATAATGGCTACAGATGCTGGCTTCAAAATCAGAACCATTGTCCAGCTTACAAGAAAACCAGGTAAAGGACCCAGAGCTTCACGAATATATGTCAACTCCCCGCCAGAACGTTGAATCAGTGTTCCTAACTCACAGTAACACAATGCTCCAAATGTTGCCATAACACCAGATGAAATCCACACTATTATTGTCACTCCCACAGAGCCGGAGTATAAGAGCACATAACGTGGAGTAACAAAGATTCCTGAACCAATCATTACACCCACCATGAGGGAAACTCCTTGTAGTAAAGTCACATTTCTTGATAAATTCCTGGTTGGCTGGTTCTTGAGAATCATTTGTGATTTGAATACCTTCTCTTCTGAAGTTGCTTTGGTCTCACGATATGAGATACCAGCGTCAAGATCTTTATCTTTGACTGCAGACATCTGGTGCAGTCTGTGACTTCTGAACAGGGATGGGGTTGAATGTCCTTATTAATCTTCAGTTATAGATATATTTGGCACCTGAGAATTAATCACAAAAGCCTTGTTGTACTGCAATTGCCAGTTAAATGGACACCATGTTTTACCATTTGCCACATGATTGAGCAATCAGGGTAACAGTGGGAAATTCAAAGGTTTTTATGAAAATTCAGTGCAAAGTAAACTGTTCATGAATTTACTCTTCATGCCTTTCACAATCATAAACTAAACATATAAGTTCAGTTTGCAACTGAGATGATTTAGACTAGGTATCTATTCTTTTGAAATCCTAAATATATCTATTCTTTTCTCCATACATTCTCTAATTTTGAACCTTCACAATTATTACAGGAAATGTATGGGCAGATTTGCTATGAAGCTTTGTTTAATACAATTATTTCCACAATAGCTGTTCTCTCCAGCAATATTCAACCTCACCTTTAAGTGCACATGTTCTGTTTTGCAAGATAAAAGCGCCCAAAATTGCATACCACGAATATTTATCATCGGTTTGAACTTCCACACAACCTTCGTGCTGGTTCAATCTCGTCCCCAGGCTCTCTATCTTTTCCACCCTTGTCGGCAAGGGAGAAAGCGAGAGAGAGAGCCTGGGAACGAGGTATAAGTCATTTTGCAGATGTCACGCAAAATTACAATTTTTCTTATTTTTCAACAAACGAAAAAAAGCACTTGCATACACCGATTTATTGGGCCGAACTTTGTGCATCTACAAATAGATGAACTAAATTCGGCACAATAAATCGATGTAGGCAAGTGCTTTTTTTTGTTTGACGAAAAATAAAAAAAAAATGTAATTTTGCGTGACATCTGCGAAACGGCTTATGATGCAGTCAAGAGCAGGGCTCAATTATAAACAAACATTAAATCCCTGTAAATTCATCATTTGAGGCGTACTATCTGTAGCCATTCCTTTTACAGCCCCGGGCCTTTCACTCTTCGTTCCTTGAAATGTGGCAAAAAAAAACAAACCCCAATCTGCAGATTTCAGGCTGGTCTTTCATATACGGGATCCGAAATAATTAATGTCCATAAAACAAAAGAACAAAGCGAACATAACAATACCTAATTAGCAAGGCCTAATCAGAATAACAATGGTTCTTTTGTCCTCCGCCATTTTAGCCCGGTATATGAAAGTCCACCCAGATTTCAGCTCAGTAGATTTATAGATGGTGACGTCATCAAATTCTAAAATCATAATCGCGAGGCCTTCTAAATATTTATCTCTACGAGGTTGAAGATGACCTAGAAATTAATAGTTTCAAAAGTTTCCAGTTCCATAACTCCCTTCGTTTCAAAAATACAGCATTTTGAATTTCCAAGGTGCCACCTTGCGTGACACCGAGGATGTTTGAAAAAAATGTCTCTCCCCATGATTCTCAGCAGTTTGAACGTTTCAAGTACAAGTTTCAAAAGGTAGTTTATATATTTGTCTTCCACAGCACTTCAATTTCTCGGCTTTTTTCATCGAATGGTTACGAATTTATTTTTTTTTGTTGCGTGACAGTGAAAACGATCTATCGCAGCCAGTCGCGAAGCCAATCGGGTCGAAGAACTTTTTCGTGTTTTTAATACCGCTATTGACACGTTCTATAGTTTTTAACCCATTTACACACAAAGCTCTGGTTAACAAAACAACGCTTTTTCCTGCCTTTCATTGTCATCTGCCGCATTCTCAACTGACTCACGTCCTGAGAGGCCGCGATTCTTTCGGCCAGCATCAGCAAAAAAAGGGCGTGAACAATAGACATATCATGTATGGGGAATTATAATGTACCGAGCACAACGTACCACACATGACCATGACACAGGTGCATTACCGACTGGCGAAGAATTCCAGAATTCTCGAGAAAAATTCAAATGGAACAGCAATTTCCCGGAAAATCCGTTGGGGAATTTCGGGCTACCTACCTTTCTTTCCATTACGAATCTTCCGTTTCCAGGCAGCTTTTGTTGACCTTAGCGAGATATTGTCATTCTGGAGCACCTATGGTCAAGAGAGGATGTTGCTATGGTATAGAATTGACGATCCTACAAACGCCAGGATGATGAAGAAGACAAGAAAAAGTGCACTTTTAACTTCAGTTGCATTTGGGCCAAAGCCAACGTTTGAGTATGATCAGAACTTTTGGGTCTTCGAATTGGGTCGAATTCGGCCGGGGGGTGGGGGTGGGGTGGGGGCGCAGCGGCTGGTGATTTGACCAATCGGTATGCCTGTGTTGTGTACCCTGCGAGCAGTGGATTCTCGTCTCTTATCAGCTTTAGGAGCGTATACTGTACGGAATGGCTGAAGGAATTGATTTGGAATTCCTTCCAACTCACGGATAGAAATCTAAGGAGAACCGAGCGTCTTTCAAATTTGCGTATTGTAACATGAGCACCTCTAAGTCTTATGATTTTACAAAGATAATATTGCGAATTGAAACTGACAAATTACTCAATAAAGCAACGAAAGAACGAACAGAATTAAAGTAAATTAAACAAATACGACATTGACCGAAAATGAACGTGAAACAACTACTATATAATAATGAGTTTGAACATGGTTAATTTTTAGTGCCGGTATCAGTAATTTCTTTCTTTCTCCTTTCATCACGGTTAGTGAAAACGTCAAATAACGAATCACGGAAAATGAAAGCTGGTCACGAGTATAGAATCCATTCTATCTCTTACAACAAGTTGTATCTGTCGTTTCTGTTGTATTGAGCGGTTGTACGGGAGGTTTCCATATAGTTGTATCTGTCGTATGAATTTTTTTCATACACGACAGGTACAACGATATAGAAACCAGGCTTAATGCAGAGTATATTGCGTGTTCTGTTGAGTAAGTAAATGACCAATTAACCAATGGCCAATCAGAAACGGACACAGAAATCCCTGCGAAACAGCGGGATATCAGAACAAGCTTTTGGGAGCCGTTGCGCCTACGGACAATATCTTGCACACTTGGCATTGACCTCGGTTTCGAGTGGCATGTCCGGCCGGACGCAGGCTATAAATCAATCGAGGTAAGTTAAAACACTCCAAATTTGAATCAAATAGGAGAGCAATGCGATAAGCGCTGAATCAGAGCATGGTATGCACCGATTTAGGGGTACATGTTCTGTCCTCCGATTTACAGGCCACTTTACATGTAGTCCGACTCTCCGATTCAACCAATTCTCAATTTGTGCTACCCAAGGACTGTGCTCTACAATTCTACAAACAGACTCCGATTCTCCGATTCTACTGTCCTTGTCGATTCTACATTCCACGGAGAGCACGTAATCTACAAAAAGGTGCGTTGAGTCAGTTTATACCGATTTTACAGCTTAACGACTGTGCTTTCCTTGGCAACGATTGCCGGAACGAAAAGACGCCCACAGAAAGAAGTCTATGCAAATCTACGCGCTCGGTTGTCGGTTTCCGGTGTGAAAACTGAGCTATTCTGCTCCCCGTGGGGTGATTTTGCTTTCATAGGTATTCACATTCTATGATTTTGTGAAAAGGTGACCTCTGTAAGTGGCACGCTTATAAAAGATCAGTTGGAATCTGGTCACCCGCTGTTATTCTTATTCAGAGAGCGCCTTTATTTCTGCTACATTGAAAGAATATTCATGCGCCATTTATGAAATCGGTTTTCGAATGCCCAGAATGCCGCGTAGATTACAGTGAAGTAGAATCAAATGTCATGACCCACTTCCAGCGTCGACCAGGAGACTGAAGACAGTGAAGAGACGGGTGCATTGCCCGCAACTTATTTATCATTCTGATTATTATTTGGCTTAACTCGGCCTATGTATAGGATCGAAGAATCAATTAAATCGGAGAATCGAAAATCGGATTAAGAAGAATGAGAGAATCGCTTATGAATCAGCACCCAGTGCGCAAACACTCAGAGTATTTTTTAATTCATTTTATTTTATTTTAATAAAGAACTACTGACGTTACACTTGAATACAAAATACAAAATATAACTACTCAAATAAATAACATACAACCAAATATAAAAATAAAAAATAAAAGGATACTGGTCACATAACAAAAGGCTACACTACACTTGAGTACAAAAATACAAAATATACAACTAAAAATATAACAAGCAACCCAAAATAAAAAGTAATAGGCAATTAACTACATACTGAAATGTACGGGAACTCAGTGGATATGCAGTCCAAAAAAGACAAGTAGAATAAATCGAATCATATACGTTTTTCAACCCTAAATTTAAATTTAGTCTTCTTAACAAATTCATAGTATGCTATCCGTGTCTTAGTAAACCGTCGCCGCCAGCAACGGACTCTCTGAGCCGAGCTACTTTCTAACCAGGGCCTTAAATAACTGATGTGCTGGCAATATGATTTGGGGACATGTCACTGATCGCGACATTGGGTAGATATTAAACCGTCTGACCTCGCATCGTAACCCATGCTCGGGTCGGTTTACACTGATAGAAGGGGACGTTCGCAAAGTGCAAAGGGATATAGTTCCGTTGTCATTTAGGATCTTACCTTGTTCTTCACGGCGGGATCTGTGCCTTGTTGTGCTGATCTTAATAGTGATTGTTCAATTGGCCGGACCCGCAAATTGCAGCCATCAGATTCAAACGGTGGCAAAGTCCCCCAAACATAAACGCATTATTATCATCGCTTATACTGATTTACTCTGGTAAGATTTTGTGACGATGCCCCAGCTCAAATTTTTACCTTTTTTGAAATTTAAGTTAATTACAATCTACAGACTAGACAAGTTAACTGAGTCGGTGGTGTCACGTCTTTCATAATGACAACAGATTATAAAACACCGTAATCAAAGATCAATTTTGTGTGTTTCGTTTTGGTTTGAAAATCTTTATCTTCATCTTTAATAAAAGTAATTGCCACTAGCGCTTACTAAGGCTAATTCAGCAACGCTGCGTTAGCCAAAATTCTCCGCTGGCAACGTGTCCCCGCTCGAAGGGCTAGTTTCATATGAAACTCAACCCATGAGAGTCCTATGCACTTCTTGTACAACAAGGTAACACCCGAACGTTAGGACTCTAAACGACGTACGTTGCTAAGTAGTTAATGTGCGCGGTTGCTCCTGGCCGGTTCAAAACCTTCTTTGGCGTGCGTTTCTCGAAAGCCCCGAAACTTTTCGGCCGTATTTCGGGTGCCACAATTCCCCCTGTATCTTTAAAAGGAAGGTATTTCAAGGCATGAAACTTTGCAAATACCGTCGTTTTCTTTTTCTTGTCTTGAAATCATGCTTTTGAAAAGGTCAGCATGGAGAATAAGCGAATCACAGTCTTGCAAATGGCTTTCCGGGCCCGAAAAGTTTACTGGGCTTTTGAGAAACAAGCCCGTCCAGTTGCATTCTACTCCACCACGCCGTTCGAAAATAGGCAGCTGGTTTTCTCGTGCTAGTTGGGTTTTTTAAATTATTTTAAATATTGCTTGACGTTTATCAAGTGGGGTGCCCGTCAACTAGCGTGGTAGTTAGGTGCACCTTTATGTACATATTTTACTTTTAATACAAACAGAAAATGTATGAGGTGGGCAGATCATTGTACTCATGAATCATGTGCATCGCAGTTACATGCCGCAAACACCGGGAGTAAACAAAAATTCGTCTTTCAGATCCGTACTCTAAATCCCTACGGCCTCAAGGTACTTTGAACCACTTTATTCTGGTTTATGAGCGCGAAAGTGCTAGGGAGCTTAAGCACAGCCGTTTCTGGGCGAGCGATGTTGACAGGAAGTGCAATTTTAGTTTTCTTTGACATTGATTTCGCCCAAATTTTCGCGCACATCGTCTCTATGAGAGTAATTCCAAGGGGACGGACACTAATCCATTGTAAAAACGCTGAGCAGTACACACGTAATATCGTCAAGGCAGATTAAAAGGAAAACATTTGGTCACTTCTTGTTGCCGTCCGTCACTCAAAAACGCCTTTGCATAAGCTCCCTATTAAATATTGTTGCGCCCGACCGATTTGCGATTCTCTGTGACGAAATGTAACCTCTCGATACGTTGGCTCTTGCTCTGACTCTTTTCGGTGGCCTACCAGGGTGCATTGTGATTTAACGCAGAAGTTTCGGAAAGAGCTTGACCTTTTTTGGATCTTTTTGTTGCTGCATGGTTCGGACATGATTGTACTGTTACGGTTTTAATTTTATTTGTAATCAACACCTAGTTCTTCGGTCTCTGTTTCGTGTGTTAGCCTTGTGTTTAGTATCGTAATTCCACACCGAAATTTTCCCACCATATGTAAATTCAATTCGAATTTTTGTATACATATCGAATTCGTTCTCATTGCATCATTCGCCCTCCATCGCAATCCTCAATCCAGCAATTGGTGTAGGTGTTTTCTGTCCTCGTTATTCAGTTGTGTTCGTCGTTTCACTCTTGGATTCGTTGTAACCATCCACTCACTCAGGCATTTACCAAACTACATTTTGTGTCAAATACAGTTCCTGGTTTTTTAGCCTGAGTTGTCTCGTACTGGTAGCTGTCTTTTCTTTGGCCCTCGCCATTTCATGTACTGTTCTTATTTACCTTAGGACGAATAATTTCTGGGGTCTAGTGTAATATTTACGCACACGCTCGTGCCTCCTCTCATAGGAATTCCAAGCCTTTACTGTCAAGTTTATGGAGCAATTTTCAATTGAGTGTCGAAAGTAATTCAACGCGATTGCTTTGTTTTTTTTTTGGTTTGCTCTATGATTCGATGAAAAGACTTGCGAGAACTCTCAGACCAATCGGATGCAGTCTCCAGCCGAGTCTCTCGTTTTCCCGTGCTTGGAGCAGGCCGCCGGCTGCGTTTACCTGCCTTACCGGCGTTCTGTTTGGCTGGTAAAACGTAGTAGTGAATTACTTCGTTGCGTGGTTGACTGAAGACTGTGTGTGCTCACCTTCTGTTCGGAAATTCAGGTTGGGGTGATTGCCGCATCATGGTAAGCAATTTTTTATAGCTTACCGATCATCCAGACGAAATTGCACTTAGTACTAAATTATTCCGAATTATTTCGAATCGTAAAACCGCACTATAGTCCACAAAATGGGCCTGGAAATGGAAGATTCGTAAAATGTAAGCATTGTCTGACTACCCATTCCGTATGGGAAGAAAGGGGTACCTCTGGAGGTACTCCGAAATTTCAGGAACGGAATTTTTCCTTCTGGACGTGATTGGCTGTGTAAATAGTTTGGTTTTGGTTTTAAAACCGGTTTATTAGCAAGCAAAAGTAAAAAAAGTGCACCGCAAAGTTAGACTCCTGTTCATGGTTTTTTTTTCCGCGGGGATCTTTTCTCCTGAAATGTTTCTTCCACAGCCAGTCAGATATTTGTCATGTCATATATTCTGTATAATGTAGAAAGGGATACTTACATACTTGCAGTAGCAAGTTGTGTTATCGCAAAGGTCTAAAATCTACGCATTTGCACTGGAAGAGTGTTTGCCTACGTGATACATGTAGCTGGTTTGCACGTTCCGTCGTTGCTGTCATGTTGGTTGACGAAAACAAGAGACTTCTCATTAAATGAAGCTATGATCCTCGCAGTTATGAACGCAATTTAAGCAATTGCGTAGAGAAACCTGAAAAAATTCAGGACTTCAACGGGGTTTGAACCCATGACCTCGCGACATTGAACGGACGATGTTGCACTTAGATCCTCCAAACACCATCGTACGTATAAGAACCGGATAAATAATACAGATACAAAATTATACAGTATTTCAAAATTTCGGCGTCAACGGAATAATAGTTAATAGGTAACAAACACTTCATATGGTCAAATTTATCACTCATTGCTATGACAATATGTTCAGATCAATGACAGGATCCATTTCATAAATCAGTCTCGATAACTTAATATTTCCTATACTAGCCTTCAAGGCATTAATAGTTTAATAACGGTCTGAAATGTGCTTGATTTAAGATTTGGCGTTTCATGCATCAATGGATTTACCGTCAGTCAAGAATAGACTGAATACCTTAGTCGACAATTTGCATATAGGATACATGTAATGCCTTTTCATTGTTATAGAACAAGGACAGCACCGAGGAGGTTCACTTTTCATAACAATGAAAAGATGCGTTGATTTCAGATAACGAAATCAATTTCCAGGGCGAAGTAATTCGAAGGAACACTGGAAGTCCGATTGGTATGTTGAGGCACTTCGCTTTCGGTCTTGTTGTCGTTGTTGTTTTTAATACACAAACGGTAGTTGAGAAAATGGTTTGAACCCAGGAGTAACATACCTCGATTGAAAATGATCATCTGGGTGACTGGAGTCCTGAGAAGGACTGTTGTTGTTGACTGACGTTTCGACAAAACCTGTGCGGAAGTCATCCTCAGAGTCAAGTGATCGATTTGAGTCAGAAGTGCTTCTTGGATGGGGACTCGGCGTTATCAACTGGTGTTAGCGGCGAGCTTTCGTAGCGCGCGCGCGCCCAGTTTCGATTACAAGTTTGATCAGTTTTCGTTTGTTTATGAAGTAGTTGTTTTTGAGAGAATATGGATACTTTGAGCCCGCTTTAGTTACTAATTTTTTAGCCAAGGTTAGTTAGTCACGCTGCTGTCGTTTGGAGATAGATATTTGGACGATTGAACGCGTTTTTGTGCTTAGGTTCAAGGGAAGCCTGATTGACGAGGTGAATTGGCTACCATAGTGAAAATCACAATGTACCCAACCCATGGAAAGAACCAACGCACATTTTACTGAAAAAAAAAAACAAAAACCGAACTAATTTATACTGTTCCTTCATTTGCTACTAAGTAATTTATTTCCGTCCTAATTATTTACACAGGTAAACCAGTGTGATGGAACCAACCAGTATTCTCCTTGAGCCTTTAAGCGAGGATCAGATTGGTCCACTGGATAAAAAGCTCGAAAAAAATCTTCGCGCTGCGATAACGGAACAAGATGTAAAGAAATTTAGGAGCATTTTAAACTCTTCTACCTCAACACGCAACGTAAACTATAGTGACAGTTCTGGTAGAACGCTGTTACAAGTAGCACTAGACATCAAGAATGTGTGCGTTCGTAATGATATCATCAATGCCTTGTTAAGTCACGGAGCC
>BLFK01000602.1:2592379-2612379 GCA_014634185.1 Astreopora myriophthalma | reverse complement strand
CGTGACGGCACTAAAAACGGCTGCGAGGCAGACTATTGTAGGTTCTATCTGTTTGGAAAATTATTAAATTCATTCTTGCTATTAAGCTCGGGTAGACATATGCGGTCTAAGGGGCTGAGAATAAATGTGAGTGCATCTCTGTCTATTTCGTTTGAATTTGTACAGTCTTTCAGGTAATGGTGACTGACTTATGTTGGTCAAATTGTGCATTTAGCTATCGCTGGATAAAGTCACCGAGGGACATCTTCCAGCAGATCTCATGATATCTATGAGATTTTTCTGCTAAAGGGTTCATCAAATTTTCTAAAGATTTGGTGGCATTTATGCTTTTATAAAAAGTGACGAGTTCCACAAAATGCTGGATTACTTATTTGCTGTCTCTGTGATCTTCTGTAGCTTTTCTTCAAAAGATTTTTCAAGGAGAAGGCCCGGAAGACTTGGAAAATCGGAAGGATTAAGGAGAAGCAGGTACAAAAGTCAAAATACTGTTGCAATATTTATGTTCATCTTCTCTATGAAGGATACTTGATAAGGGTGGATCTCGAAACAAGTATAACGAAGAGAAAGCAAGAGGGAAATGTCTTACGGCTCAGTACGCACTTGTACGATCGGTGATCTGGTTTCTGCAATGAAGCAAGCCCAGTGTTAACTTTGCATTTGTTTGAGGGGAAAATGTGCCTGACAGGTGTGAATCCAAAGTAGGATCAACGTGATTTGTGTATGATACAGATTTAAAGCAGTAAGCTGTGTATCGAAGAAAAGACAACTACAGCGTAAGATATAATGATGGGCAGCGAGCTCACCAATCCCCAAACTGGAAAATAAGCAGAGTCAGAAGTCCATCACCTAGTCTCCTTCACAGCCGTTGCTTTTTGGGGAGCGTTGCGTGACATCCGAAAAACGGCTGCGAAGGAGACTATCCATCACCCGTAGAGTTTACTTTAAATCTTGGTTAATAAGTGTTCAAAAGAAGCACTCGTTGCATTGCCACTTTGAAGTTAAAACTTTGTTTTCGAGTTAACCATCCTTTTCGCTTCCCATATTGTCAAAGTGTGATTTGGGTCACCATTTGTATGAGTGACCAAATACATGAACTTAACGCCGAATAGAATGAAAATTAAACACATTGCTAATGACAGGTTCGCTTTGGGGTTTTTGAGGTCCGAAGTTATCCTATAACACCGACGTAATCAGGTTGTTCTGTTCATTTGTATCTTATCAGAGACGAAAGGTGATTCGTCGTCTTATTCTGAGGTACTTAGCCAAGAAATCTTGCCCCACGGGGACTGGAACTGAGTCAAGTGAATCAGATGAAGAGGACTGTGACAAGACTTTGCCGTTGTAGGCAGTCAAGAGAGGATGATTGGACAAAGAAGGAAACACCCACACTAGCCTTTGGGATATGTGAATTTCAGTTGAAATATTTTTGGTGACGAAGTCTGTTTCCCGAGACGTCCGCGAACACTGATTAATGGATCTCGTGCTTTTAATATGGGGTGGTTTGGGTCATTTGCCACATTTTTGCTGCAATAAGCATAAATCTGCACCGTTTAATGATGTTACAGTTTTAACTTAGTCAAAATTAAGGTTTGCGGACTTCTCTGGAAACCGGCTTCCGGTTTACATAAATAACTTTAGTGAAATTTACATATCCCAGCTACAAGACTCCCTCTGTCTCCCATTATCGTCTCTTGACGGGGTGAAACAAGAACCATGCCGAATTTGTGGGCGAAGGAGTGGAGAAGGAGGAGCTGAAAGGTTCAAGAGAAAAAAGGATGGAAAATTGTGTGTTTTCGCTTTCGTCTGCATTTAAGTGACATTTTTCTCGAGTCAGGAGCCCAAGAGCCTGCGCCCGCATGTTATAGTCCAGACCACCCGCAGAGGAGCAGATAAGGTTATTTTTTAATTTAGTTTTTGAAATTCCCTTGAAAAGTGGTTTCCATGGTTGCAAGTGGTCTCATCTGTGCAAAGAGTACGAGACGTAAAAATGAGCTGTCAATCGCTGTCATGCTAAGCCATTTGATTGGATGAATTGGATGAAGAATGCCTGTCTCTGTTCTTTAGCGCGCGAAATGTCGTTCCAAAAATAGCTCCATCTACTCCTTTGTTGGCGTACAAACCCATTGGTGGAATTGGACGCTCCAACTTATGGGCTCCTGTCGTGTATCAATTGGCTGGGTTGGGTTAAATTAAGCATGGTCGCTTTTCACGTGTTCGCCAGTCATATCGGCAGTCTGCATTTGTTCATATTATGATATGAATCATTTGTCGATTGGCTTTGAGTGGACAATTAATTAAAGTTCTTTATTGATAGCTTTATACCCACGGCATCAAGTATGAAATTCGCCGTATGTTTGTAAAAGGTAGTAGTAATACTTTATTTAATATTCACTGAATTATCTCTTTTTGGGGGGCAAGGACACAATTGAATATGCAACAGAATATCTGACTAGTCCAGGTCAGATTACTTGCAAATTGCCTTTGAGTGACTGTGCAATAAAATACATAGTGGAGCTCGATCTACACTGGTATTACAGAGGCAGAGCCACATCAACGCCATTTGTTTTCTTTTGTTTCTTTTTTGGAATGGGGGAAGGGGAAGGACTAGGTAGGGCAACAGGGATTTGGCCTTCCTTAAAAATTAGTGTGACAAAAGCCCGATGAATTCGGTGTGTATAGATACTTACTAAAGATAAAAAATTGGCCGGCTTTTGGCTACGTGACAGCCTCTGGATCATTTGAGTCAGAACGCAGCTGTTACTGTGGCCCTTGGCAAATCACTAATGGTAACAGAGTCTTCATCTTCGGAGGAATAAGTTTCAAGATCTAATTCTTTGTCAGTGCATTCGTTGTTTCTTGTATTTAAGTTTCGGGTAAGAATATCGAGTAGCCTGGTTTTGAGATCACTGCCTTCTTTTCCCTGGATTTGAAGCGTTCCAGTTGTTGGATAAAATTTAACTGTAACATATCCTGACTTGAAGATGGTATCTTTGGTATTTGTTGAGTAGTTGATCCGGTTGATGGTGGAATTATTGCCATCTTCAGTCGTTGAGGACAACTTGTTCTTTAAAAATGTCTCAAGATCGTTAACCGATCCGTTCCAGATCAGTTTCTTGTCTTTATAGTTATAATTGAGAAACTGGTCAACTTCGGTAGCTTGATTAACTTCAGTACCTTGAGTAGCTTGACTGTTCGCCATCATCATCCTGAGATACTGGTCTGGATAAAAGGAACAACAGAAGCCTTGGATCCTAAACCTCGACACGGCAACCCCGTTCCCAGGCTCATATATTTTGTGCTGGTATATAGTGAATACAGTTCAATAGCAGTTTCTGCCTTTGGTTATTCAATTCGCTGTAGGACACGCCCAAGGGGCGTGTCCCTTGGGTATCTCTGATTGGCGTGGCTTCAGTATTTATAGACTGTTTAGAGTTGTTTAGTCCTCTCGCTCTCGCTTTCCATGCTGACATTGAAGCTGTAGCTGGGCAATATGACGGCTCGATTCGAAGCAGAAGTCACGGAGCTCGAAGTCACAGCAAGAACATTCAAATCCACCTTTGGCCGATCAAGTGTTCTCTCGGTTGCAAAAGTACCTGGCATTCCAACTCGAAGAAAAAAAGTAAGCAGCTGGAAGGAAAGTCGAAAGTCGTCAACGAAGCCGCCGAGTTTAAATTCAAAGGTAGTAGGAAGCGGTTTGAGTTAAATGCGAATTTGGACCACATTCTTGGTCAGATAGAGGTCAGCCTGAACGAACCGCAAGAGGTCCGTAAGCTGGTAGCAGTAGGGAGACAGCTCATGAAGAAACGACAGAACTTAATAAAGCTCACAAACAGAAGCAAAGACGGTGGTAGTGCAAGAATATTAGTCGGACGAGCTTGCTTCCAACTCTGAAGATGAGAAGAAAATTCGGAAGGCTAAATTGTCGGCTGAAAAAAAAAAAGGAAGGAATCGAAGGCTAGTTCTGGCAATGCTTCTAAAAAGTTTAAATCTGCTAGCAATTTTCAGCTTTTTCGCGGTAAGACCTTTTTATTTTCTTTGTGATGTCTCACGTTGGGTTGGATTGTCTGAGCATCCAACCATCATTCCTTTGGTGTTGCATTTCTGTTGTATTTAAGGAGAAAATAATTTACGTTCGTTTGAGGGCAGCGAATTAGAACGTAATCTCCCTTTTTCTTCCCTTGTCGGAAGAGGAGAGACCCTGGGAACGAGGTTGTAGACACAGTAGAGCTGCGGTCAGAGCTGCGTCCTTAATGAATCATTTTACTGACACGGCTGCCATCTTGAATTCTATTGTTCCGAAAAAAATATTATGGGACGCCTGGGGGGGGGTGGGGGAGACAAATTCGCACACATTGTCGGTGTCTAATTGTGGTTTTGATTAAAACATTTTCAAACCGGATAAATTTGGGTATTTCCTTTGTCTCATATTAATATAATAGGGAGGTTGCGAAACGACGACGCCGGCGGTCACAAGGACGCCACAAAACAATGGGTTTAGTGAGCAAAAACAATGGCTCTGCGTTTTACATTTGGTTCATTTCTTTGCCGTCATCTCCTAAACAATGACGTGGAATGATCAAATTTAAGGTTCTGTGAAGGACATTAGCACATGACGCTGAATTTTCAGTTCCCTCTCTGCGCTTCTAACTTGTATTTTAAAATGTCGTCCTCGTAGCCGTCGTCATCGTCGTTTCGTAAAAAAAAATGATACCCACAACACGTATACATTTCCCCCCTGGGCATCCCATAATATGTTCCACAGAACAACAAAATTCAAGATGACCGCCTTATCGGTAAAATGGTCAATTAATTGCGCTGTATAGGGATCATTTGGGAGTGTCACGCATACGAGACTGACAAATCTTCTGGTCTCCCGCACGGGTCGCCACGTCTCCCGGATAAAAACGATTTTCTCTCAGACTAAAATATCTGCCAAAGCTCCAACGAAAATCTTGATTCCTTTTTAAGTTGATGTTTAGGTTTCTATTCTAGTCTTCTGAGCTGGATATTTTGGAAGGAAAACGAGTCTTTCTGCAAAAACGGGAAAGCATAGACCCCTTTACGCTCTTGATTGCATCATGGGTAATCAGGACAACAAGGTGGGAAATTCAAAGGTTTGTATGGAAGTTCAAAACGATGAAATGTATTCATGATATGCAATTTTGGGCGCTTTCATTCTACAAAACACAACATGTATGCGCTTAAAGGTGCGGCTGAATAAAGTTTGAGACAACCGCTATTGTATAAATTATTTTATAAGCAAAATTCATACCATACATCTCCCGTAATTCCAAAGGTTCAAAATTACAGGGTCTAAACGGAGAAAAAACAGCAATACTTCGGAATTCAAAAGAATAGATATTCATCTGAGTTGTCAACTTGAACTTATACACTTGGTTTATGAACGGGAATTCAGTGAAAGCCAAGAAAAGTAAAGTCATGAACAGTTTATTTTGCACTGAGTTTTCACACAAACCTTTGAATTTCCCGCTATGTTGCCCTGATTATCCATGATGCACTTAAGTGTTGATAGGTTGTCGAAAAGTAGGGGTCAGCGGTATTCCGCTGGGCCGTTGTGTTTGTGTTGAACCGAGCATGGTTGCTTGTCAGCTGAGATCTCGAAAGTTGTGATTGCTTTAAGGGGAAGCTTTCCTAGCCGGTCAACATAAGAATGTGAGGGGCCTATTGTAATAGACCCTTTGCAGAATCCTGTCACTTGCTTGGATATCTTTTGTTGGCAATGGTGCTGAGACGCAAGCCTTCCAGAACTCACTGTCAACAAAAGATCCTAGAGAGTCGCTGTGTATCGATTTCAAAGACAACAAAATCGTTTCGTAGCTCTTTTCTTCGGTGGCCAATATTTTGCTTATGAAGTCATGTGAAAACGATCCCTATTTTCACGCAAAATCAAGCTGACAAGAATTTGAGCGTTAATTTGCATGATTTGAGAGTCAGGTGTTAGGCATTTATACATAAATTAATCTTGACTCAACTGTGTCTTCCGCTTTGATTAGCCACGGACAAAGATCACGTAAAACAAAAGGCACAAAAACCAAGAAACAATATTCTTAGCCAAAATACAATGACTTACAATACAGTGGTTAACCTGTTGTGTCCAGTACCCAAGTAGGAGCCAAATTTGAATTACTTTACGCTCTGGATGAGGTTTTGTAAGTTCTGGTTATACTTGTAGTTACTTCGGTCATTAGAACCAGCTATTTTATCTTCATAAAACCCTCTGGATTTGACAAATTGAGTCGGTGGTTTCACGTTTTTTGGTGAAAGAAAGTTTGTAGTGTGAATTCAATTAGAATTCGTTTTTAAAATTTCGTTGCTGTGGGACACAAGAGGGGCTTCTTTAATCAATCAAGTAATACTTCTGTTGAATTCGTGTTAGAACAAACAAACAAACAAACAAACAAAAAAAAACTGTCTTAAAAGAAACTGGTCTACAACGAAAGACAAAAGTCAAATATGAATTTCAGCGGTGAATAACAACTTTCCCGTCAAAATTTCCCGTCTAGATTTCGTGTCAGACGAGGAAGCTGTCAAACGGGAAAAAATGTCGGTCGATAAGCTGGACTTGAATTCGTTCTAGAATTTCTTTTGTCTACAAATTTCAATTTTGATAATCACAGTTATTGAATACGGTATACTGTCTTAAAGTGAGTTGTATTTAACAATTATTCGCCGAAGGCGAAGTGAATATCAGTGAATATTCCCAACATTCACTGAGCCTGAGGCGAATAATTGTTTTAGTATAAAAAACCGCTGAAAATTATACTAATACACTGTATTTTGTAGAGCGGAATTCTGTCTCAGACAGGTTTTCCGCTGCTAATGTGAATTTGCCTCTTGTGGAAAATGAATACAAAGGCTGAGCCAGTTATGTGACAGAATGACGATTGTAAGACTTTAACTCTCCTCGTCTTACATATTTTTGGTTCTCACCTTTATTAATTACCCCTTTTGAGTGTGATCGTCCTGTGTCTCAAAGGCCAACAACAAGAACAACAGAAAACTTTGTGCATTTCTTCATCATGAGAGAAACTATGATCTAGCAAATGTGGCCCAAACACAGGCAATTAATTGCTAAACTAAAAGACCCAAACACGCTTTTAGACACACTGTAAGTGTACAAACGCCTCGTCAACATTTTTATATAGTCCCTTCGTTAGTTTTGCTAATGTTTTCAATAGTTTCATTGTTTCTTTCTATCATGTTTCCACAGTGCCGTCTTAGTGTTAGTTTTGTAATTAGCAGCTATTGTCCTCAGTAGTTTCATGTAAATTTGTAACAGAGCAAGAAGAGAGGTTTTTTTAAAATGGTGTTGTGTGTGTTATTATTCTCAAATCTTCTACAACCATAACTTCATGAGTTAAGTGTTGTTCTAGTCGATTCAAGTTCTTAGTAAAAATGTTAGAGAAAAGTTTCAGTGATTGTTTTTAACTCGTGTTCTAGAAGTATCTGCATTATAGCATACGGCTATACAGTAAGCTTGGACATCTGCTTGATCCAGCTATGAAATAAGACTAGTGGTTTTAATGTGAAAGTAAGTGCCGGCGAGGGGAAAGCATTGAATCAATTGGCTAGAGCAAAGGTATGCCGGTAGAGAAATTTACTGGTTAGCTGAAGAGAAGTGTAAGCACTGTCAAGGGTGTCAAAGAATATTTATGAACCGTTTTAGTATTTTTGACGTGGTGCTAGAAGAATGCAACTGGGACCTTGAGTACAACTAATTGTATTACATGTATCTCTCATTGGAACGGTTTTTTTTAAACGATGACATTATCACCTTTATTTTCTTGGCTTTTCCCCTAAAAAAATGACTGCGCAACTGCAATGTTAGCACCTGCACTGGATTAAGGTGGCTGGCAGCTGTTTCCTATATTTTTCATCACCGCTCCTTTAGAAGACCAATACTACCCCTGTTTTTAAGTTGACGCTGCAATTATGATATCAAACAAATGCCCAATCATCGGTGAACAACTTAAGATAATTTTCTTGACATTACAAGTTATCATAGGAATGGTATAACCTCTTAAGAACACCCTTAATTTTAGCTTTAAGTGCTTGTAACTAAACAACGAGCTCGGTGATCCCCACTTTTTACTATCGAATTGTAATCAGCATGTCAAGATTTGACTTTTGACAATATTAAAAAAATTTAAAAAAATTCATGGGAGCGGATTCAGAGCTACCTTAAATTTTCGAAAATTTGAGGTGCTTCTGAAAATGGTTGCATTAAAATTTCAAACTAGAGGTGCTGAAAAACACAGGAAACTGCTGCCAGCCACCTTAAGGTCACAACAATGGTCATCAGACGGAGGTGGGCGTTTACAGGAAGAAGATCATTTTATCCTTTTTAGCAATGCGCATGTGCAAACTCTGCGACTCCGTGTACTCCAATCATTGCGTACCATGTGAAAGGCACAGTGATTACTATGTAATAAATCAGGTCCCTCAAGATCTCATTTTAAGTCGAACGGAACGGAGAAGGAGATCTGTTACAGTTGGTCCAGGGACCGACTTTTTTCTTCTTAGCCCCCTCTAAGGATAATGCATTATATGTGTAAAATGATGATTAAGACTTTTTCTTTCTGTGCTAATTTTATTTTCGTCATGATCATCGATGCTATAGGTGATCCACTTGGAGTGCAGCCCATTGCATGGAACCGGTTAGCGTTTCCCTTCAATCATTAAGAGTGGATGGCAGTGGTCCACTAAATAAAAAGCTGCAAAGAAAGCTCCACGAGGCAATAAGGAAACCAGATTTGGAGAAATTCAAGAGTATCTTAAGCTCGTCCTCACCAAAATGCAACGTCAACTGCGTTAACAGTTATGGAAAAACGCTTTTGCAGGAAGCAGCAGATATTAGCGATCCGTTCGTCCGTAATAATATCATCGAGGCCCTATTGACCAACGGCGCCGACTTACAGTTGGCTTTATTGCACGCAGTACGCGACAACGACGCCAAAATCGTGGAAGGACTGCTTCAGTATCATCACCAGCAACAAGATTACGAACCACCACAGATTCAATACTCGTTAATAACTCGTGGATATATCACACCGCTGATCCTGGCCGCCTGGATGGAGAATTTCGAAATCGTGAAAATTCTGATGAACTGTGGAATGACCATCAGCGATCCCAGGGATAATCAGTTGTCCAGGAATTCCGACGAACTGGCCAATGAGAAGCTCGGACCCGCCGTGTATCGTTTAAATGCATACCGTGCTCTGGCTAGTCCCGTGTACATCGCAGCGTCGTTTCTTCAGAACGTGGATTGTGGTCCAGACCCTGTTTATCGCGCATGCGTCCTGAACAAAGAGCTCCATGACATGGCTGAGCAAGAGTACGAATTCAGAAAAGAGTATTTAGAGCTGAGTGATAAGTGTAAGGAGTTTGCTGTGGCGCTTCTCGATGAATGCCGCTCGATGGAGGAGATACGATGTGTTATGGAAACAAGTAAGGTGGAGGGAGCATTCGGCCATTTGCCGGAGGGGTTTAAAATGTTGGAATTTGCCATCGCAACCGGAAATGATAAGGTTCGTTTGAAAATGAGTGGCAATCTACTACCATGCACAAATATTCAAAAAAATTAATTAAAAAAAGTATATATTTTGATGTCCTTTCAGGAACATGTTGGACTTCAATTTTCAATAGTGACAAAAATGTGCTTTTACTAGTGAATCCCGACTTCACTCAGTCTTTTATATTCGCCATTGTCCATGTTAGTACACATGCCACAGAAATAAAGATGACAGGTGAACTGGTTTGCTGATTTGGCTTGAGATAGCATACACTCAGGCTTTTTACCATTAGGGCCTCTTTTTTTGCTGGTATGGTTAAATCGCAACTGACCAGCAGTTTTCTCTTGCAGTTCGTTAGCCACCCGTACAGCCAATTGATCCTAAACTCCGAGGTCTACTGTGGTGTCTCTTTCCTCGAGAAGAGTGTCTGGAAACAAGCTCTACTGATACTTCTGGCGTCCGTTTTGTCCCCTTTGTTGTTTATGGTTTGGCTCGTTTTTGGCAGCTGTTTTTCCGGTCATAAGGTCGCCAGAATGTTCCTCGCTCCCCCGCCCCGTGTCAAATTTCTAATCAATTGCGGACTCTACCAAACATTTCTTATGTTGCTGGCTTTCACATCGTGCAAAGAGAAATTTCCCGAGTACTCCATCGCTGGTAATTAAACAAGAGAGGGAAGTTTTCCTCTTTATCGTTTATTTGTGTCGGGGTGCGTTACGTCACGGCAGAACATCAATTGTGTTTCATTGAATAGACACGATCGTTTCCGTTCTTTGTTTTCAGTTGAATGTGATTTTCAATTCTTTTTTGAAGTAAGATGGGGTTCAAAAGAGCAGGATCAAATGGACAAGAAAATCGAAAAGAGTAAACACGTGCGAGAAATTCATTGTCGAGAGTAATTAAAATCAAGTGATTTAGTCGGGAATATCAACTAGCGGACTGATCATTTGTCTCGTTCCCGACACTTGTTTTAATCCGAAAAGCTGTAATTTCATTGTTTTAACGAAAGCCGTTTGGGGGAATGGGTTTGTCTCTTTGATGTTACATTATGAAAATTGTAGTTATGCGCGGTTCATCAGTTTTGACCACTAGTCCATTCTCTGTCACCTGCAATTTTCAAATGTGTTTACTTAGTTTAAGCACGTTGAAGAACTTAAGTTAACTGTTCGTCTCTCATTTTTCCTATGCAGATTGGTTGGTTTTCTTGTTCGTTGTAGGATTACTGGTGGACATCATTATCGACTTTCACTGTCAAGGCAGGGTGCGTTTCTTTTCCAACCCTTCTAACAGTTTGGCTGTGGCAATAGTAGCACTTGTCCTCAGTCACTCCGTCATTTGGTGGTTTGCTCGAGCAACGTTGCCAAGGGACAAAATCAGCTCAGAGGAGGGATGCACAAGACACCGGTCGTTTACGATATCCGAGTGCATTCTTGCTGTCGGAGTCCTTCTCGCCTTTGTCCATAATCTCTCGTTCATGCAAGCCAACTCTAGCATCGGTCCGCTGTTACACGCCTTCACAGAAATGTTAATAGATGTGGGAAAGTTCTCCTTGTATTTCGTTTTTATTTTTCTGGCCTTTGCTGTGAGCTTTACTAAATTGTACTTGCAATACGAGAGGGCAAAGAAATATTGTTCTTCGAACCAACGGAACGTGACAAGTGACGGTGATTCTCGAACGAGGTGGGTACATTAGTTATTATCTTAACACCTATGTATGATCGCAAAAGGTAAGTTAATTTGAAGTGGGGTGATAGACTTTGGTCCGTTCGTGGCAAAGATTTCAGATCACCCCAATGAACCCATCAATCTTAAACCTCAGAATTGGGGTTAGGGGCGGGGCTGACCTAGGGGAATAATTTGACGTTTTCATAGAAGTGGGAGTCAAATTCGCTACCCCTGGACGTCTACTTAATGTTCAACTCCGGGTTCTCTCGGTTTTCCGAGGTGGCGGCCATGTCAAGACTCATTGACCCTGGGGGAAGGCTTACGTGTCAAAATCCCTACCCATGGGAAGGCTGTCTGAGTCAATTCCCTGTGGGTAGCCCCTTTCTCCTCCTTGGGGCTTAAGATTGCTGAATGCATAAGATCATTTAATCATCCGATTCATTTTCCTCGTGTGGCAGTACTTATCAGTGGCACAAGTAACGTACGCAGGCGCCTTAACTGGTTGTTAATTAGTGTCTTGTCCTAACAAAGGGTATGTTGCTTGTGCTTTTGCTTGCGCCGTACATCAATCTCGTTCCCAGATCGAGTCCGCTTTTCTTTTGGTCAGCACAAGAACACGGACTATGGCCATAGCCAATTAATGCGCAGTCGCAGCGAAGGTCCATTTTTGTAACCGTCTATTGCTTTGAAGTTCTGATTCTGCGTAGATGAGCTGGAAGTCCGTGATTTGCGGACTTCTGCTTTGGAACTGGCCAGTTCTTGCTTCTTCTTGGTGCCAACCAAAAAATAGCGGGCTCTGGGAACGAAATTGGCCGTACGTGTAAAGCAGCCCTGACCTAGCCAACTCAAGCAAAGGCCCATTGTCATTCCATGCCTTCACAGAAGTGTTAATAGAAACGGACAGTTTTCCTTGTATTTCCTTTTCGTCAGCCTCTGTTTGCGTCGTTTTCTTTGAGCTTCTCTAATCTCAGTATAGTTGAAGCTAGTAGCGGGAGGCCACGAATGCTCAGTCTTCACTTTCTTTTTTACGATTTTTTTAGGTTGGATAATACTATGGCGGTGACCTTCTGGGCGTTGTTTAACCACAAAGACCTGAAAGCTTTCGAGATCGAGGAGAAGGGTTTCGAAGCTCTGTCACTCACCATATTGACAATATTTGCTTTGTTTAACGTCGCAGCTGTTCTTGTGGCTCTTAACATGCTGATTGCCATACTCAACAAATCTTACACCAGAATATCGGTAATTAATTCAAAATGGACCATTGTACAATGCAGTCCCAGACTTTGATTGGGCTTGTAAGCCCCGTTACGTGGAGCGTGACAGGATGTACTTAAAAACTCCACGCTTTGCATTGTGGGTTTGTTTTACCTCGCGATTGCGTGTCCTGTTTTCTTGTTTGTCGTTATAGTCTTATTGTCGGTGTGAAGCCCGAGTTGATAAGATCAAGAAATATTTGAAATTCGAGCCTGAAGATATTTGTAGCTAATGTCTTCCAAAGCCAGCGATATGACAACCTAAGTTACTAGTAACAGTACCTTTCTTTTAACGTTAAAGACATATTTTGACGTGGGTTTTCAATGATTCACAGGAAAAATTAGACATTTCCTGGAAATTCACGAGGACAAAGATGTGGCTTAGCTGGATTTACAAGAGAGGCGTTCTCCCTCCGCCGTTCAATGTTTTGTACGTCTTGCTACCAGTATCTTGGGTTCTCAAGCGTCTTACATCAGCCTTCTTTCCTGGAGCCCTTTCGGTCAGTCAATTAGTTGTGCAAAGGACTGTTACCCTCTTGTGATTGGTCAATTTGGTTTTGTTTTTGGTTCAGTTTACGAGGCTCAATTGAAGCCCCCCTTTCAGCTAAGTATTTCTGTACGAACCGTTCACGTTATTAAAAAGTAGAGAAGTAGTAGTACTCGAAACAAACAGGCGAACTGCACCATAAGCCTCTTTTTAACGCATATGATTCATTCACTCCTGAAGCAACTAGAGCGGTTTTCAAGTGAGTGTCCAGTTGCTCAAAGGTCGACTAAGCTAACCCTGGGTAAGAGTGAACTTTTGTTCCAGTTTATTGACCAATCAACAAAAAAAGTCTTCCAAAGTTTTTGCTTGTCGCTTGTCACTTACACTTTTCTTCCCCTTTAGTCTAAAATCAGCTTTTGAAAGTGTTTTCAGAGGGCGAAATCAAAATGTCGGTTAATGTTTAATCGGGGGTTAGCGTTAATCGACTTTCGAACATCCGGGCCTTGAAGGAAATGCATTCTTCAGTCAACCACCAATCACAAATGAAAGTTATTCACGATTTGGTTTTACTAGCCAATCAGGACGCAAAACTGAAACAAACGCAGCCGGTGCCATGCGCGGGAAAACAAGAGTGACAAAGTCGTAATTGGTCTCAGTGGTTGAAAAGTTCGTCGCCTAGTTTTAGTGATGTAATCAAAGCGAACCAAACCTAAAACCAAAGCAATCGCGTAATTACTTTCGACACTCAATTGAAAACTGCTAAGCTGAGACCATGTACGGATCCATGCCTTTCCTCTCAACACATCACTGACTGCGTTACGTTGTTTTGGTAATTTACAATGAAGAAGAAGGCTTGCTAAACAGCGACCAGTGTCAGAAGATAACTCATCATTATTTTTTTCTCTCTTTGAAGCTATTCTTCGAAACGTCTATCAAAGAGAAGTGTAGGAAGAGTTGGACAATCAGAACAAAAAACGAGAAGGAGGTACTCACTAAGTGCAGTTATCTTTGAGCTTTCAGTTATAGGACAAAGATGATTATAGCCTCACTTCCACTGATGGGTGAGAATAGGCTTTTATAGATTGTGTTGGCATAATTTTTAGCATAATTTGAGAAAACTAGCATAATTTTTCCCATTTTTAAAAAAGTAGCACTGCTAGGATAATTCGCATATTTTGATAATTATCGGATCATTTTTAGTTTTCACGTTGATTCCCAAATCCCAATTATACGCTGATCTTGTTCCATGTTTTACCGGTATTTGCAGTTTACTGAGCCTGGAAACGGGAGCCTGAGACTAGGGTGCACGGGAACCTAAAGTCCCATGGCAAACCATGACGGTCCTGACACTTCTTCATAGGGAAGGCTACAAAATGGCGTTAGCTATGCTAGCCGATTCGAGGGAAAACTTACGGCTCTGTCGGAGAAATGACGGGCCAGAACCACCTACAATTGCCAGAGACCGTTCCCTACAATCAACAATAAACGGACACCAAAAAGGATATTTGTATATATAGCTAACAAGAATAAATGGCTTCTGATTAAAGAAAGTGTATTTTTGGACTTGTTTGCCATGGTTTTTAAAGACCACAATTTTTTAACAAAGTAGCATAATTTGGAAAAACAAGCAAAACTTTTGCATAATTTGGCCCAAAAAAGAGCAGTGCTACTAGCATAATATGCTACTTTTACTAGCACAATCTATAAAAGCAGAGAAAAATCGAGAATAGACCCATTCCTCTCATGGCACGGTCGTGGGTCCATATGACTGCTAGTTTCGATATTAAACTTTATATGATTAGTGCAACACATAAGAAGGCAAAATTTTTTAGGTGAAAATGACAAAATATGTTTGCTATAGAACTATCTCAACAACGAAAAATGAAATATTTTTGCCTTTTGGTGCACTTAAATTAATTTCTATCTTTTCAGAGACGAGTTGTGATTCGACAACTCCTTCTGAGGTACCTGGCTCAGAAATCTTGCCAAGCGGAGATTGGAACTGAATCAACTGATTCAGATGAAGAAGACTGGAACGAGACTGCGGCGTCATGCGCAACCAATAGTTCATACAACAAAACACCGTAGGAAACTGAATATGATGAAACAACAAGGTTACACGGACTGAGTGTCAACTGCGAGGAGTACATAGAGGTAGCGAGACGGCAGAGGAGAGAAGGTGGGGGGGGGTGGGGGATGAGAAAACAAAGTAGGACACACGCATCCTCTTCAAAACACTCGAAAACCGAAACAAAACGAAAATTGATGGATTTTGCACTTTTCTTTGTAGTTAGGCAGTGACACGTCCTCTCCTCTTTCCGTGCCCGCTCGATAAGTCTCGCGATAAGTCTCTTCCGTGCCCCTCGATAGGAATCGAGATAGGTCTCGCGATCGATGTATAAATTTATAAATTTATAAATTCATTTAAATAGTAACAATAATATTAACATTAACATTATTATAAGAATAAAAATCATAAATTCACCGTCGTGATTATTCAGTGGAATCTTCCAATTTGATAGACGGATGCTCTGACCGGATAGTCGGATGCTCTAAACACTGAGACACTCTTGGGTGTGCAAGGGTGAAATGTGGGTACTGACTCGAACTGTAGCACGCAAGACTGATATTAAACCACGGGTCGGAATGCCTCCCGCCACCCGAAGATATCTCCATATCACAGGCTGAGAAAACAGGTGGCTAATGAATGCATAAATACATGAACAATATTCCAGCCTCTTGATAATGGAGTGTAGAAGCACCGAGGCTCGGAGCCGTCACGTACAGAAAGCACTTGAATGCCACACACTTGAATTATTCAGCAATCTGTGCAAATAGTATTTGATATATATGACATAGTTTTATTGGATTCATCGTTCTGTGCATCAATACTTATGTTAATTCTTTTTGATGAATACCAATTCTGCTTAAATTTCATGTCGACAATCCAAGCTGTCTATTATGTTAAACTTTTTAACTTATTCATCAATGATTTTTTCCGTTTTTGAAAGGTTTTTTATTAAGAAGACAATGAGAACAGATTGCTGGTTTTGGTAAAATTAGTATACTCTCCAGTCACTTTTTATCGATCTAGTCGGGGACAACGCTTGGCGCGCGTCTTCGCTTATTGCCACCTTTTTCGAAAGTAGTTATCAATTTTATACATTCACACAAACTGCACTTTTATGTCAACTTTAATACTGATAATACTGCCCATTTCCTAGCGTATGATGTACAAGAATGACATTCTCGAAAATGCAAATACAGAGCTCGACGTTTTCGATTTCATTTGAAAATTAAAGTTAACTTGTGTAAATTTAATATAACGAAGCAAAGAAAACGTTGACGCGTTTAGTTTGCCTGCTAAAATGCCTTGGTTTAACTTTTCTCCGGGTTGTAAATATGAAAAGCGGTTGAGTGAAGTTCATCTTCGATTAAAAATAACACGATATTGCAGTCTTACCACAAATGAACTAAATTTCCTGATTTATGTGCTTAATATTAGAATTTTGTATCCTACGGAGGACATAAGCACCATTAGAATATCCATCCGTTCCTGCATTTTGAGTCGAATTGGTATAAAAAACAGAATTGTTTGGGAAACATTTACAACAATTCGCTCTTTGGCGGAAAAGAAGCTTGAAGCTGTGTCGATAGTTAGAGCTTTGTAGCGCGTACAAAATAGGATTGCAAAAAGAGTTCGCGAATAGTAAAAGACGACAAATCCTATGGCACAAATAAAGCGTATCGTAGTTGTCTTGTACGGTTTTAGTATCGGCGGATATCAGAAAAATAAAGTAGACTGCAAAAGGAAGCGAGCAGATAGCGAAAATTAACGCAAGCCAGATCAGAAGGCGAGCCAGCTGTTTCTTTGCCTGTCTCTCTGCAACCGTAATTGCGGACTGTGAACAAATTGTTCGCGTAAAGAACAAACCCCGAACGATTTCAAAATAGCAAATAAAGAGTACGAGACAACTTACAAAGCCGAAACAAACATTTGTGAAGATAATGAAGGGCTTGTGATACCTATACTGATCCAAACTCCAAGGACGTTTGCAAGGATAACTGGAAGATGTAAGGTCGAAAGTATTGGCTAACATATCTGGGATGCAAGATAACACAGCCAGGATCCAAAGGATCGCTACGACATATCTAACAGACTCTTTTGACATCCTTAATGCGGTATGAAATGGTTTGACAAGGGCCAAATATCTTTCCACTGCAATCGTGCAAACTGTGAGAACGGCTGCATTGATGGTAATTGGGACAACAGCATTTCCCGCAAACAGTTTGCAGATCAAATCTCCCAAGAATCCATTGAGACGAACCGATGTTAGAGCAAAGTCATAAAGCCCAGGACACAGCAACAGAGTCATCAAATCCGCTACAGCCAAGTTCATCAATAGATAGTTAGTGGTGGTGTGCATTGATGGTGTTTTGCGCACAATGGTGATTATGACACAGTTGCCCAAAATACCTGGCAGAACGATGATTGTGTACAAGGCAGCAAACGCATAGTCTTGCGTCGAGACGGCGTTGACTTGTCGAGAAAAAGTCGTATTCTTGTTCATTCTTTGATAATCTTAATTGCAGCCGGTCCGGGCTCTCTGTCGATCAGTGGCGGTTTATGACAAAACACTTGCACTGGTGATTTCAAAACAAATTTCTTCCTTCTGCGCAGAAATGAATCTTGAAAAAGAAAACTGAAAAAAAGCAGCAATACGAATTATGTATCAATCTGTTCTTCTAGAATATCTTCAACAGTCCGTTTAGAATGCGACAGGTGCTAAGCGGTGCCTGCCAAAGGAATTCAATATATATTTGTTTACCCCGCCCCCCAGCCAAAAAAAAACTCAAGCAACTAGAAATTGAAGGTGTAATTTTATGCATGTCACTAACTTCGCGTTTTACGATACCATCTGTCAAGAGTACCCAAAAAAGATACCGAGAATATACGAATTGTGAATATACATAACGCTGGCATCAATTTGTTTCCTAAAAGTAAAATGACATGGGTGTTCGTCATTTTTTTGTCCATGCATAATTTCTAACCGGAAATAGCAAAAAGCATGAGTAGTGTCCTATGTGTTGCATGAAGATCGAACATGGCAACCGACCATGCCGGTGAAACATTAAGCGCAACTATTGTTTCCTCAAACAACAAAAACAAAAAAGCGTTTGCAATGCTACTCACTCTGCTTGGCTCCACTTCAAATACCATCGAAGTTCTTGTGTCTTGTAAGCGACCACTTGCGGAATTTACAAACAAAGGAACGATCGAAACTGACGCTGGGCCGCCAATTTGTTTTTTAAACGGGCTGAGATAATATTACCGGCGTGTCGTTCACACCAGCTCTCAGCGGATATGTAAATGAAGATCGTTTTCATTAAATTACTTTATCGCATGAGTAAACCATATAGCTACCCTTTTAAGTATATTTGAGGGGAACGCACTTGCGTCTAGACCAAACCTGTAAAAGCACTTCCTAATGGCGCTGAATAATCGCGTTTTTTTTTCGACGAAATCGTGTTGTGGAGCAGATTAAGTCGGAGGAACCTCAAGACTGTTCCGGCTTTAGTTTACTTTGACCTTCAATGCTCGAGACTAGAGTGTCGAACTGTAGATCTTGTTTGAAACTAACCCCACTAAACAAAACACTCGTTATACGCAGTGCGCTTTGATTGGCCCAAGTTTGGTTTTCATTAAGTCAGGAGACTGGTAACTACACCAATGAAAGCTTTGAGGGATTAGTGCGGCGCATAAACTGCAATGATTACGAATAAAAGGTTAAACAAAATGTTCAGTTGTGTGTTTTAGGGTGGGACTTAGTGGTTCTACAGTTCTTTCCGTTAATCGAAGAAATGATCCTCACACTTCCTGGACAATTTAAGCAATTGTCTCATATATGCACTTGAAAAATTCAAGTGACTTCAACGCTTAAATTGTCCAGGAAGTGTGAGGATCATTTCTTCAATTCATTTCTAAACCGCACTTCACAATCATTTCTTTCAGTTCTTTCTGTGTTGGCGGCCCTTATTGATTAACGTGGTCCAGTGATGATTATTTGATCAGGTTCAGTTTAGTATTGACTAGGTGAAAATACCCTATCTACCGATGCAGAAGTCAGAGAAACTTAGAACTTGTGGTGCCAAATCAGCATTTCGTGTCACATGAGAACTTTCCAGTGATCTTGTTTTGACGCAAACATCTCTGCTTTTATTATGCAAACTGCAAAGCAACCTGATCTACAAGGCGGGTATTATCCTATGGCGGCATTCGTTTGTTTGGGACTATTGTGGAATAACAATACATGGAATGTTTGGTTTACCAGTTCTTTTGGGAGTTATTTTGTTTCCTTAGCCGGATAGCGTTCTGTTTATTCTCCTCCCTATAGCATAATGAAGGAAATTAACAAAATACGATTTACTCGGAATAAACAGAGGCGTTTGCGCGCGAAAATCGTAGTGTCCACACTATTCGGAGCGTTTGTTCTCAGGTCTCCTCCTCCTTAATAACTATTCCGTTTTCGGAATACGCGTTCTTAAACCGAATGCACCCTATATTTAAAGAGCAGACGCAACTATCGACGATGTGAAGAAAAGTTACTTCAGTACTTAACCTTTGAAACCTGATAGACTTCTTTGGAGTTCTCGGCAACACGATCAGCCCTAAATTTGGAAATACGATGGACGATTGCTAGCGAAGACAGGAAATTATCCTTTCAGTGACTATTGTCGTTATGAAGTCTGTTCAAACGCCTTATCGGTTTCATATTAGCCTCTTTAGCCTTGTAAATACACTTCGCTAGTTTTGTAAAATGTTTCGGTAGTTTTATTGTTTCTTTTTTGGTCGTGCTTCCGTGGTGCTAGTTTCGCGATTAGTAAGTCTTGGTCCTGTGTTAGGTTTATAAATTCTTTATATAACTTTCCAGTTGCATGTAAATTAGTGTCGAGTCAGATAGAAATAGACAGTTTCGCCTTTTAACTGACTGTTTCTCGTAGATGAAGCTTAACAAATTCTGATGGTCAAGTTGTTGAGTCCTGTCAGCTTGTCCCTAATAGTTT
>BLFK01000602.1:2557379-2587379 GCA_014634185.1 Astreopora myriophthalma | reverse complement strand
TGGACAATTCAAGCTGAAAAGAGCTAAAACCTAAAAACACTTAAACCAACTCTGACGCCTTCAAGGATTGCTTCACTTTTATTTTCGATAGTCTCGATGTGAACAGATCACATTTTTTAGGCGTTAAACATAGGCCAGGCCGGGGAGCGCTACACGGAGATAAGGACAGTCTTTAAAAATACTGCTTACAAAGTGACTGATGATTGACGGGCGCGCTTTAAAGTGCTGATGACGTTACCAGAATAATCCAATATCAAAATTTTACGCTGTATTCACTGAAACAAATTGTAGGTAATATTGTGTATAATGTGCACACGCTAGTTACGCATGGTATAAGTATTGTGGGATTAAAAGGTTGAGTTGAGCATAAGGTCGTTTTCGAACAGTTGTTTACGGTGCTTCGCCTATTTAGCTCTCCTTGCCTTTATACATCAAATTATGACAGGATAATTTAAGTTTCATTCAAGGCGATTTATGAGGTGATATGTATTGCCACGGTAACTGTAACCCTCCACTGAAAGACGTAGCCCTATTTGACTCCACTACACAACAGCAGACAGACAAAGTATAAAGCCAAATAGGTGTATTTTGGAAGCCCCGCTGGCGAGAACCAACCCAACAGCATGTATACAAAAAGCATGTATACAATAACAGCTAATATACAATCCATGACTACTGATGCAAACAAACAAACAAACAAACAAAAAAACTATAGTACCAACTATGGCAAAACAAAAAACAACAACAAACAAGAACAACGGGGGAAATAAACAACTAAATTGCTATTACTAGGCAATCCTCCCGCGCAGTTCAATGAAGTATATCCTCAAAAATTTCATATTTATGCCCCTTGCTCCGTTACTAAGGATTGTATTTCACAATGTGCATTGCTAAGGCTAAGCTCGGTTTGCTGGGAAGAGAACTAAATTGACACAAATCTTTGCCATAATTTGGCCACTCAGCTAAGTGGCCGTTTACTGTAAGATCATCTCAAATTACGATAGAACTGGAAATGAGTACCTTTTCCCAGCAAAGGTGAGGGCAAACACGCCTTCCGTGACGCTATGTATGTTATAATGCACCACCAACAGTTCTCCAAAAATGGGAGGGGGAAGTGGGTGGGAAAAAACTTGCCCTGCACTGAAGCTTCTAGGAAAGAAGCCTGCAACCCGATGCTCAATTGCTTATAAAGGTCAAATGCAACGAAATTTGGACAATTTTTCTTTTGTCCTAAAACCTTTTCAGAAATCATTTACATCATCATAAATAAGAATCAGTTCTTAAAAGTGGGTTTTGTGAGAACTGTGGCGCTCAAGACATGAAAATCCGACGATTTCCGAGCACGTCGCGAAAACGAACCAGAAATGGCCGCGCATGGAATGGAAACTAATAAAAGGGTATTTGTGACGTCATATTTCGCGAGCTAGTGTTTTCGCGTACAGGGAATTCAGTAGATCTTCAGTAGTTTGCTTGCCAGTTCGAGTGTTTATCGTCCATGCGTTGGCGAGAATGGATGGAGAACTTGATTTCGACGATGTAAATAACCAGATACAGCCTTATCTGTTTGAACCACTGGTATCATGCAACGATTGCAGCGATAATTCTTGGGAATCGGACTCGGCGAGTGAAGATGGCGGCGACTACGATGTCAACCAGGAACGAATTGGGCAAGTAGATTGGTGAGCCTTTGAGATATAAGCTTATTGAAGATCTGCTTTTAACAAGAATTGTTAGCCAATAAATAATTTAAACTTTCCTTGGAGTCTTCGTCCTTTTTTGTAGCAGTTTATCTCTAGAATAGCTTATTCGTCAGTGGAAGCTAACGACTGATGTCTGAAAGACACAGCGATAGCAGTGTTTTACTCCGGAGTGGTTTAATATTTGCCTTGTTTTTGTTGTTTTATACGATATGTAGGTGCATTTTTTGAGGCTTGAACTGGACTCCAAGTGTCGCCCTTAATGCGAGATTTTGCTCGAAGCATTGAGGAGAAATGGTGAGCGGAGCAAAGCTTGGATCCCGCAGTTCTTCCTTTTCATTAGTTTCAACCATTCTTTACAACGCTTCTTATCTTTGAGACGAAAGGAAAAAAAGCTCACGCCAGATTTGGAAGAATTATTGCAATTAAATGCGCACAAAACATCATATTCGCTGTTCTGAAGTTTGTAATACCCGCTCTTCAAGCGCGGGGAAGCTCAACCTCGTTCCCAGGGTCCCCTCTCTTCCTTCCTCGAGAAAGAAGGAAGAGAGAGGACTCTGGGAACGAGGTTGGGGGAAGCTCACCAAATATGACGTCACAAGATCTCTTTCCGATAAATTTTCCGAAGTTTAACCGAACCGTTCCGTTTGTGACACGAAGAGAAAAGGCTGTTTTTAAAGTGAGATATCTCAGGGACCTTTTGACTAAATCGTTTAAGGCTTCGGATTTTGATTATTCACATCATCGACTTTCATTTTAACTTTAAATAAAGGTAGGTCCAATTTCGTTGCATTTGACCTTTAAATGTAAACATATTCATGTCCCGGATGTGACCCCATCCGGGAAACCAATCACGCGGCAGGTCACGTAAAATTAATTATTCTCTTTGGTAATAAATCTCATATTGTCCATCACACATTCACCTATTACGGGATGTAACACGAACTCTCAAGAAGCCAGCTCACGATTGGCTTGGTAGCTCACGCAGTTGGCAGAGCACTGTGCAGCGCAATCGCATGGTCATGCGTTCGAGCCCCGCTCACGCCTGGACTTTTTTTCATTCATTAAGTGCGATGATACACTTCAACTCACCACGAATCCGCAGTTCAAATATATGAGAATTTTCCTCATCACGGTTTTCATGATTCGTTCATATGACATAATTTTTATCGCATAAGTGCCTTAGATGGTAGATTAAGATCAAAGACTCAAAGCAACAAAAGCGAGGAAATAAAGCTTGAGCTCATGGGCAGAGAGAGTTGGTTTTAATTCAGTGCAGTGACACACACAAAGAAGGGAAGCTTCAGCGTTTCAACTTGTACTACTTTAGACATGACAGAACGACTGATTCTGCCCTTATACGGGAAAAAAATAATACTGTAGCGGAAAATTACTAAGATTTAAACAGCCATAGAACTTATTGACACAAGATTTAAGCTGGTGTGTGACCTCACTGTTCGCTCTGGAAACCTAGGTAAGTTAGCAAGAGGAAATTTCTTCTTAGGGACTGTAGGTAAAGTCCCTTTTTTACAGTCCCCGTTAGGCTTGCTTTAATGCCTTTTAATTTCAGTGGTGACACTGCATGTTCATGTTGTAATTATCACTTCCACTATTCGGGATAACCATGAGCTTGGCAATATGTCATTGAGATCATCAAGCTGATTGCAACCGACAAGCTGAAGAACACATTCGAAACTGATAGGTCAGTGTGCGGACTGATATTAACGTGTACAGCTGTACTTTTTCTTGATGTGAGGGACTCCCATTTAGTGTAAAGGCCAGTGAAAATCTTTTTTCGATGTTTAGAAACAGTTCAGTGTTTTTGTCCAATGGGTATTTAAATCAGTCTTAAAATAATCTTCCGTAATACTTCTATTCTTAAGTCTTTTTCGCCTTATAAGGACAGACTGAATCAGCCCGCGTTTTTCTCGTGTCTAAAATAGTGCACAAAGCAAGCTTCTGGGATTGCACTGATTTTTACTTTGAGCCGATGAAAAAACGCAGATTACAGTGCTGGCAAGATAACAGAGCATTTTGAAGCACTAACAATAAGCGTGTCATCGATTCTGGATTCTGCTCATCACAATATTGGATAATTTTGAAATGCTAGTAACATGTTAATCTGACATTCACTCAGACGAGACTTCAAACCTACCTTAAATGATGAAAACGCTGGCATTGAAAAGCCGCTTTTTACAAACTTAGGTTTGCCTTTTTTTTTTAGACTAACTTGGGTGGCATTTATTTGTTATTGTAACAACTTTATCATTAGTTCTATTGTAATTCTATAACCTACTAGATGTCACTATTATTTAAGACCGGGGGTAAACCTGAAAGCCTTTTTCCTGCCGCTTCAAATGGATTTAATGCGAATATCTCGTTCGCGTTAAAAGCAATACCAGAACCTTCTGCTCATAACACGAATCGAAGTTTTAATAGTTTTAATACCAAAGTAAACTCATCTAAAGGAAAATGAAACGAATCGAAACATAAATGTTCCACTACGCCTCCACAGCCAACCAACCGATGCCCCGACCTACCCGGTAACCTTTTTCAAGAAAAACTTCATTCTTTCGTCCGTCCCCTATCCAACTAGTGACGTTGTATAGGTCAAATTGTTCTTCTAGTCTTCTTGTTCTTCTAGGTCAAATTGTCCTTCTGGTACTGTTCCCACAGAATGCAACCAAGCAAATAAAACAATCTGTGTCTGAAAACTAATCTGTGAAGGCTAAACGACAACGTTGAAAAGTTAAGAGGAAAGTTGCGTTGTTTCTTTTGTTCTTTTATCATTTTTAGCAAATGCGCATGCGTAAGCTCCGTCTATTCCAATGCGTACCCAAAAAAATCACGTACCAGATGGAAGACAAAATTACTACACTGTCAGATATATAATCGATCGAATTTATAATATAAGTGAGCGGACCTGAGCTGCGAGTACAAAAGGGGTCTGTAACACATGGTTTAGGGGCCGACATTTCTCTCCCTCACTGCCTATTGGGGAGAGGTATCCGAAAGTTGCAAGGGGCCCAAGCCAGAACTGCTATGAGCGATCTTCGGGCCCAAATCTTGGGGAGACTCGTCATGGTATAACGCTCAGGCTTAAATGTCCAGAGGTACTGGTTCTATTTTCTTTTTGGTATTTAGCCTGCGCATGCGCACCAATACATGCCCAGTAGAAGTAAATTGATTGGTACAAAAAGCCTTATCTTCAAATCAAGATTACTTCGAGTCCATGAGGGACCTATTGTTGAGAAGAACAATGAACTGAAGAATGACTTGTAATTAGGGTCTCTGCGTTGGGAGGGCAACAAGTAGTTAATATTCCAGTTAGCAGTCGTAGTTTTTGACAACATAAGAACTTCGCAATTCGATTAAGTCTGTTCGTTCCTTCGGCATCTTGTTGCGTAACTCGTTAGGTTCGATTCGCTGTAGTATTTTTTATATGGATTATATTTGAAATTGTTTAATGTTAGAAAACTTAAAAAAGCAGGTACAAGCAAACCCACGAGACACCTATTGTAAGTTACAAAGCTTACAAAGGAAAGAAGTCGGGTCGCATATTAAGGCTGAAATCAAAATAATTTATCATCAACTTACATCATGACAATGTTGCATTCCTTGTCCTTGTCTCCAGGATTTGGGGTACGTTGAAAGGTAATGCAAATTAGCTTGACGGTCTGGCCCATGATATACTTCCAGAAATTCGCTGGTTAAAAGCAAACAAAATAAAAACAACAACAACACTTTTCGCCTTGGGGATTGAAACCCCAAGGAATAGATCGTTTCCACAAGACGTCACAGCGGTCGTATTGGTGTACCTAAACAAAGAAACGGCGGCCGTTTTTGTGTACCTGCACAATCTTCGGGGAGTTGAACTCCATTTTTATGCAAATGTTTTTTTTTTAACGGATGAAATGAATCATATATTGAACTGCGGATATGAAATCAAATGAAGCTATAATCATCGCAGTTATAGACGCAATTTAAGCAATTGCGTAGAGAAGCCTGACAAAATTCAGGACTTCAATGGGGTTTAAACCCGTGACCTTGCGATGCCGGTGCGACGCTCTAACCAACTGAGCTACGAAGCCACTGATATTTGGAGCTGGTCATTTGTGGGTTCAAATGTTCCCGTGATGAATGAATGAACGGATGAAATTATATATGAAATGAATCATATATCATTCAAACCCCATTTATAAAATAATTAGGATAGTACGCGCGCTCTCATTGGTCAATAGGTGTGTTTAGATGAGAGTATGTAAACACGGTTGTGACATCACACGAATTTTGATTGGTTGTGTTGTCAAACGCGCGTTTTGCATAACAGTCTCGAATTCTCCCAACCCCTCCTCGTGTTTACACCCCGTTGAGGTCCTGAATTTTTTTCAGGCTTCTCTACGCAATTGCTAAAATTGCGTCCCTAACTGTGAGAATCATAGCTTCATTTTTTTTTTGGTTTGTTCAGTTAATCAATATGACCGCTGCTCACGTGAGTGAAAACATCTATTCTATGGGATGACGGAAATTGCTGCACTGAACCACATCTGCATGATGTTTCCCCCAAAATCAATTGATTGCGAAACTTAGGCCCTGTTTACCTGGACAAAACTTGTCCCGGGTAGGAGGGTCACTCGTCCATCCAAACTACCCCGGGCGAGCCAACTTTTCATATCAACACTTTGGTTCGCCTAACTGAGTCAGCTCGGTCATGGATAGCAACACGGAGCACGCGCGAACGCTGTTGTCAGCACTTGACGCGGCTAAAAGAGGCAACATAATAAACGTTCGCTAAAGTTGACTCGGCTGGGAGGGTGACCCTGTTACCTGGGACAACTTTTCTTCATATAAACGGGGCCTTAGTAAACAAGAATAAGGAACTTATCAAAGAAATGGAGAACAACACTTTGATGATTTGCAAAATAAACACATAGTATAGCGGAGAAAAAAAGTGTCACTCGCATTGAGAAGTAAGAATTAAATTGGTAAGTAGCACATGTTCGTTTTTATAGGTTAACCAGCTTTCATATAGCTACTTGATCATGTTTTCTTTGCTTTGACTAATAATTAATTTTCAAGGGATAGAGACTTCAGTTCAGTGAATACTAAACATGAAAGTATTGATATATCGAACAGGCTATTAATTAAATTACCACAGGGTGAACTGCTTGAAAACAAAATAATTCTCATTTACTAATGTCATGTCAGTGCAGCGAAGTTGTCATCAACTGAGATGAATATTGAGAAGCAAATTTTGTAAGGGCCACCACCTGCTCTGAGATATCTGTGCTTTCAACTTTGTGGTGACGAGCAAAATTTGTAAAAATAAGAAGCTCGCAGCATAACTGACTTTATGTTGTAATACTGAAAAACTTATTTACCGTAGATTCACCCAATTTTGAGCTCAGAAAGGTAGACTGAAAACTGTACGTGTTTTATTATTTGACTGCGCCTGCGGATATTAATTAGTGTGCGAAAACAATAAGAGGGAAGCATGATGCAAATAACTTACATGTAAAATATCCTATTATTTTATTTAGTTGTCTACAGTTACAACTCCGCAATTGTCTTGTGTCAGCAGACTGAGGCTGTATCATTTTATTTTTCAAAAGATTTTCGTCTCCATAAGTTATCAGTAAAAAGGGATGACACTCTGTCAGCACTGGCGGAGCGTTTCTGTCGTATTCAGGATCTACCGCTTTGGTGCAAGTCAAAGCATCTGAGGTAATTAAAGGCCGGCTTTACTTGAAAAAAAAAAAAGTTCAAAGAATGTTATCTTGTTGTTTTTAACACACACTGTTCTATCTCCAAAACTTCAAATTCAGTTTGGACCGCTAATGATTTTATAAAACTGTACGAACTCAGTACAAAGTCAATGTTAGTTTTATCGTCCAACGAAGTTGAAACTTCACATGGAACCAGAATAAGTCAGCTGTGTTTATCGGCCGGGTATTGATAGTATTTTTATGCCAATACGTTCGTTATCTTAGTTAAGGCGATGGTGAACTTAAGCCTCTTAAATAAATGAGCTGATGAATTTATTCATAAAGACGGGGCTATCCTCGGCACAAACCCGAGTGCTGCTAGCAGGAGTCGAAGCGATCGACGCTGTACCACTGAGCTACAAGGAGGCTAGTGGCCATGGGAATTAGGCCATTAAATTAAGTTCAAATGACACTGAATGTGCTACATCGGCTGCTAGGCCGATTGCGATGTCGAATGCAGGCGTTATTCTCGCAATTATAGCAGAGGACTGATATCACTCTCCATTTGTCGAATTTGTGATAGTAGTCTAAAGACAGCTCAATACGGCCTTAAACTGCATATCCCGATACCACGTTTGGTAAGCTGTATTCGCGGGCCAAGTACGTGACCGGTCACTACTAGTAGACGATCAATTTGCACCTCAGAATCGCCACGAAACTTTCATATTTCAAACGGCTTGTCTTATAATTTAAGGATGCAACATCTCAGCCGCTTGAAACCCGTTTTACCTGGGCTTACTTGGTAAAAACGGGTTAAACTGGCTATAAGCTTTGTAAAAACGGATTCTTGCTTCAACCATGATATGCGTTTGGACGACTATTGGCTGTATTGGTCTCGAAAAAAGCACAAACAATTTAATATGTGCCGGACGCATATCGCATCTCTCGCCCGTCTTTACGTATACGAGACGAACTAAAAGACGAACCTTAAACGACGCACTCAACCTTCTATCACTGTCTAAATCGGAAGATAAGAGGCGACATGAGAGGATTTGAAATTCTATCAGGGTCTCACCCTCTTTACATCTGCTTCATGGCCAAATTCCAAATCTGAATATAAATGAAGTTATTACAATTATTCAATTTTGGAAATCCCTTCATGGGGGAATATAATAGAGAGAGGTTCAAAGTCCACCAAAATTCAATAAATTTATTGTAATTTTAATGTTGGCTCCAGCCAAGACGGCGCCAGAAAGGTCAGCTTCCGAAAAGCCTGACAAATCCAAAGAAGTCCACGTGGGAAGCTACAGAAACCGTGGAAAAGCCGGTCCGTCGGAGTTACGAGGGTGCGAGGGGCGCAGCTAGACTTTTTTCCTTCAGTGCGCGCCAACCACTAGGGGAGTTCTCTACGAAATTTGTGAAAACAGGACGTTAGGATATACTATTTACGGCCTTTCTGGCGGTAAATTTTAAAGTTGTTACTAAACCAGCATTAATTTTAGCAGCTGACTGTCAGCTCCGTGTGCAAGCCATACATTATCAAGACGTGCAAAGATGAAAGTCCATCACCGGTCCAATTTGCAAAATCAGTTTATAGTGTACAATTTGTGACTTTTTTCGTTAGTCGATTTCTCCTCGAAAACAACATATCTCTTCCTTGCTAAATTTAACGACCCGTCTTGAAATAAAATGTTATTGACACCCAAGCATTTTAATCCACATTATATATTTTAATCATTCAGTTGTGTATTGTGTATACTAGATTTCACCATGATTATCCGAGATTCTAAAGCCGATTGGTTGCAAAACACCTATTACGACTGAACGAAAGTAGTCAATCGAAAAACAAAGATGTCATTTAGTCGTACTTTGCACATACACGCAAACGACAAATAGAATATTGAATAAAAAAGGCTTTGTGAGGTTAGCCTTTAATCATGTGAGATCGACAAGTGAAAGCTTTGAATTAACAGTCATTTAGCGTTTAAAAAGTTCCTCGTGCCATAAACGTGACACAGAGTATGGATCAATATTCTTTGAAAAGTTATATAAATTACTTGTCTGGTGCCATAATATAATACGGAAGCTCACTTTGTTAATGGAATGATTATCAATTTCTGCGAAAACTGATGACACGGTGACTGCTAGTTGCACCTGTCATTAAAATCCGTTGTATCCCTCTAGATACAACTGAATCCAGCAACATAAAGTACGGTCGAGCCGTTTTACTTGAACTGATGCCACAGCTTCTCCGTCAAAATAAACTCACTCTGACGGATAAAATTAATACAAGTGGCTTTAGTACTGCCCGAGCGTTCTAGAAAGTAAATAAGAGGGTGTGCTGTCAGCTAGATTTTCTCGAAAATGTTTCTGTGACGGCAAGTATCGCGCAATTATCTATAAAAACATTTCTAAACAAAGTTTCTGAATCAAGAATTCATTGAAATCTTCTTTAAATGATTTTTTCAGCTATTCCAACCAAACTTTAACCAAGTTCAAGCTTTGAAACGGTTCATCAGAAAAAGGCTGACAGCAAAAGAGAGTTTAAATTTGCCCTGGCGACAACCAGTCCATCAAAAGCCTTTAAAAGAGTTGACTTTCGAAACCACAAGTACAATTATAAAGGTACGTATATCTGACCATCACGATATTATCATCGGCTGAATCTCCGAATTAACTTAACATCACAGCAGAAGCCTGCAATAACCGCGGAACCGAAGCTTACATTAGGAAGTGTTTTTCCTCGGGAGGAACACCACACAAGATTTTAATGGCTTGGTGACATCAAACACATCTCGCAGTTTACACGAACGAACGTCATCGCAGATCAAATGAGAAGATCTCTAATCTTTACACAGCTTGAAATACATTTTTTATAGACAGTGTGGTCATATCTCCTGTTCAGTATCGACAAGAAATTGGTGCCAGGATAGTTTGAACAGTGCATATCATCAGCTTCTGTACATTATCAGTGCATTTGGTGACAAATGATGAATAACACAACAAGTCCGTTTCTAGATGAGTCCATTATTTCAACTCAGGATATTATTTTCGCCTCATTGTACTCGTTTATTGTCACATTTGGTGTCATCGGCAACTGCCTTGTGATCACCATTGTACGCAAAACTCCATCAATGCACACCACTACTAACTATCTGTTAATGAACTTGGCTGTAGCAGATGTATTGACTTTGTTACTTTGTCCTGGCGTTTATGACTTTGCCCTAACATCGGTTCGTCTCAATGGATTCTTGGGAGATTTGATCTGCAAGCTGTTTGCGGGAAATGCTGTTGTCCCAATTACCATCAATGCAGCCGTTCTCACAGTTTGCACGATTGCAGTGGAAAGATATTTGGCCCTTGTCAAACCTTTTCATACCGCATTAAGAATGTCGAAAGAATCTGTTAGATATGTCGTAGCGATCCTTTGGATACTGGCTGTGTTATCTTGTGTCCCTGATGTTTTAGCCAATACCTTCAAAATCTCCGAATCGTCCAAATACCCGTGCAAACGTCCATGGACTTTGGATGAGTACTTTCTTCATAAGCCTTTCATAATTTTTACTTGCGTCTGCTTTGGTTTCTTCAGCTCTTCGGTGGTCTTATTTTGTTACATTGAAATTGTGCGCGGTTTGTACTTTGCAAAAACAATTTGCTCGGGATCCGCTATCAACGAAACAGAACGACAGGAGAAGAAACAACTTGCGCGCCTTCTGATGTGGCTCACTATGGTGTTTGCTCTTTGCTCTCTGCCATTCGCGGTGTTTTTTACTTTCTTAGTCTGCGCCGACACAAGCACTGTACAAAACAACTATGACACACTGTACGCCCTTCATAGAATTTCACGGCTTTTGCTAACGTCAAATTCATTCTGCAATCCAATTTTATACGCCTGGCAGAGTTCAAACTACCGCAATGGGCTCAAACAGATTTGCACCTGTTATGAAATTGCTTGCTTTAGGTTTTGTCGGAGGGCAAGCAATGTTGCACCCATAACCGAAGCCGACAGGCGAAATGAAAACTGCATCGATTTTGAAATAAGAGTCTTGAATGATGGCTTGCCTCCAGGACGAGAACAATTGGCTAGTAAGCAAATTATTATGAAAAACAATTTCAAGGAAAACCCCACTTGACAAGTTTTTTTTGTGCGTTGCTGGACAATAGACCTTTTCACTATTCGATGACAAGCTTATTAAAATGACCATTTTATCTTATGCTTCAGGTACAATTATCGGTTTTGTGCATGCGCGAGGAAGTCAGTTTGAAACTTGAAACTGAAATATCATACATGTTTTATTGTTGAGCCTATACAGTTAATTCAAGGTAAACGTTTCTGCAATAAGTGTCAATTTGTTTTTCTCGAGGTCTGAATGGTAGATTCTTTGCCTTTGGACAGTGTAGCCGTGACGACAAGGCGTGCTCGGCAATATACATCATGTACGCATTACTGATTGATTTAATATTGAATAAAGGACGATGCTGCGACAACGAAGGTTTTCTTCTCTTATCTCAATAGAAGTGCTTTTACAATATTGCCTCTGACTCGATCTCAGTGAAATTAGTCAGTTAATTATCGGGATAGGGACCTTAGTCCTGTGCCAGCAAATTCATCATGCCATAAGGTGTTGCAATCGCCTGCAGTCTTCGAATGTGATCAAAAACGATGTCGAAAACGATTTTGCCGTTTAACTGGCGGAAAACCCTAGCGATCCGCGTTATACTGTCTCACGTTCATCTCGAAAAACTAAGACACATCAAAAGCGAAGAAACGAGAATATCCCTTGTATTCTTGAGAAATACAAAATCTCCAAGACTGAAAATTTATGTGTTTTGATAATGAAGACAATTTCTCATATTAGGTTTTTTAAATTACCCGGTAGGTTTGCAAAAGTGTAATTTTGCATCACGCAGATAAACTCTATTTCGGTTTCTCACTCGATCTAGTTGTTACAGTCTTTGCTTGGGGCACCTTTGATCCGAACTTGATCGCCCTGTTATGAAAATATAATAAACGCGATCTCTTGGCAGGTGAAAACAATTAAAACGAAATCAGTGAAGCCTTCCCAGTGAATTTAAATTTTTGGTATTATTGTTTGTACATTGATTCAGATTCATCTTTAGATATTGGGCCGGCGTCTGTCCACAGAATAAAGCCTGCATTTTGTACATATTCATGTTTTCAGCGACACGTCTGGAATTCATCCACTGTTGAAATTTACGCGTTCAAACTGCATGATTGAATCCACCATTGCGACGACTTGGTGAGAGGAAAATTCTCACTAAATAGACCAAAATATTGTAGTCATTGAACTAGTTTTTATGTCCTTCGGAAATTTTCATTGTGAAATCTTTGAAGTTTGATGGAAATTAAATAAAGGAAACTGTACGATTACAATTTCAATTGCCCAACTCAACAGTGATGACAGTCTGGCTGGCTTTTAAATAATAACATTACAGCGTCAAGGGTCCAAACTCTCATCAAATTCGGGTTATGTTTTCTTGCAGATTTTCATTGTTTTTTACACCGACTTTCTTTTTCAGGAAGTGACATTTTAATGAAAATACAGCAAAAGTGAAAAACAACAACAACAACAACAATCGGGCAAACAAAGAAACCACCCCCCCCACCCCCCCAAAAAAGAGATGGAACGACCGTCCCATACAATTTTCTAAAGTTAAACATTAGATACACTAAAGCTTATGACTGAGGAAACAATACTTTAGACAGCGATTATAGGGCTGAATGTTTGAAACCTAGACCATCAATTTTTGATGTCAATTACATTTGCCTTGTAACTTCCTTTCTACGGAAGCTTATAGAGGACATAGAGATGCGAGATGGAAAATTAAAATAATAGTTTGAAACAATCAGCTTTAAGAAATCCCAGGATTGTTTTCAGTACCCTGCAAGCAGTGAATTCTCGTCTCTTATCCGCTTTGGTAGCGAAACGAAAGAATAAAGCGAACAAGAAAAGAGGATCCACTGCTCGCAGGGTATGTTTTCAGCGTCTCAAGCTTAAGACTGATAGCATAAAGTTAATAGCTGCTGACTAATCCATGCCAAATTGTCACATAATCTGTACTCGGGAAATGATAGAATGAACAAAAGACAAACCACGATCATGTAAGCCTTACTTAATCCACATAGCTTACTTGAGAGTCCACAGACGATCACAGGAATATACTTAAGCATATTTTAGTTTCTTGGATAAGTGCCCTCACTCTCTGCCATGGGCGGGTATCTGATAGCCGGCAAGTACCCGTTGTTCTCAAGCGACCGCGGGCCTAAATCGCGGGGTTCTCTATCATGGCACAACGGCTCAGGCACAGCTGCAGTGTCCAGGGGTACCGCTACTCGCCCGGGATCTATTTCGTTGGTTTCCTCTCTTTAAACTATTTGGTCTGCGCATACACAAATCCCCCAGTGCTCCAATACGTACCACTAGTGAGGCACCTTACATTTACTTGATTGGCAAAAGAAAGCTTTGGCCAAGTAATCATAGATATTCACTGACGGAAACCTTAATGTAACTACCAGAAGGCTACACAGCCCGGAGGACTCAAGTAACGTAACTTTTACAACACCACTTGTTCAATAAGTAAAAACTTTAATTGGAAACATAGAAATGTAGAAACGTAGAAATGCAGGTTGAAAACTGAAAACACAAGTAAGCGAAATAAAAGGTTACAAATGTAAACACGATACAAAGGTTATACGAAATGCGACAAACGACGAAAAGAATGAATACTTACATTGTTACGACCGTAGAAACTAAAAGATGTACTTATACACAGCTAAATAGCGAAACGAAGAGCTGCTGAAAGCGAAACTGAACTTAATCTTTGAACTGCGCGTAGCGTGACTGCTTTGCGAAGAGTACTGCGAGAGCAAAGAACATGAAACTAAGGGTTATATACACTAATAAATTATGCAAAAAGAAAACTAAAGCGAACTAGGCATACTAATGAAACGAAAGGTACAAAAGACACTAATGAACAGGCGAAACATAACACTAAGAGACTACCAGAAAAACAAAGACGCCAAAAAAAAAGTCAACAACAACAGCAACAACAACAACGACAACAAAAAAACAAAGAATGCTGAATGCTTAAAAAGAGCAACAAACGAAAAAATGTAACATGTAACACAGAGATCCTACACTTAAGAAACCCCGAAATCGGTGTAGGGGTACTGGAAGCGTCTCCGTTGAATATCATAAAAACTCAAACGCCTAGGTCTACCCGTACACCAATTTCGAGGTAAGGTATCTAATACTTCTTGAGCGCGTATTTTCCGAAGTCAGTTACTCGTTTGGAACGCTAATTCTGAAATGAAGATGCGATTAAATTAAATCTTATTATTTTTCCCTGCGAATTATACAATACAACTGTAAGTGTATGAAATATGATGACAGCAATTTGTACTGATGATTAAAATTGTCTTTTATTTTTGAGATGATATTTTCATTCCTACTTTTTTTCAATTTTCTTTCAATTAATTCATCGACAAATATTGCATACGATTATATAACACAAAAATGGTCCTTGTGGGTTTGTTCATATTCGGAGACCATTCTAAGTGATTCAATTGAACTGGTCAAAGTACCTGGAGGCAAAATTTCCCTGCTTCCTTTGACGATCGTGAAAACGTGCTGTTGCTGTAGTTTTGATCAACCAAGCACTGACCAATAATGTTATTTAAAATTTAACCGGCTGAATGAAAGTTGTTTTTCCGGCGTTTGCACAGGCTAACAATTAATAATAGGAAATAAAGTCTTCACCGCGTGGATCAAATGGCTATTACCGGTAACTTCATTTTTGAAACGTATCTTTCTTTACCGGTTTCCGAAATTAACCATAAGGCATACGAACTTCGGGCGTAAAAACGTCAATTATTTTGTCTTCCGATAACGAATTCTTTTGCCTTTTTTTGTGTCCAAAATCTCTCTGATTGTACTGTCGTTGAACTTAATTAAACGTGTCAGTGCTATCGTTCACGAGATGTCTCTCCAACAAAAAGGTTAAGATTCCAAGTGATTTGCTCAGACAGAGCAAAACCGAGGACGGTTTTTATCAACTTTTACGATGTTGCAATCAATGATCTTTATCCTCGTCATCCATTAGCCACTAATTAAATTCAGCTACTCAGACAAGGTGGAAAACTTTAAAAAAAGGAACCTTCAAGTTACTTCCACATTAAAATATACACCAAGTGAAGTGAACCAACCTTCTACACACACGCCCGAACAGTGTAAATTCTGATCCCCCGACGCATAAATCAGCGCCGCAGTAAACTGATAGGAAGCACTATGTAATTAAATAACAGAAATCGCCTAGCTTTTATGAGAACCAATAAACTCTTGTTCAATGCTGAACCGCATCCATCTTCTAGCTTAACTTAACTTTTTAATTACGTCGATGCTCAGACCCCTTTTGATCAACCTGAGAAGCGACTGAATGGAGTGATAAAATGTTAAAGTGCACCTAACCCCCTATCTTTTTTAGCCCAACCGATTCTACTAACAACAAGAAGTATTTCTGTGGAAAAATTTTTGGATTTGGTGTAATCGTTCAATTTCTGTGGCTAGCTGAATTGTCGAATTTTCCACCTAAAACGCCGCCATTTTGTTTCACGGCCGAGTTTTGGGGAGAATGGAAATGGGGAGAATTAGGGAGCATAATTTCACTTGCGTTTTGTCTAAAATCGAATAACTTCCCTGTCCTAAAGGCTCGGGAAATTATTTGATTTTGGACAAAACGCAAGAGAAATTATTCCCTAATTTCACGAGTATACCATTTGATTACTGATTAATTTTATAGGTGACAAATTACGCTCACAAGACGCCATTTTGGCACCGTAGGAAAAGTTGCCACGGCAACATTGTAATTTCACATGCGGAAATTATAAATTAACGCTGAAATTTTGCGCCAAAATTAAGGAGTAATTTGTCACCCATGATATTAATGCGTTTATCCTATGCCTCGTTGTAAACCAATAAAATCACTCGCTAGGGAAAAATTTTAGACAATACTTTGAAATAGTCACCAAACTTCAAAACAAACGGACAAGCTGTAGCTCCGGGTTCTAATTCAATCCAAGGATATGGGGTTTTTCTTTTTTACATTTGCTCCTTTCCCAAAAGTCCTTGGACAGAGTGTTCTAAATTAACGATAATCGTTAATTCAGAGAAAGTTACGAATTAACGATAATCAGTTACTCAAACAGGAGATCATGTTGCAATCTTCAGTCTCACATGTTTCTTCGAATACGTGGTGCCATAAAAGGATTGTTCCTCCAAAAACGTTAAAGAAATGCCTTCCAGATGCGTTGTTGGTGGCGGCAGCAACTTACCAGATATAGAAAATGGTGTAATACTGCATATTATACCGTTTTGTGACGATAATCGACCACTGGAGCAGAAGAGGCGCAAACGATCGGTAGATTTTGTGAAACTCAAGCGAGCGAAGTGGGGGCCCACCAAGAACTCTGCAATTGGTTCTGTCCACTTAAAACGGGACAATTTCGAGGAAAATTTTACTAGTTCACCAGGGCCTCCGATTCTGCTCAATCTCCACGCTGGACCCAGACTCCCTTTTACTCGGTCGTGCAACAATTCAAGTGAGAGTTTGGCAGCCCATAACAAAGGAGGATTCAACCAAATTCCATAATTTTTTTCTCAGAAATACTTCAAGTGATAAGTAGATTTGTTTAAGCGAAAAAAAAAAGGGATTTGGTGTACTTTAATATTATTATTCACAGCGATCCGCGAACTGTCTTCTTCATAACGACGAAAAATCGGATGTTCGATCTTATAACACTTAACTTGATTCCCTGGGATAATGCAAATCTGGCTTCGTTTTCAAGGCAATGCACGCATCACGAAAATGTTCCATCGCGGCAAACCGGGCTGGGCCGTTTATATGAGAATTTTCCAGCCTAGCTTGCGGAGATCTCGACCCCATAAGCTTACAGCTTTAAACATTATCGTGTTTAAATAAAGGTATATCTATCTATCTATCTATCTATCTAGCGGACCAGCCCACCTTCTCATATAGCCGAGCCGGGATTTCACCAAAGAAAATAGAAATTAGTCGAGATCTCGGTAAGGCAGGCTAGCCCGGCTCACAGACCCTAAAAAAAAGACGTGGTTGATCGTATGACCAAGACTAGCGCCAAATGCTCCAAGTATAATATATTTGGCACCCACGAGACTCTTGGGCAGCAGAGCTTTCAGTAGCATACATTTGCGTATTAATTAGAACGCTATTTTTTTATCGTGACGTATTTTTTTTAATTAGAAGGTATCTAATACTTCACAATTAGAATAAATATTTCTATAATCAGCACGCGAATTTAAAGTTTAGAAGGGAAAACCTAAAAAGAGCATAAATATTTCGCTAAATTAGAATCTAGTTTGTAAGTTGAGGACAAAATCTTTAGTTTAGAACATATTTTTGTAATTAGAAAGAGAATTTTTCAATTGGCATTTTTGTCCACCTTGGCGCCCCATAAATATGACGGACATGAATTTGCACGACAAGAATTTGCATGATAAAGCGCATCTGAGTATAAATGTCACTTCACAGAGGTTATTTTCAATTCTCGCATTTACTTTCGTAATTAGCGTTCTTTTGCCACAGTTACTACCTATTAGTTAGTTGTCAAGGGCATTGCAGGTTCACTTTGACTAACAATTGAATTTGAGCGGCAACGACAACGGCTACTGCAACAATCACTTTGCAATTACTCCATCAAGTTCCGTACTTTTCCGTACGTTGTAAACACGTACCAACTAGTACTGTCCAGAAATTAAACTTACATGAACGGCGTTAAAGAATAGAGATAGAATTGAAAATTCGATTTTAGGCTATGATCACACGGGACCGGTCCCGTCCCAAACGGATCCCGAACCCGATCCTGAAACGGACCACTTCTCTTCACACGGGACTGTTCCGTTTATGAACATCAGGGGCCCGTTTCTCGAAAGTCCCGAAACTTTTCGGGCGTATTTCGAGTTCCATAATTCCCTCCGTATCTTGAAACGAAACACGTTACAAGCCACAGAACTTTAATTTGCAATTAGTTAATTTTCTCTTGCTTATCTTGAAATCATTTTAAAAGACTAGATTTTCAGAATAAGCGGATTGCAGTTTTACAACTTGCTTTTCAGGCCCGTAAACTTCTCGGGACTTTCGAGAAATGGGCCCCTAGATCGAAGTGAGCAAAGCAGCTGTTTCTAGCAGTTAAGCAGTTAAAGCATGCGCAGAAGATGCGACGAAATGCACAAAAAGCAACTGTTGTTTTTGCTGATTAAACTGATTGTTTTGAGGAATTCTCGAGGAAGTAATGTCGTTGTTTGAGCGACGGAGTTGGATTCGGAGAAATAAGTGGAGTCACAAGAGCGCTTTCGACCAAGCGAAAACCAAACAGCGGAGTCGTAAGCGAAGTCGTGAGAATAAGAACGTTTCCATGAGGGTGGTAAAGAGTATTTTCGTGACTCGTGATCGGCTCTTTTTTTTCCTGTGAAATGTGAAATGGCTAATTTTTTCCTTCTTGAATCGTGATTTCCATAGCAGCCATGAGGCGCGATCAGTTTTGCAAAATCATTTTCCGTGAAAATACATGTTGGAGTCGCCGTCAACTGTGATTTCCGTCTTTCGTGAAAGGACCGTAATGTAATAGGTTTATATACCGCACCGCATACCCCCTTACAGTTCAAGGCGGTTTACAATTCTTTCTCTGGGGTGAGATCGGACGTCAGCCTTTAACCGTCAGTTTTATTTCCCGTGAAACGTGATCTGGACCCCCCACCCGCTTTCACCACCCTCTTCCATGTTCGTCCGATTCTACTTTCGACTCCGTCGCTTACGTCAAACATAACTCATATCAAAGGAGTTGGATGCAGGGCTGAGTTCACTTCGAAGCAAAGTTAACGCTAACCCAAGATAAATACCATGACAGCCTATACTTAACCGATGTAAGAGCAACTCAGTCCAGAAGGATAAACCAATCAAAATGCACGATGATGAGCACTGCAATTGGTTTATTCTTCATCCTAACGCTGTGCTGATCTGATTATGACATCGACTCCGTTGCAAGCGCAATCTGGCTTCAAATGGCACTCCGTAACAATGTGAATTGACCAAATTCAGCTTTAGAGTAGTTTTAAACTCTTTCTGTTGTTAATATCGCATCTCTAGGGATGGTCACTATTCTCTGCCGTGCAGCCTGTAAATCTCGTACTTTAAATTGCCCATGCACGAACGACAAACTCGAAAGAGCCGTTGAGTTGGCAAATTTGATTGGCCTTTTAAATAATGCAAATGATCATAGAATTCCACCGAGAAGAAGGGAATTTGACTGAGTGTTTCAACAACGCAGATGACAATGTCAAGTTAAAACCAGAATTCCACTGAGAAGTGGCGAGTTGTAAGTTATGCGCACAAAAAACGTTGTGGACAACTTTCTGAATATGAATCCGCTGAATCCGAACCTTCCAGATATTCTCACTTCTAACCCGCTGGTCAAAGGGAAAGACTCGTCGGGCACGAAAGACTCGTCGGGCACGAAAAAAGGCAAATACTCAGCATTTATTTCTAAAATTAAAATACAAGAACACTTGTCTTAAGGCAAAGTGATCCTTACGAAGGGCTTTAATTTGGTACAATGCTTCACAAAGGATAGGAATTTTTACGCGTATCTAAGCACATAAAATAATCGGGAGCCTGGCAGTTTACAAATGGCATTGACGGCGAGTATCATAATGTCTTGTACAAAATATTCTTCCAAAGGCGTTTGTAGTCTTCAGAAATAGTTTGTTGCCTGTCATTGTCAATTCTAATTTCTTCAAGTGAAGACCTAACTGTAGACGACCAACCTGATGCCATCTAGAAATGAAACAGAAGAACAACCGGTTAGTCACCAAAGACATCCTGAAACACTCAGAACTGAAAGGGGTTTAAGTCGCAAACCTCCTAAAGCCTTTTATTTGCAAACAAAAGTTCTTGAGAATTTTCTTCTAAGTTTTAATCTAATATTTTTAAGAAAAGAACGAACTATTTAACTTATTAATGATAACGTCGGAGCTTTTGAGTCAAAAACAAAATCGGTCAAAATTTTGAGCAAGAATCCATCCTGACAGGTGTCTGGTACCGAGACAAAATGTCACAACGGCTTGCATGCCCTTTATAAGAGAGAAAAAGGCTTTCTGTTTTGCTAAAAAAACATTTCCTTTTACCTGGTTCAAATGGCCCTCCTCGTTTTCTTCAGGGACTGGTTTTCTGTACCACTCGCGATCTAAGATGATAAATCTTCCATTTCTGAGCTGCTTGATCAATTTGCGATATCTCCAAGTAACAAGCAAGATGGAGGCAACTGTGAGAACAGCCAGCAAACTTGTGATCTCTAAAATGCTCTTGAAGTGGAGTTCGAAAATAATGGTAGCCAATGGCATTTTTGCCGTCTTCAGTGTTTCTTTTGTAATGCTCACTTGGCTTGAGCTATCGTCGGCCTTCTTGTTGGAAAGGTTTAAGTTACCGAGTTAAAAGAATTATTAGAAAGTGAAAATGCTTAGCTGTTGATATCAGTCTTTTTGTGAAAAATACTGAAACGCCATTGGCTGATTAAAACATCTGCTGCCCGATTGGTTGAACTGCAACCTTAGCGCTGTTGGTTGTAGTCGAAAAGGTTCTTGGAGTTTAAGAAAAACGTTTTTGTCTCGGAAAGAAAAAAAAGTCTCATAAGCACAAAGGAAAAGTCCTCTTTTGCAAAGAAAAACGAACGCAATAAATTGTGCCTTTTCGACTATTTTTATTGTTTTTCATACTACCTACGCACCCTAATAGCAAACATCCCACACACAACCTGAGCTAAATTTAGTCCGCATGGAGATATTTTTAGCCACACGGCGCTAAATTTAGATTTAAAAGCCTATAGTAAGAGTTTCTGGATAACAACCATCTTGATGTTGATTATACAATGAAGAAAGTTGTCATGGCAACTGAGATATATTTCTTAACATAGACATGTCGTGTGCAAATTTAGCAGACCTTGGGAAACTCCTGTTTGTTTTTAATTCCCGTCTTTCAAAAGAATTATATCCACCGGCGTAATGAGCAAGAACACAAAACAAACAGTCCGTCAAGTTCCTTGCTGGTCACGTCTTAGTTGTAGTTCTGCCAGGCCATCGATGTTTGTAGAATCGTTAGTGGTGAAAAATTCACTACCAAAACAATTGAATAACCACCGGATAAAGAATTCAATTGGTATTGACAAATTTTTTTTTTTTTTTTAATTTGCCGCAAGCTGTCGTCTCAGACTTTGCCGAGAGAAAGCACAACAATATTAAGAGGAGGAACGATTCAAGCTCTCATAACGACTGGTCTAATATAGCAATATCTGCTGTGAGGATAACGATGTTGAAGAAAAGCATTCTTGATAAGAGTATATTATTGATAGCGAGATTTATTTTTGGTTTTGAAATTTCCTTTCAGAAATTACCGCATTTCGCCAGGTTTTTCAGCTTGCACGTTGCAGAAAAGGCTTGGTTACCCGGCGCAATTCAGGATGACGAGATAACTTTTCGCACCTTTCAACAAAACATTCGTTACGAGACGCATTAAGTGGTACTACGTGATGCCGTGTCTAAGGGCTCAGTCAAAACGATCAACAATTGACTCGCATCGACAAGCAAAGCAGCCAGGCAAAAATACTAGTGGATAAAATATAAATGATAATCAAACATTTAAAAGCTGAAAAATAGGCAGGAGGTGAAAACTTGAACAATGTTTATGGCAGCATTAGCATTGTTAAGATTTACAGCTTTTCCATTATTTGGTTGAGACGTTTTATTTTCATCGACTGGGAGTTCAAACCTTTTAATACCTATTTTTTGTTATGATGATACTGTGTAAATTTTTTGCTACGTGACGTTACCCTGAAGTTAGCATATGGTATTGAAAAGAAAAAATAAAAAGTAAACCGTATAAATTTGAGTGACAGGCGGTCGCTTGAGTGCATCCGAATCTATAAAGCCAAGGTTAAATGAAACCGGAAAGAAGACGTTGAATGATTGTTCAATAACATGGCAGATAACTTTCTTAGCTTACTTTTAGTTTAAATCGACTGCGTATCACGCTCAGAAACGTCTAAAAATTGATCATTCTATATCCCATCCTGTAAATTATCGACAAATTTTTTTCGATTATAGGGGAGATCTAATTTTCTCGGACAGAAGATTGTAACCTCTGCATAAAATACCCTCTAAATTTTCTTGACTTCTTTTTTTATTTTTTTATTTTTTATTTATCACGCTCAGAAACGTCTAAAAATTAATCATTCTATATCCCATCCTGTTAATTATCGACAATTTTTTTTCGATTATAGGGGAGGATTTAATTTTCTCTGACAGAAGATTGTAACCTCTGGATAAAATACTCTCTAAATTTTCTTGACTTGCAGCACCTGACACACACCTAAAAGTTACGTTATCCTTTCTCCTTAGCGGCCTCAAAGTACAAGGCGCTTTTTTCGGTCGCTTAATATCTCCATTATTAAATGGCAGCTGCACTTTCAAGCTTCAGAGACAATTTTCCAGATAAGGAGAAAGGCTGCGACTTTTCTTATTGTGTTTTTTTTTTGTCAAATCGTGACTGAATTCGGAGCAAGAAATAAACCAGAGCTTGAGCCTGGTTGAATCGTCGCATTTTCAGGGAAATACTCGTATGTGGCTACTGCTACGTGCAATAATTTATTTTATGACAATTTATCTTGCTTTGTTTCCAAAGCAAATTAGCTTGGGTCGAAAGAGAGTCCATTTGCCACAATCATGACAGCAAATTCGCACTGTTATATAAAAGGCAGTTCACAAATTGCAGTCAAATTGTTGTTTTTTCATCGGTTTTTGCTTCCTGTAAGCAGTAGCCACAACTGAAAAACGAAAAAAAAAGAAAGTCTAAGAGGAGATTTCGTCTTTTGATATGATAGCATCGAATGGCAACTCGGAAAAAACCCGAGTTACAGATGTGATTTTAACACACGACCCTCCGCGGTCCGTAACTTTCTTAGCAAAACTCCCTGTGCTCTAGTGGTTGGCAAAAACGTTTGCTTACCACGTGGAAGCAACAATGACTACACTCCCAAATATATAATCACTCGAAATCGCATTGCAAACAGAACTGGGCTGGGCTGCGAGTAAGAAAGGGATCTTTGATATATCTATACGATCTAGGAGTCCCTGACTGCCTATCGGGATAAGTATCCTAAACCTGGCAAAATGCTGAATGGCTTGAGACTGGTATAAGCGATCCGCGGGCCGAAATCTCGAGGAATATCGTCATGGTACAACGCCCAGGCTTAAATGTCCAGAGGTACCGCTACTACCGCTTCTTTCTGTTTTCCCCCAATCTCGTTCCCAGAGCCCGCTTTTCTTATGGTCAGCACCAAGAACACGGACTCTGGCCAGTTCCACAGCAATCTCGTACCCAGAGTCCTCAGGCTCTTTGGTCAGCGGGTTGTCGCCAGGAGAGACTCTGGGATAATGAAAAAAATTCGAATTATTTGATTGGCTGTTACTTAACTTCTAAAGAAACCGTCCCAGATTTTGTGGGAAAAATGGCGTCCATTATCCCAGAGTCTCTCCGGGCGCCCACCCGCTGACCAAAGAGCCCGAGGACTCTGGGTACGAGATTGGTTCCACAGCAGGAAGTCCGCAAATCACGGACTTACGGCTCATCTACGCAGACTCATAACTTTGAAACAATAGACGGTTACAAAAATGGACTGTCGCTGCGACTGCGCATCAACTGGCTGTGGCCACAATCTCGTACCCAGAGTCCTCGGGCTCTTTGGTCAGCGGGTGGGCGCCCGGAGAGACTCTGGGATAATGGACGCCATTTTCCCACAAAACCTGGGACGGTTTCTTTAGAAGTTGTTAAGTAACAGCCAATCAAAAAATTCGAATTCTTTTCATTATCCCAGTCTCTCCTGGCGGCAACCAGCTGACCAAAGAGCCTGAGGACTCTGGGTACGAGATTGCTGTGGCCAGAGTCCGTGTTCTTGGTGCTGACCAAATGAAATGTGGGCCCTGGCGACGAGATTGCCTTTTTGAATGGTTCGTCTGCGCATGCAGTAGAGATGAATACTGCTTTTCGTGCGCACTGATTGGCTAGCTCGGACTATTCACCTCCAAGCGCGCGGCGTGCTTGATTTTAAAATTTTACAGTTGTGGTTATTTACCTCGCTGCTTCGCCACTCAGTAAATATCCACCACTATTCACCTCAACTTCGGTGAATAATTTTTACGCGGGTAACGCCCGTGAATTTGAATGGCTTTAAAATAGTTATGTATGGTGTCTGCTGAAGCGCGGTATTTCACGGCCCACCTAAAGAATGAAAAATCGCCAAAAATCGCCCTGTCCGTCATGAATATATTGCGCTAGCGCACGCTTGCAGCAATAATGCCCAATTCTTGCAAAAGGCGCAGTTCTATCACCAAAATTAAAAGCTACTTTGGCAAAATTGGCTTATTGATAAACGTGAAATTTATTTTACTTTGTTTTCTCTCTAGTTGATTTTTTTACCCTGCGAGCGGAGGTCCTTCGATCTCCCTAGATGTTTATTTTTATTTATTTATTTAGTAACTTCCATTTAGTGAAAGTGACATTACAACGAAAGGAAAAAAAAAGCACTAAATGAGGGACTAACGTACGGACTCGAAGTCCCAGCGAGGTCAGCCACTATAAATATATACTTATACTAAAACATACGTAAACAAAAACTAATAATTAACAACAGTTTACTCTATTAATTGAGCGACTATGAGGGCAGACTGTTTTCCATGTTCCAACTTATCAATAAAGATCGAAGGGACTCTGCTGTCAGGGTACGATTTTCCTTTCACTGTTATAAGTCTATTTATTCTCATTCTTTCTCCTTAAACATGCCAGGGTTTACACAGGGTGGTCATAACTAATTTGAAGCACTTTTCAAGGGCCAAATGAGTTTTTCAAGGCTCTCTTCAGCAGCTATTTTGCATTTTCTGGGCATTATAGTTGTAGCCAACAAAAATAAAGAGACAATGATACATTCCCATATTTCCCTGGCAGTGTCAGAAGCAAATCTCGCCCTTTCTATCCTGGCTAACAGGAGAAAAACAGAAAGATTCAAATTGATCAGTGGGAGCTTGAAATCAAGACTTATTTAAGAACTTTACAATAATTTAAACATTTCGCCAGGGAGTTAAATAGAGGCGATTGAGGAAAGTAACAAGAATTTACAATACTTTGCGACACAAGACATTTCCTTAAACTACAACAATGACACCCTGAGTACATCATAAATTATTTAAGACAGTTCCGTCTTTCCCGTGCCGGTCTGTTTCACACCGAAAATATGAACACTTTCTATTTCGTACAACAATATGCACACCTACAGCTGTTAAATCTACACTGCAACTTGGAATGATTAAAGAAATATTAGCACTGAATGCCTCAAACGGCCCGAGGGAATGTTACGAGTGGGTTCCCAGTGACGTCATGATCGGCCATGTTGGAGACAAGAAAGAAACGGTGGCTATGTTTGAGAAGATTACGCAATTTCTAAAGCAATGTGGCTGCTCGTCACGAGAAAATACTCTCCAACAACACGGGCAAACGGTGTGGTTTTCAATGCGCCTTTATCACAGGCCACCATTTTGAGTCCCGAACGACTTAAAACTTTTGTTTTTCCCCGCCGAAAATCGTTCAGGGTTCGTACCCTTTTAAGCTTTTCAAATTCCATGACCTTTTCCATGACTTTTTCCAGTTTTCCATGACCTAAAGTTTGGCTGCCACTTTCGAAAATTGTCAAAATCATCCTTGTTTTCGGGTATTCAGTTTGGTTGCTTGTACTTTATTTTGTCCCTGCTTCGACATCTGCAATAATTTACGTACCACACATACTATAATTTTCTATGACCAACAATTAAATTCCATGACTTTCCAGGCCTGGGAAATGAAATACTTAAATTCCATGACTTTCCAGGATTTCCATGACCCGTACGAACTCATCAACTCGAGGCTTAGCGTACAAGATTTATTTGGTTGCCGCGTGACAAAAGCTCATCGAGTGTCGCAAAACCAAAACCAGATTAGAGAGCCAATAGCACTCTAAAGGAAATATATACGCCCTTCAGCAGACCACAGATCGAAGAAATTCACAAATTGTCTTTTACTAGCCAATCAGAACACAAAGAAAGTAAACGCAGCCGGTGCAAGGCGCGCGAAAACGATGCTTTTCATTTTGCACCTGATTGGTTGAAAATTTTCCGAAAAAGTTCTTAGATCCAATCATCATAAAGCGAAGCAAAACCAGAACCTGAGCAATCGCGTAATTGCTTGCGACAATCAATTGAAAAAATGGCTCTAATTAACACAACACGTTAACAAACAAAATCGAACTCTCTAACAAATGAGAAGATGGGAAAAGTCAAAAAAGTTCAGACGGGACATTGAAGATGACCAGCAACGCGAATTATTCATCTTCCGGTCGTTGTATTCCAGGACTGTTCTATAAAAACACAAAGGAAAAGCTGTTAGTTCCTCTTTTAATTGTTGCAACAGTGTATGATCTTTTCCCTTCATCAATTACAAGAAAGGAAAAGTAAGAATCTATATTAAAGCAGTAATTGAAATGGCACACCGAGTAAACGGGACGTACCAAATGTGGATTCGGATATGTCGGGAGGAATTGCATTTCGATATTTTTCAGCTAGTTCACGCTTCAGCACATCATTGATATCCGCGTTTTCCTAGACAGCACCAAGGAAATAAAAAGGTATAACACGTTAGAAACATTTCTAAGTTGACAAAAACATTAAACTTGATATCGATACCTGTGTACACAACTAACTTCGATAACTAGACCAAAAAAAGAATGGAATAGGTTTTTATGAGTCTTTTTTATCATTTTGTGTCGTTACTTCTTTGCTAGAAACACTTTTTTTGTATTGGCCACTTGGCAATTTGGGTTGAATGCCATGAGCGACAAATTTCAAGGGCTTTCCAGCAACAACTGCAATTTTCAAGGCCTTTCAAGGCCTCGAAGTTTTAGTTTTGAAATTCAAGGACTTTCAAGGACTTACAAGCCGGCTGCGATCCCTGAAAGTTAATTGAATATTATAGGTTGTACAATCGTCCGTCTTCACCTGCCGGGTGAGTGAAGCGCCAATATACATGTTAACTCCAGCGTCGCGACCAGCAAGAAAAAGATAATGTAGAATTATTCAAGGCTGGGGACTGTTGTGACTAATGTTATATTTGGTGACTCCTACATGAAGTGGGCCTAAGCCCAATGATTATATATTCTCACACGCGTGTAATAAACATACTTTACTTGCTGGTTTATACCTGCGACGAGAGTCCTAATAGGGACTATCCCAATCAAAGCTTGTCATAGGAACATTGTGGATCCGTTCACATGTTTGCATTCTGCAAATGTTCAGTGTCCTAGCAGTGAGCGGGTTTGCTTTATGTCCGAGTGGCATAGTTCTTCTTTCTTTTATGCCGGTGATAAGTGACACTCACAGTCAGATGAACATTGAATCTGACATTTCAACTTTTCTTTTTCCGATTTACAAAGCTCAAAATTTACCATGCCCGACAGTATTTTTTTCAACAGTATACATTTATTTTAAACACCTTGTTCTGTTCATTCGCGTTCCTCATCATGTACTTGTCATTCCCTGACACGTGAGGCGGTTTTAACGCCTGTTGAGCTCGATTTAACGCCTGCACATCAACTCCAACCAATGGTCTACGACCTGCATGGTCTGGAGCCTGGCGATGCGGCATTTTCTTGGCAGCAAGCCGCTGCTTACAGAAATTCTAACAATGATGAAAATAAAGTAAGCAATTTTAGTTATCTCAGTTTTCAAATCAAAGTTCTACTATTTTTCGTAACGTTCTAATTTTTGGGTTGCCGCCTTGAATGTAACCCTGTGGTTGGTGAAAAACGTCACGCTTGCTACCTTGCCCAATAAATATTCGTTAACGTGTGTTTGATTATCTCAGGGCGGTGGTTGAAGAGCGTAACCACAAATGTCAGAAAATGTAAGAGCTTCAGTTTAGGCTCATTCTCAGTAAATACGGCTGGTTAATTTGTGACCATTCGGTTGACGGTCATGGTATTAACTGCATCCATTGCATGCATGCACTCTTACGAATATGGTTCTTTTTTTCTTTGGGAGAGGAATGCGTTTGAGGGCACGCAAAGAACGTTTGCACAGGAGACCACCCCACGCATTCTGCAAACAAGGGAGTACTTGGTACTGTCACAACACAACAAACCCAGCTTACTCTTATTGATCGAGGAGAATTGACATCCGCTTTAAAATTCACGATTTCCATCACGCAGTCAACCACATTGTCCTCGATTTCAACCAGAGGATCTAAAAACGAGGAAAGTAACGTGTGAATCAATTAAACGGGGCTAGTTAGCAAGCGAAGCAAAATGGAAAACAACTGCTGACGATGACCGGTAAAGCACCACTTACCGTGCGATGAGGAGTTGATAAACGGGTGATCTAAGAGATGTGGAATGGTGAAGCGCTCTTTAGGATTACGACGTAAACAGCCCTAGAAAGTAAGTTAAAATAAGGTCAAAGAGACATTTCCTCAAACTCTCATCAAACCTTCAACGTCTTAGCCTGGTTGGGGGCTGAACACAAGATAAGAACAAAGTATCATTGCGGTCGACCAGTAACACGCGGTCACGTTTATTTCAGGGAGATTCAACTTCCTAGAACTACCAAGGCAAAAAAGTCGTGTTCTTGTTTTTGCCACGAATGAGTTCAAATCACAAACCTTCATAACGTCTAACAGGTAAATATCTTTAATAGACGGGAACTCGATTTCGTGCGATGGATCCATAATGCATTGCAGCTTCATCACATGATTGGCAATGTGTTGAAATGGAGTCCGTCCATAAACCATCATGTACAGTATACAGCCAAGTGACCACACGTCGCTGGGACGCCCAATCTACCGAAAAATACAAGTACAGCGTAAAAATGCGCAAGATTACAAAAAAAAAAGTGGCCACATTAGGAAAACAGACCTTTCGTTCAGCTTGAGATTGAGGCGTGGGGGAATAAAACGAAGGACCTTGTATAAGTGTGTCGACAGTTTCTTTTGTTTTAATGAAATGATTATGAAGTGCGGGCTAGAAATCAACTGACGAAATGAACCTCACACTTGCTGGACAATTTAAGCAATTGTCTCACATGCACTTGAAAAATGGACCTGCTCTCAACTATGTGGCTTCATAGCTCAGTTGGTAAGAGCACTGCACCGGCATCGCAGAGGTCGTGGGTTCGAATCCCGTTGGAGTCACTTGAATTTTTCACGTGCATATGAGACAATTGCTTAAATTGTCCAGCAAGTGTGAGGATCATTTGGTCAGTTGATTTCTTTTGTTTTAATTGCCCAAGCCTCGATGTCAAGCTCAATATTAATATTATCGGAAAAAGATCATTTGTCTGTACTGTGACATGGAAAAGACGCAGGTCAAGAGTTGTAAACTCATGAGTGACTTATGTGGGAAGTGACAACTGAAAGTCTTC